>JAQNBH010000011.1:44905090-45472590 GCA_028752905.1 Cladorhizidae sp. MBARI D1340-BT2
CCGGCCACCCACGACAGCAAAAATATAACGATGGAAACCAGAAAGAGCTTCAGCGTCGGCTTCTCTGCAAAGACATAAGAAACGTTCGGATACAACACTTTTCCTGGAATACGTAGAGATGGCACATACGTGAATAATTCATGACTGTAACGAGATACCGGCATCGCACCTGTGTGCGACTTCCAAACTCGAAATCTCCCTGCCATAGTCCTAGCCCTTCAAAGTATACACACCTTCTTAGAATACGTCTTTTGTTCACACCATGCCAATTTGAACGCACAAGAGAGACGGAAAATTTTACAAAAATAAAATAAAATTCTCACGTACAATTTGTGAGGTATTGAGACTTATTAGAGGTTAGCTAGGCTCTAGTCCAGAGGTCAGGTGATCCCCAGACAAAGGCCACACAAACACAGCTACGAACAAACTATGTACACCACTCAAATATTCAAACAACAACTACTATATACAGTAGATCCTCGCATACCCGAACGCTTGGGACCTAACCTAGTTCAGATAAATGGATATGCATATAAAGCATGAATGTCATTATAAACTAATTAAAGTTACAATAACCTTAATTGACTTGAAATTTACTCTCTCTTGACGTTTCGACTAGATGCTTCTAGCCTTCATCAACTAAAGTGAATAATTGCTAATATCATTAATGATTTTTATGTGCAGGGCCTTGGGATGTAGCAACTCACTTCCTGGTTCCTGGTATAAGGAGAAGCAGGTGTGTCCTCAGTAGCTGCCATGCTGTCTAGCTTACTTCCTGGACTTAGGAGGAGAAGCAGCTGTGTCCTCAGTAGCTGTCTAGCCTACTTCCTGTCCTAGTAGGAGAAGCAGGTGTGTCCTCAGTAGCTGCCATGCTGTCTAGCTTACTTCCTGGACTTAGGAGGAGAAGCAGGTGTGTCCTCAGTAGCTGCCATGCTGTCTAGCTTACTTCCTGGACTTAGGAGGAGAAGCAGGTGTGTCCTCAGTAGCTGCCATGCTGTCTAGCTTACTTCCTGGACTTAGGAGGAGAAGCAGGTGTGTCCTCAGTAGCTGCCATGCTGTCTAGCTTACTTCCTGGACCTAGGAGGAGAAGCAGGTGTGTCCTCAGTAGCTGCCATGCTGTCTAGCTTACTTCCTGGACCTAGGAGGAGGAGCAGGTGTGTCCTTTGTAGCTGCCATGTTGTCTAGCTTACTTCCTGGTCCTAGGAGGAGAAACAGCTGTGTCCTCAGTAGCTGCCATGCTGTCTAGCTTACTTCCTGGACCTAGGAGGAGAAGCAGGTGTGTCCTCAGTAGCTTCCATGCTGTCTAGCTTACTTCCTGGTATAGGAGGAGAAGCAGGTGTGTCCTCAGTAGCTGCCATGCTGTCTAGCTTACTTCCTGGTCCTAGGAGGAGAAGCAGGTGTGTCCTCAGTAGCTGCCATGCTGTCTAGCTTACTTCCTGGTATAGGAGGAGAAGCAGGTGTGTCCTCAGTAGCTGCCATGCTGTCTAGCTTACTTCCTGGACTTAGGAGGAGAAGCAGCTGTGTCCTCAGTAGCTGCCATGCTGTCTAGCTTACTTCCTGGACCTAGGAGGAGGAGCAGGTGTGTCCTCTGTGGCTGCCATGTTGTCTAGCTTACTTCCTGGACCTAGGAGGAGAAGCAACTGTGTCCTCAGTAGCTGCCATGCTGTCTTGCACACATGCATCCATGCATTTATTTACAGAGTGTTGTATGTATTATGTATAAGTAATTGTTGATCATAACTAGGTTCTGTACACAGAGTACTATTTATTAAAATAAGGTCCACGAGTTCTTTGCTTCAGGCTATCATGCCTCTTCTTGCATGCCAGAGGTCTCACTTCCTTAAGGAATCCGTGATGCATCAGAGCATCAGAGGATTCGGAACATACTGCCTGCAACTCTTCGTGGTCTATCCCGTCATCAGTGCATTCTCCTTCGTGTAACTTATCATGGAACTCTGCTGCCTTCTCTTTTAGCAATCCACTGACTGGAGTGCCTTGCCCCCTTTTCTGAATGAGAGATAGAGTGTTTTCAAGCTGATCGCCTTTACCAAGGCACACGGCATCACGGCTTGAACTCATCGCCTGACTATCAAGGCTGCTTGCAAACTCTAGAAGCTTGGCTTCATGAGTTTTGACCTGTTAAATTTGTCCTTCAACGCCATCTTCTTTGAGTTTAGCTTGAACAGCTACTTCGGATATCTTGCCAAAAATAGCAACTTCATACTTAAAATAGACAAAACTATGTTCGTCTCTTTGCTGACCCTAGCGAACTGATTCGGCTTTCACGTGCAAGTCAATAACCAGCCTCACCCACTGATCTTTTCCAGTTGATTTTTATCGTTCGGATAATCTGAACGTTCTTATAATCAATCGGATACACGAGGGTGTGCATATAAATATATAAGTATATATGTATATAAATATATATAAATATATATAAGTATATAAGTATATATACTTATATATAAGTATATATATATATAAATATATATAAATATATATAAATATATATGTATATAAATATATATAAATATATATAAGTATATATATACTTAGAAGGTAGTTTGCTGATGAAGGCTACAAATAGTGCTCAATGCTGTGTTAAGGCAGAGCTATTGAATATAGAAAAGTACTGGGATGGCTAGTCCTACTGCAGTTTCATGCTAATGCAATCATTTGTCCCTGATGATTGCATTAGCATGAAACTGCAGTAGGACTAGCCATCCCAGTACTTTTCTATATAAGTATATATATATATATATATATATATTATATAAATATAACATAGTAATAATAGAAAAGTATTGGGATGGCTAGTACTTTTCTATTATTACTATTCAATAGCTCTGCTTTAACACAGCATTGAGCACTATTTGTAGCCTTCACAGCATTGAGCACTATTTGTAGCCATCACCAGCAAACTACCTTCTAAGTACCTACACTCCCACTGGTTGAGCACTATCGCCAAGAAGGCACCAAAATAATGGAACGGCTTAACTTTGAGTACTCGATGAAGAACATCCCTATTCCATCTACCAAAGATATTCCATCTACCTAAGACTACAAGAGGATGCTCATTGACAAAACTGAGAGTGTTCTAAAGTGCATGAGATGGAAGGCACTCCACCTCCTAAATGGCAGCAAAGACAAGCAAGTGAAGCAAATGTATGGTTCCAAAACAAATAAGTACCCCCCTCAACTGAAGGACCTAAAACTCTTCGAAGCAGAGGTCCTGAAAATGGTGGAGACGGTGGAATTCAGAAACGTCAAATGCCAATTCCAAAATAAACTTAAACAAGACATCAAAATGATTAACAAGTCAGAGGAACTGATCATAATGTGCAGATAAATCATCCAAGCTAAAATGCGACCAATACAGGAAACTCCTGCACGAAAACATCACTAAAACGCCGGTGAAGGTGACGTTGCCGAGATAAATCATGAGGCCAAGAGAATCACTGCTAGCCTAGACATCGATGACAGAGTAGAATGCATGCCTATGAGTGAAGCCTTCATCACCCTGAAGGATCACAAGGAAAACTTCCAGAACAACCCTAGCTGTCGACTAATCAACCCTACCAAATCAGAGATAGGCCTTGTTAGCAAAACCATCCTGGATCGCGTCAACAATGATATCCTGCTGAAAACGAACCTGCAGCAATGGAAGAACACTTCCTCTGTCATCAAGTGGTTTTCCAACATTCCCCACAAACCCAGGCAGACCTTCATCACCTTTGACACAATAGAATTCTATCCCTCAATCAAGAAACAGCTACTTCCAGATGCAATGGTATCTGCTAAACAATGCACCACCATCACTGATGAGGAAGCTGAAGTCATCTGGCATGCACGAAAATCGGTACTGCTCAGCAGCACAACATGGGCAAAGAGAAACACAACCAACCTCTTTGATGTCACCATGGGGAGCTATGATGGAGCGGAGACATGTGAGCTCGTCGGCACATTCCTCCTGTCGCATCTCGCAGCCAAGCTTGGGAAACACAAAATTGGGCTTTATAGAGATGATGGACTTGCAATACTCCATGACGCATCACCAAGGCAATGCGAGAGGATGAAGAAGGAAATTATATCTATCTTCCATGCCTTTGACCTCCACATCACCATCCACACCAATACCAAGATCACCAACTTCCTCGATGTGACACTCGACCTCGCCCATGGTCATACCAACCATACCGAAAGCCTAACAGCCATATCCTATACATCAACAAAAGATCAACCTACCCTCCATCTATAATAAAGAACATCCCCCTATCCATCAATAAGAGAATCGACAGCATTTCCGATAACGAGAGTACCTTCAGAAAGGCAGCACCAGACTACCAGAAAGCTCTCCATAACAGTGGACACGAATATCAAATGAGTTTTGAACCCCCAACAACAAAAAATAGCACTAAGCCCACCAAAAAGTCAAGAGGCAGGCAGATAATATGGTACAGCCCACCCTTCAGCAAAAATGAAGCCACCAACATCGGCAAATCCTTCTTCAACAAGTTCCACTTCCCCAAGGGCAACGAAAATATTCAATGCCAACAATGTCAAGGTCAACTACTCTTGCTGCAGAAACATGAACAGCATAATTATGTCCCACAACACAAACCTATCAACCTACAATAAGAGCCAAGCAAGTCATGCAGCTGCCGAAATAAGAAAGATTACACGCTGGATAGGCACTGCCTTGCCACATCTATAGTTTACAAAGCCTCCGTCTCCACCGACCATGACGAAAAACACTACATAGGATAGGGCTCACGGATACAACTTTCAAGGCACGCTACACAAACCACAAGTTCTCATTCAACCATGAAAACAAGAGAAACACTCCAGAACTCTCCAAATACATATGGAAACTTAGAGACAGCAAAACCCGACACAACATAAAATGGGCCATTATCGACAGAGCATGCATCATATTCCACCATATGTATTGAAATGTTGCAACTTATGCATTGCTGAAAAATTCCACATTATCTACTCCGACAGCCAATCATCATTGAACAAGCGATGAGAATTCCTTTCAAAGTGTAAGCACAAGAACAAGTTTCTCCTCAAGAGCATTTGAATTATCACATTCATAACACATACTCATTAACGCCCAACATGGACTTGCATCACCCCACTTGCCTGCCCCACCTCATATATGCTCACATGCCACCTCAGTTGCTCATTGTCCCTGATGATTGCATTAGCATGGAACTATAGTAGGACTAGCCATCCCAGTACTTCTCTATTATTACTATTCAGTAGCTCTACTTTAACACAGCATCGAGCACTATTTGTAGCCTTCACCAGCAAACTACCTTCTAAATATATATATATATAAATATATAAATATATATAAATATATATAAATATATAAATATATATAAATATATAAATATATATAAATATATAAATATATATATAAATATATATAAATATATATATAAATATAATATATATAAGTATATAAATATATATAAATATATATAGAAAAGTACTGGGATGGCTAGTCCCAGTACTTTTCTATATTCAATAGCTCTGCCTTAACACAGCATTGAGCACTATTTGTAGCCTTCATCGGCAAACTACCTTCTAAGTATAAATATATATATATATATAAATATATATAAATATATATAAATATATATAAATATATATTTATATATATATAAGTATATATAAATATGTTGTTGTTTTAAGGAGGGAGAGGGAAACTAAACAAACACTAACAAGATCTTGTGGCTACAACTTTGGAGCTCCATAGCTTCTGCACACCTCACTGAGAGAACTTGGAGCTCAAAAGACGGCCCTTTCTGTGAGCTCTCTTTTAAATATTAGTATAACTATGCCCAAGTTGACTGCAAGCAAGTGTGGGTCCTGACAAGGCAGTTGAAATTGGAATCTGTGGCAAAAGAAAGTCTTACTCTACAGCAATGAGTGTTCAGGGAGTAGGTGTTCGGGGAGTAGGTGTTCGGGGAGCAGGTGTTCGGGGAGCAGGTGTTCGGGGAGCAGGTGTTCAGGGAGTAGGTGTTCGGGGAGTAGGTGTTCGGGGAGCAGGTGTTAGGTGTTCGGGGAGTAGGTGTTCGGGGAGCAGGTGTTCGGGGAGCAGGTGTTCGGGGAGTAGGTGTTCAGGGAGTAGGTGTTCGGGGAGTAGGTGTTCGGGGAGCAGGTGTTAGGTGTTCGGGGAGTAGGTGTTCGGGGAGTAGGTGTTCGGGGAGTAGGTGTTCGGGGAGTAGGTGTTCGGGGAGTAGGTGTTCGGGGGAGTAGATGTTCGGGGAGTAGGTGTTCGGGGAGTAGGTGTGTTCGGGGAGTAGGTGTTCGGGGGAGTAGATGTTCGGGGAGTAGGTGTTCGGGGAGTAGGTGTTCGGGGAGTAGGTGTTCGGGGAGTAGGTGTTCGGGGAGTAGGTGTTCGGGGAGTAGGTGTTCGGGGAGTAGGTGTGTTCGGGGAGTAGGTGTTCGGGGAGTAGGTGTTCAGGGAGTAGGTGTTCAGGGAGTAGGTGTTTGGGGAGTAGGTGTTCGGGGGAGTAGGTGTTCAGGGAGTAGGTGTTCAGGGAGTAGGTGTTCGGGGAGGTGTTCGGGGAGTAGGTGTTCAGGAAGTAGGTGTGTTCAGGGGAATAGGTGTTCAGGGAGTAGGTGTTCAGGGAGTAGGTGTTCAGGGAGTAGGTGTTCAGGGAGTAGGTGTTCGGGGAGGTGTTCGGGGAGTAGGTGTTCAGGAAGTAGGTGTGTTCAGGGGAATAGGTGTTCAGGGAGTAGGTGTTCAGGGAGTAGGTGTTCGGGGAGTAGGTGTTCAGGGAGTAGGTGTTCAGGGAGTAGGTGTTCGGGGAGTAGGTGTTCAGGGAGTAGGTGTTCGGGGAGTAGGTGTTCGGGGAGGTGTTCGGGGAGTAGGTGTTCAGGGAGTAGGTGTTCAGGGAGTAGGTGTTCCGCGTGCTGGTGAAAATCAATTAATTGATTTTCAGCATGCACAAGCTTGACCACTTCATCACATTTTAGCACCTAATAAAACCACACACCCCACCGCACCCCCTGAGAGCAGCACTTCCCTCTTGCCACAGATACCAATTTCAACATCCAATCAGGAGCCTCAGATTGGAGCCTCTCACTTGCAAATTAAATTCAGGCATGCAGATTTTGAAGTGCCCCACTCCAGCTGCAGGTCACTTGGGCATGGTTACCTAAGCAACCTCAAAAGAGAGCACACAGAGTGGGAATCTTTTGAGTTCTACCTATTATCAGGCCCATATAGAATTTATGGAGCTCCAAGGTCGAACACAGACTACTTGTTCACTTACTGGATTGTGGGCGGTTGGACTTGCCCCAGTCGATCTCGACGGCCAAGACCAACAACACAGTGCAGCAGAGGCCGGCATTCAACACGATCGACAGCTGCTCCGAATAAACCACTCCCATGAGCCCGAGAATGTCAAAGAAGACAACTTTTCCATGTTGGTCCTCTTCCGATGGGTTGGACAGGGATGGGGAGTTCACGACCTCCCTGAGGAGGGCCACGATGTTCTCTCCGGCCCGCTGGATGGAGCCATTGGGGATGGCCGAAGGGACGTCATATCTGTACCGCAACATTGACCACAATAAAAGATTTTTCCATGGGCAACAGGCCGGCCATAAGGTCACCACCATTGCAAGGAGACCCTGTGTTCTAACCTCAACACACACTACCAACAATGTGGTCCAAGTACGGCAGCAGGAAATTAAAAAAATAGACAATGGTCCACCAGGGCCTAGGTCAGAACCCAGCAAGGCCATGCAGTGAGGAAGGGATATGGTCATCCAATTTAGCTTGAGCATGCCTGGCTGAAACAGCCCTTATTCTCTCTTGTCATATTGTCTGCGATTTACATCCTCACATCCTGTAAACTAAACGCCCTCAGTTTCTCTACCACTAGTCCTCAATCATGCAGAAAGAACTCTCTTCTAGAAAAGGAGGTTATGGACATATTGAATGAGCAACTGACAGCTGTTCAAAGTGGACATTTCACGCACTAATTATTTCAGTTTCAGTATCCACGAATGCTTCGCCTCTGCCTTCAAGGCTTCCATTAATAACTCACTTGGAATGTAAGAGTTAATTCAGTTCCATTCTGTAGCTCACCGAGCTCATTCCAATAACTCAAATCTGATTATTCTGTACTATTTATACCGTATTTCCTATTAGACCGCACTTCAATTAGACCGTGCCCTCAATTAGACTGCATACCAATAGTAAAGTCTGAAAGCTCCAGAGAAAATGCTCTTCTGGAGTGGTAAAAGAAGCTCACCCCGGAAGTGACTATCAAAAGTTGCTGCACCTCATTGAGTCAGATGGTCACATGATATGACAGCATTCCCTGCTTAAAGCCCGGGCAAGCAGCAGACACTGCCAGCGAGACAGGCAAACTCACAGATAAGAGGCGGGAGAGATCAACAGAGACGATTCCTTTGCAAGCGAAGCTGGCTATGAGGAGGGCAATCTAGAGTGCTAACACAATGCTATTATCAGTAATTGCCACCTCTGCGGGCATGCCTATGAACCCGCACCCTTGAATGGCACGTGCAGCTAGGAAGCTCATGAAATGAATACAATGTGTGTTCTAACCAAAGGAAATGTGACACATATACAGTACATCATGTCCCTCTTGCCGGCGTTCATTCCCACCAAAACCATGTGACATTATTGTGTCTACACAAAAACCATCAACAAGTTGCCATGGCAATGACCAACACCACCATGAACAACAATAACAGTAGTATTACACGCAGGCAACACATGGAAGTGCTGAGTTGCCTGAACGACTAGCTCGGTAGTTGCGAAAACCCATGTGGGGGGGTAGACACACTCAAACGTAAAAACTATGTGGAAGGTCATAGTATTAAAGGGCCACTTCCATGCCTTCCTAACAACAAGGGCCACTTCCATGCCTTCAAAATGGCAAGGGTAACCTCCATGCCTTCCTAATGACAAGGTAACCTCCATGCCTTCCTAATGACAAGGGTAACCTCCATGCCTTCCTACAAGGGTAACCTCCATGCCTTCATAACAACAAGGGCCACTTCCATGCCTTCCTAATGACAAGGGTAACCTCCATGCCTTCCTAACAACAAGGGCCACTTCCATGCCTTCCTAATGACAAGGGCCACTTCCATGCCTTCCTAATGACAAGGGTAACCTCCATGCCTTCCTAATGACAAGGGACACTTCCATGCCTTCCTAACAACAAGGGTAACTTCCATGCCTTCCTAATGACAAGGGTAACCTCCATGCCTTCCTAATGACAAGGGTAACCTCCATGCCTTCCTAATGACAAGGGTAACCTCCATGCCTTCCTAACAACAAGGACCACTTCCATGCCTTCCTAACAACAAGGGCCACTTCCATGCCTTCCTAATAACAAGGGCCACTTCCATGTCTTCCTAACGACAAGGGCCACTTCCATGTCTTCCTAACAACAAGGGTAACCCACACTGTGGTGGGGATGTGGTCAAGCCAAGTCAGGCTGCACAAACGGAAATTAAAAAAAATTTAAATTTTTATATTCTTCCATTTTCTATTTTCTGCAGAAAATTTTTCAACTGCGGTTTCCAGTACACAAGATTACGCAATTCTTTTTGCACAATATGGCTTTCCTCAGCTACCCATCCAAGAAGTCATGCCCACTTACTCTGTGTGGTAGACATAGCCGTTGATAAAGTAAGCCGTATCTAGACCCGGGAGGTGGCCAAAATCTCTGAATATCCGGAAGTCAGTGTCGGAGGGTATGACTCCCATCTGAAACACCTCCTGTGCCAGCACGGACGCGTGAGGGTAAGGGACGACGTTTGAGTAGAGTTTGGCCAGCCAGGGGTGCTCAGGACCCGTTTGGAAAACAATCTCTTTGCCACCAGCCCCGGCCGCCTCCAGGTTGAGGAATGCACGAGCTGTGCTTGCCCAGGGGTGCTGCGTGATGAAGCCATGAGAGGCCTGCATAAACGTCTCCTCCGCACCGTTGAAGAGAAATATGAGGCCATTTTCGGATACCAGTGGATCGGGATCGCTGGAGAGACAGCGTATGGTCTCCAACATGGTGCCGCAGCTGATGGCATCATCACTAGCAGCTAGGGAGCCTAGAGCCGAGTCATAGTGGGCATTGATTAGAAAGGCATGACTTGGGTTCGACCCTCGCTTAGAGAGCCTGACCACAATGTTGGTCAGATTTTGATATATAAGGGTCAAGCCGCCCAAAAAATCCATGTAGAAATTCCCACTAGGGTGCTGGACGGAGATCTCAAACTCCACAGCAGCACTTCCTTGGCTTTTCAGGTCCTCAAGCTTTCCGATGATGAGGTTTTTGGCATGGATTTCATTGGCTTCTCCTCCGACGTGGCGTACTCCCAGAGATGTCAAATCCTCCATGTGGGAGCGAGCTTTAGATGCATGGAACTGGTTTGGTTTCCCAGAGGTTACAGGAGCAGGGAGAGAGGAGTCAAAGTAGAAAGAGATGGCCCCTAGGAGGCAGATGAGCAGGATATACAGCAGTGCCAGGGGCAAGGTGAGAGAGGGACTGGACAGATCATGGTTAACACGACAGTCTTCCTGCGTATCAATCTCGGAATTCCAAGATACTTTCCTTTTGTAGTTCTTCCGGACATCTTTAGGCCTGTGCCTCACAGAAGACTTCATTTTTTTAGTAGACTTCTCTCGTAAATACCGACGACTTCGCAGGTAGAGTTACTGCACATTAATTTTCGCGCGCGCGATCTATCTAGGTTTTGGTGTGGGGTGGTTGTCCTCACACAGAGACGAAGATAAAAGATAAATGGAACGTACTCGTCCAATGCTTCCATGTTCATGGAAGTCAGGTCTCATATCCCCTCCATGGCTTCCTGAATTGAGAGTTGGAAGGTCAACCACTCCTTCAGTTTGGTGAGCAGACCATCCTCAGTTGCTGTGGCGTCCAACAGGGGGATCCGCTTGGCCCTCTTGGCTTTGCTTTAGCCCTTCATCCTGTTTTTGAGAAGTGCATGCTTGTGTTCCCAACCTCCTTGGTGCCTAGATAATTGGGGGCAGATAATTGGGGTAATTGCTGTTTCTTATTTATATTAATGACCTTCCACATACTTCACCTCACTCCTCTATTTTGTTCTTTGCGGCTGACACCAAGTGTCTAAAACAGATCAGCTCTCCCCTAGATAATATATGTCTTCAAAATTACCTTGATGCTATCCATGCCTGGAGCAAAGAATGGAAACTTTCGTTTAATGAGCCGAAGAATGTACTTCTTAGTTTCAACTGACAAGATAATGCTCTACTACAATCAAACTATATTATAAATAACAAGAAGATGATATTGCAAAGGAGTTTCACCATGACCTAGGAGTTATCATATCCTCTCATCTGTCCTGGAAAGAACATTATAACAACTTGAGCAAAAAATCATATAGAACTCTTGGTCTACTACGTCAGACCTCAGCTGTGGTTCAGTCAAGGCGAGAAAGCTTTTGTATATATCTCTAGTGCGGTCTCAACTAACTTATTGTTCTCCTGTTTGGCACCACCATCTCATAAAGGACATTCTCCATCTTGAGAAAATACAGAGACGAGCAACAAAGTTCATACTTTCAGATTATACCTCAGATTATAAATCTAGGTTAACAACTCTCCATCTCCTGCCTCTAATGATGCAATTTGAACTGATAGAGATCACATTTTTTATCAAATCCTTTCATTGTAATTCTGGTGCCTTCAACATTTGTGACTATATATCTCTTGTCACAGGCTCTACCAGAGCAGCCAGCTCTAACAAATTGAAACACTGTATTTCTAGAACAAAACTATCTCTATTCAGAAGATTTCCTCGTTTGCTCCCTCCCATCAACTGGATCTATCTACACAAACCATCGTCCATCAGCTCAAGAAATTCTTGTGGTCTCATTTTGAAAGTCACTTTGAGCCCGACAATCCTTGCTCATTCCACTTCGCTTGTCCCTGTTACAAATGTACCAACATCCCATCTCCTCCAAACACCTCTACACCTCTCTCAGACTTTGTCTAGCTAATTATAATTGTTTGACCAAAATGTTTACTTGTAAGATTACTTTTATGGCTGCTGGCTCAATGCCTTCAGACCAGCCCTGTCAAGATACAATCATAATCTCACAACCATGATCACCACATAATTATTTGTACTACTGTTCTGTAAAGTCTTAATAATAATAATAATAATAATAATAGTAATAATAATAGTAATAGTAATAGTAATAGTAATAATAATAGTAATAATAATAGTAATAATAATAGTAATAATAATAGTAATAATAATAGTAATAATAATAGTAATAATAATAGTAATAATAATAGTAATAATAATAGTAATAATAATAGTAATAATAATAGTAATAATAATAGTAATAATAATAGTAATAATAATAGTAATAATAATAGTAATAATAATAGTAATAATAATAGTAATAATAATAGTAATAATAATAATAATAATAATAATAATAATAATAATAATAATAATAATAATAATAATAATAATAATAATAATAATAATAATAATAATAATAATAATAATAATAATAATAATAATAATAATAATAATAATAATAATAATAATAATAATAATAATAATAATAATAATAATAATAATAATAATAATAATAATAATAATAATAATAATAATAATAATAATAATAATAATAATAATAATAATAATAATAATAATAATAATAATAATAATAATAATAATAATAATAATAATAATAATAATAATAATAATAATAATAATAATAATAATAATAATAATAATAATAATAATAATAATAATAATAATAATAATAATAATAATAATAATAATAATAATAACATCACAAAAGGATGAAATACAGGCATCTGGAACGAACCCATATTTTCATCCCTCTTGCTATTGAGACATCAGGGGTCTTTGGCTCGGAAGCCATGTCCTTTTTATGTAGTCTTGGGAAAAGGATCCATTCACAGTCTGGGGATCCCAGGTCTTCTCACTTCCTTCAACAGAGAATAGCTGTGGAGGTACAGCGGGGAAATACGGCTGCTATCCTAGGCACTTGTGCCTAGGCTATTAACTTATAATAATAATAATAATAATATAATAATATAATAATAATAATATATAGTACTTATTAAACTAAAATATATATATATATATATAATGTTATATATTTGTATTTATGTATATTATGTATATTATATTATATTTTTATAATAATAATAATAATAATAATAATAATAATAATAATAATAATAATAATAATAATAATAATAATAATAATAATAATAATAATAATAATAATAATAATAATAATAATAATAATAATAATAATAATAATAATAATAATAATAATAATAATAATAATAATAATAATAATAATAATAATAATAATAATAATAATAATAATAATAATAATAATAATAATAATAATAATAATAATAATAATAATAATAATAATAATGGTACACACATAGTGGTCCAGTGGTGACCTGTGCACTCTTCCAATCATTGGGAGTGAGGCCTCTGCATATAGTCTCCAGTTGAACAGATCCAAGTGTCCGCTATGCATTCCAGAGAGCTGTTCTTCTGCTCCTAACCCTCTGCCTGCAGATATTCCCACCACCATAGAGGGTTTGTTCTTCTTGGTTCCCCTATAGGCCACACCTCTTTTTGTGTAACCCCCTTCCTTGAGCATGTCAAGAAGGTACAGGAAGTACTTCACAAGCTGCCAGACGCCTCCATGACTCCCAGATGACTGCTTGTCTTCTCCGTTCTTGCCTCAGCTTTCCTTCTCCCTTGCACCTGCCCTCCTCACTTTTTCGAAGAGGCCACTGGGGGCACCTTTGACCACACTATGAGAGAAGCTCTATCTGGTTCACCTTTACTGCCTCTAGATCACCTATAGATCACCTCTAGATCATATTTACTGCCTCTAGATCACATTTACTGCCTCTAGATCATCTTTACTGCCTCTAGATCATATTTACTGCCTCTAGATCACATTTACTGCCTCTAGATCATATTTACTGCCTCTAGATCACATTTACTGCCTCTAGATCATCTTTACTGCCTCTAGATCATATTTACTGCCTCTAGATCACATTTACTGCCTCTAGATCATCTTTACTGCCTCTAGATCACATTTACTGCCTCTAGATCACATTTACTGCCTCTAGATCATCTTTAGCCTCTAGATCATATTTACTGCCTCTAGATCGCCTCTAGATCACATTTATTGCCTCTAGAACACCTTTACTGCCTCTAGATCACCTTTACTGCCTCTAGATCATCTTTACTGCCTCTAGATCATATTTACTGCCTCTAGATCATCTTTACTGGCTCTAGACCACATTTACTGCCTCTAGATCATCTTTACTGCCTCTAGATCACATTTATTGCCTCTAGAACACCTTTACTGCCTCTAGATCATATTTACTGTGACTGGGCTTGGTTGAAAGCTTTTCTCCCTAGCTCCCTGGGAGGTCTTTCAATCCGGAGTGCTTCCCTCCATGCCCCTGCAGCCTTCCTGGACCTAAGAGCCTGGTTAGTAACATCCTGGGCCAAGTCTATTCACCTCTCTGACACCCTCCAAGTTCTGGCCACTGATTACTCCTGCTGTGCATCGAACAAGTGGATGTTCCATGGAGTACTTGCTCAAAGTATGGCTCCAGAGTTGGTGTGATTTGATCAAATCCATGACTTAACTCCATGTTTGGTTATTGTGTACAAAACACTCACAAGCAACTGTAAATTAGTGCTTAATTACAATTTCATTCAGCAATGTTGGCACTTATGTTGCAGTGTCACTTACTTAAATTGCATATTTTAAGGATTGTTGATTATATTGTTGACGAGGACAGGAAGCTGTATAGGCCTGTGCAAATTATATTCACATAGTATTGGCCATAATAAGCTATAAATACTTCGAACATATTCTCAGTTAATTCTTAGTTGACCGTAGTAGTACAGGTGCAATGACTTTCTCGATAATCAACTTAAATTTGCTCACTCGATGCTCTAGCCTTCATCTAGCTGGAACATCGACTGAGTAGATTTTGAGGAAGTCATTTTATTAGTCCCAGGGCAGGTCTACAATTGATCACTGTGCTCAGCAATATTTTAGGCCATCAGACATCTGCACAGGGCCAGAGCTACTGGTTAAGCAGGTCATGTTTTAGATGAATCACTTTGTGGGGCCATCAAGGAAAAATTAGAGGCCTGATGTTGGTGAGCAATTTGTTCCCGACACTCTAGCACAATTGGGGTGTGTTGATTAAAGATGGGATTACATTGGTATAAGCAATGCATGAATATTATTGCAGCTTGCCGAGTTGTAGGTGGAGATGCAGTTGTGCCCAAGCCTTCGCATATAGCTACTTGTCATTTCTTATTACTTGTCATGAGGGTTGCTGTTAAAAAATTGTGCAGAACAAATTACTTCATTTAACAACACTAGATAGTTACTGCCACTGATAAACAATCTGGTCCCATGAGGCTAGAAAATAGGCATACTATGGGAAGGGGGAAAACAAATGGCACTTATAATTATTACAGTGATGCCCCCAAAATATTATCAACTTATTGTATTATGGTGTGTGGTGTATGTATATATATATATATATATATATATCACATCTAAACAAATCTCATGATGACTTATATCTCAGTTGAAACCATTCCAATTTCAAACACATGGGATAGAATTGGTAATGACATAATTACTATTTTCGACTACAGAAGCAGGTCACAGGTAAAATATTACAATAACCTTCTTGAAAGTCGACGATTCGACTAGATGCTCTAGTCGAAACATCGAGAGAGTACAATTTCAAGTTGATTATTGAGAAGGTTATTGTAATGTCATTATGTCAACTGAGAGTTCATCGAGAGGTAAAATATATCATACTTATTGGTATATACAAATTAGTAGCCATTATCTCTTTTATATCAGATATATTATCGCTTGTGTGGTGGAAGCAAAAGTGCTGCAAACAAAAGAGGGTAGGGGTGGTGCTGTGTTCTCTTTTTTTGTCAGCATGGTGTTCCTCGCAAGGTGTAGACTCAAGGTTGAGAATTTATCCATTCTCTCGATGACCACCTTTTCAAAATGTCAGGGGTGAAGCATATCATTTCCACAACATATCACCCACAGCTTCATGAGAGATCCAATCAATCAGTCATTACAAAGATCAATCTCAATGTGCGGCAACCTAGGCTTCCAATAGATGGCATTGTTGGAGAAAAGGTGAGTTAATGATGTCTAATAATAATAAGTATCTAAGTGTATGTGTTTCATTGTATATAGAAGGAAGAGCGATTCGGTGTACTGTAATGAACAAGTGATGAATTGTGGAAGAAGACAGCGAAATTAAAAATAATATTAGATGAGACAGAAAAAAATGCTATGCCGCTATCCATCAACCAAGATGCTATGAAGTGGGGCAGAAAGTGAATGCTGAAGAACATTAAGCTCTCCAAGAAGGGGGATAAAATGGCTGACTTGGACTGGTTCATATGAGATTGATGAATATGTCAGAGATGGCAACAAACATCACTTATATTAAGGAGTCTAAGTGGCGCATGTTTGAAATCAACAACAGCACAACATTGAAGCTCTTTCATGAGAGAGGATAAATGGACCCAATCCATTTTTAGTTTCAAGTGCAAGCATGTGTATAATTTATCCGTCAAATATTGAAAGATCTCCATCCGGTGGAGAGTGTGTATCGCAGCAACTGATTCCATTATAGTCCGGTTGCCAAACACCTATTCTTTGAAGGACCTGGAATTTTGTGATGCATAATTGTTTTCAGTGGATTTTGAGTCTTTGAAGGGTCCAGATTGATAATCCGCCAGGTGCCACTCTGTCACCATTGAGGAATTTGAGAAAGTCAAGATGGCCACCAAGATGGCTGACACTCACCTGTAAATCGACATATCAACATGAATTTTTCATATTTTAATCAGAATTTTATCGTTTTCAGGTCAAAGATGTGAATGTAGGATCAGATGAGTAACTAACAGGAACCAGCCATCTATACCAAGCTATACAGTGGAGCATACATATCCCTTTGCTTTTATCTGCCTCTGAAGAGGTGTGAAGGCTATCTTGTAATTTGTTTGCAGCACGTGGTTTGTGGTTAGGCATGCTCAGGCCTGCAAAAACATGTTGTGTCAAGCTCAAGCCTGCAAGACTTGAATCCTTTGATGTGCTAGTGCAGGTTTCTGCAGGAGCTTTTTATGTTAGTATATAAAGACTGTGATGTAAGTTAGTCAGAGTTGAGTAAGTTGAGCTATTCTGAGTCTGTTCCTGTCTTCATCTTCTTATCTTCATAACTCTATTGGACCTTCATTGCTCTACCCAAGCCAGCTGTGATTCCATCACACATAGATTGGTGAGAAGCTATTTTAATATCATGGTGATTGGGTGCTGCCATATGGATGCCATTGTAGAATAGTTTGACCAAAGAAGTAATCTTGTATTTATCATCTTATTCTTTCCAGAAACAAGTAGAAGATGACATCGGAGTGTTTTTTTTAGTGTAGTAATCAATTGATTACATCTGGAGCAACAAGGATCAGGAGCATCATTGCTGCCAGTCACCAGCGAGGTGACAACCTTCATGAGGAACTCCAAGTCCATTTGGATGAAGATTTAACTTTTACTATCAAGTGCCACAAAAGCTGTGTTTCCTCATAAACATCAAGAACCCACATACAACGCCAGGTGGTTGGATGGTTAAAAAGAGAACCGCCACCTCTGAAGAGATTATGCCGTTCAGAGTGATCTTCATTTGTTTTTAAATTGCACTGCATATTAGGTGGAGAAACATGTAGTCTCAAATCTGACCCACGCAACCCATCCAGGTGGCGAGCTGCATATCTTTGTAAAACAGCAAGCCGTGGCACTGGATTGTCATTCAAAGATTCAATCCTTGAAGTCTGTGGTAGACGGAAAGATGCACGGGCAAACCAAGTTGAAGTAAGACTACTACAAGGTGAAATCAGTGATCTACACGCAGCAGAGGCACGTTATCATGACAGCTGTCGGAAGAACTTCATGCTCTTCAAAATAAAAGAAGCCAATACAAGTGCCTCCACAAGTGATACTGATTTGGCATTTGATAAGCTTGTGGAAGACATCATTAGCAACAAGTTAAATATTTGGACATCTAGCGAGGTGCATGAAAACTATTTATTGCATGGTGGCAAAGGATGCCGCAAAGCTGTCTTTGCAAAACTGCAGAAGCATTTTGATGACAAATTGGTTGTTTTCTCTGCTCCAGGACTCTCCAGTCTTTTGGTGTTTCGTGATACAGTTCCAAGTGTGTTCAAACTTGTTTGATGACAATGATGATGATGGAATGATCCAGAATATCAGTAAAGCAATTCACAGAGAGTGTAAAAATCTTGTGCATAATAAAAACAAGTACACCATCCGGGTAGACAAGCAGACAGGGATTAATTCTGTTGGTGCAACCCTTATCTCTCTGTTAGAAAATCTGTCAGACGATCCCTGGTTCAAACTGCCATCAATAGTTATTGGGAATATCATCACAAATGCAATCACAAATCAGCCAACACCACTTCAAATTGGACTTGGTGTTACCCTTGGCAAGAAAAGCCTTGTGCAACAATTTCATGATCTTGGTATCTGTTGCTCGTATGAAGAACTATTGTGATTTAAAGCATCAGCAGCAGTGGCTGCATCAAACAAAACACAATTGACAGGTATCCAGTCATCAGATATGGGTCTGGTGCAAGCCATTGCAGATAACTTTGATGCCAATATCACCGGACTAAAGTCAACCCATGCTTTGGCCCTACTGATGACACAGGTATGTCCAAACACTGAGGAAGATCAGGAAGACACTACAATCAAAACACTCAAGAAGGAAAATGTCAAGAATTCTACACCATCTGGTATACCTATCTCCTACTACCATGGTCCAAAAAAGCCTGAAATGCCAGAAGAAGTTTTAAAGAAATGTGTTCTTCCTCTCAAAGTGTTAGCACAACAAATAATCCTTGTTCAAAGATCACAGTTTCATGATTTTGACTTTTTGAAGAGTGTTGCCACAAAGCCTTCTACACCAGAGTTTGGTGGTTTCAACACTAAGCTTACACGGATGCAGGGACAGGGACTAAAACCTCGTACCAAAGCAATGTACACACCGCTGATTGACATGACTCCTTCAGACCCAACTACAATGAAAATTGCTATGCTGGAGGCCAAGAGACTAACAAAAAAAGCTGGTCAAGCAACAACTTTATTTACTGCAGATCTTCAACTCTATCGTGTGGGTCTCAATGTACAGTGGGCTTACCCAGAACTTTTTGATGAGGACTTCATCCTTCGTCTTGGGGGGATACACTTTTTGATGAGCTATGCTGGTGCTGTTGGGGTTCTGATGGCTGGAAGTGGGCTGGAAGAGCTAATGAAAGCTGCCTTTGAGGGTGTAATGAAAATGCTCACTGGTAAGAATTTTCCCCAAAACACTAGAGCTCTGAGAATTGTAGTAGAGCAAGTTCTACATCAAATTCTGTGTGAAGTCAACACCTTTGATGAACTTATGCAGGAACTGAAAGCTAGAGCCTCAAAGAGTAGAACTGCAAAACACTGGGTGGAAAACCTTATCCTGCCAGTATTACTGATGCTAATGTTTATCAGAGCCGAGCGAGAAGGAGAGTGGGCCCTATATTTGTGGGCAGTGAATGAAATGATACCATATTTCTTTGCTGCAGGGCACATTCACTATGCCAGATATGGCCTAATCTACCTCAGATCAATGCAAAAGCTGCATGGGGAAACCCTAGAAAGATTTCTGAAGGGAGAACATGTCCAATGCCACAGACAAGGACTGTGGAACGGGATATGGACAGACATGTTCATAGAGACAACATTTATGCATTATGGGCATGGGCCAGGTGGTCTCATTGGAACAACACTGAATGAGAAAGCTGTACATAGATGGGCAATGAGCCTGCATATCTGTAGCAGATTGATGAAGGACATGGCCGATTTGAAAGATTCCTCATCAGTGGACATCACCTCCCACAAAGAGGAATTGGCATCACGGATCAAATATGATGAAAATGACAGGCAAGTCATTAAGGAAAAGCTGAAACTTTACATTGATCCCTTGAATACAGCAGGTTAAGCATCTGCTCTCGTGAACATAGTTTCTGGACGTATATGCCCAGATGAGGTAAATGTACATGATGCTGTTGACCTGGGCAAAGCACAGATGGAAGAGTACGAAGCTAGCTGGCCAGAGGGATTCCACCAACCCCTCAAAAAGAGAGTTTGCACAATGAAAGAGGGCAAGAAGAAAACAAGGACAGATACTGCAGAACAATTTGACTCAGGACTGATATTTGCTAGGGCCCTGGCACTCATGAACTCTCAAGACATTAAGGTGGAACAGATTCTCAGCTATGAACTAGCACCAGTTCCTACCGCAATGTTTGAGGAAAAAACTAGAGATCTGTGTATTGCAAGTCAGCATCATGTACAAGAACAAACTTCAAGTGGAACAATCAGCTCGTGCTACAGGACTACCTGATGCTATTGTCATAGATGGATGTGCCATCCTGTGGGTTGTTCATTGGCCAAGCAAGGGAAGTGTGCAAGACCTTGTCACAAATTTTGTGAAATATGTCAAAGGGAAACTGAAAGGTGGCACTAGAATGCACGTAATATTTGACCGCTACTGTGAATACAGTATTAAAAAAGTGGAACTAGATGCTCTTGTAAAGCACAGGTTTCTAGAGAGTATCAGCTGTATCTCAGCTCTCCTCTGCCTCCTCAACAAGTTGCTCTAACTGTCACAAAAAACAAAACACAACTCATCGATATGATTTGTGATGAACTTGTGTCTACAGTAGAGCTATTGAATCTTCCCAACAGTGTTGTAGTTACTGGGAAAACACCAATACCTACAGAGGTATGTAATGGATTGCAAATCCTGAGACCTGACTTGAAGACCCTGCACGAAGAGGCAGATGTTATCATTCCTCACCAAGTAGTATATCTGGCAAGCCTTGGATGTTGTAGTATCAAAGTTATCAGTGATGACACAGATGTCTTTGTGCTGTTAGTCCATTACTATGCCGAGAAAAAGTTGACATCAACACTTCTCATGGAACCCACAAGTCAAGGACGCTCATCAGCTAACATTGGTTCTACAGTTGCCAAACACAGAAGTATTGCCCCACAGCTGCTTTCAGCTCATGCATTGTCTAGGTGTGACACTGTTGAATCTTACTTTGGTATAGGCAAAACCAAAGTTGTGAAGGTTCTTGAGGCAGGAAATAGGTTGAACCATCTGGGAACCCCCTCAGCCAACCTAGAGGATGTCCTCTGTGAGTCAACAGCATTCAGCAGCATGCTATGGTCAGAAATATGAAGCTCGTGAAACCATGACAGATGTACGCTACAAAGTATGGGTTTCCAAAACTGGACGAAAAGGTGCATGCCTGCTGCCCAAACTGAAAGCAATACCACCGACTCTGGAGGCTTTCAGGCATGCATATGGAAAGCTGCTTTGGACGAGAAGCCTCCAAACCTTGACCCATTAAAATTTGGGTGGGTCAAAGATGATCTTGCCAAGTCCCTCTGTGCAGTTCCTCTACCACAGGATGTTCCTCTTGCACCGGCAGAATTACTCAAAACGATCCAGTGCATGTGCAGCAGTGATCAGCTTCCTGATGTGGATGTGTATCTGGTCAGCTTCCTTGCTCCCTATTTTGCGAATGTGGTGGGTCTGACAGTTGCTGTAATCAAATGACAAAGAACAATATGGCAAATGATGCTAATGATGATGAGGAGCATAGTGATGATGGAGATGATGGAGATGAGGATGATGATTAGTTATACTCTGTATTCATTGAACAGCAATGCTCTATTATTTACAACTAACATTTTAAATGGACAACTAATGTAATATAGCTAATATTACTGTCACAGCCATATTGATGTGCAGTCACAAGTGTGCCATAACAATTATTGCCAATCCAAACACACGACTAGATACTATATAGTTTCATTAGAATAGATCCGATATAAAGTACTAAATGTTAATATCTGCTGTGTATTTTGGACATGACGCTGCTTACAAATGCAAATTTAGTTTTTAGGCATGAATAATAACCGATATTGTTTCATCAAAATAGCCCAAACATGAAGCACAAAATGTTTCATCATTGTGTAGTTGATAGTTGATGGTAATTATACTTACATCTGGTGGCCATCTTGAATTTCTATGCATGTGCAAGAACATCAGTTACGATAAAAACATGCAAACTTGCTTCTTTGGCATGAAAACCATTTATTTAATTGCCAACTTAAATATTTATCTTGTATTTACAGCTCAATGTAATTGAATAGCAGTCATTTTGGCGGCCATCTTGAATTTTTCAAATTACTCAAGGGTGTCAAGTTGGCACCCGGTGGATTTTCAATCTGGACCCCTTAAAGATTCAAAATCTGCTAAAAACAACTATATATGCGTCACCAAATTCTTGGTTCAGCCCCCCTTCCACTAGACTATTATCAAAATGAATTTTTTTAAGTTTGAAAATGATACAACCCATCAGGAATAAAAGCCTCAGGCTTGCTACATTCATTGATTTGGCCTCGCTAAGTCACATTTATTGAGCGTATCTCTTCCCTTTCTGAAAAACAACAACAAAAAAACATAAGCATTTAAGATGTTGCATTAGTTGTTGAATTCGCTAAAGTACACTTCATCAACCAGATACAGTCGGAGGAGGAATTCAATCACTTCTATGACAAAAGCTGTTACATTTGCAGAGGAGCAGAATATTGGGAACCATTCATGCCAGGAAGTGACCCCCCAGCAGCACGTGGTGGAGGTGTTCCTTCGGTGAAAGCAGATCCAATACATACAAATCTATTATGAAGCCTGCGATCTATTATCTGATGAACTTGAACATTAATTTGAAACCAAGCATATTTCCTCATATAACTTACCCTTATAAAGGTAGCAAATTAAATTAAAAAATTCAAAGTGACATGAAGAAACTTTGAGAGTCATGCACCAAAAATGCTGCGGCCGTACATAAATGTGCAATTATCGCATCGTCAAGAAAGCCACTCCAGAAGTAAAAGTTACGACAATACACACTATCTGTGATGTATGGACAGCAATGAGGCATTCAAGGAAATATTGCCTGCTGGACACAAATTGGTTCTCTTATACTTTACCATATCTATAACTTGCACTACACCTGAAAGGTCACTTTATGCCCTGAAGCATGTTTATAGCAACATGAGGTCGACAGTGAATGGGGATAGACAACTGTCTCTTACTTCACATATATACATAAAATATTTACAGACAAATTAGATTTAGTTTCCTTAGCTGAAGAATTTGTATCCTGGAACAATGAGAACATTATTGCCCTATTAAATTACTGTAGTAAATATTAAATTACAGTAGTAAATATTAAATTACTGTAGTAAATATTAAATTACTGTAGTAAATATTAAATTACTGTTGTAAATCATTACTGTTGTAAATATTAAATTACTGTTGTAAATATTAAATTACTGTAGTAAATATTAAATTACTGTTGTAAATAATTACTGTTGTAAATATTAAATTACTGTAATAAATATTAAATTACTGTATATAGTAAATATTTGTAAATAGTACTAAATATTAAATTACTGTGGTAAATATTAAATTATCTGTTGTAAATATTAAATTACTGTAGTAAATATTAAATTACTGTTGTAAATATTAAATTACTGCAGTAAATATTAAATTACTGTTGTAAATATTAAATTACTGTTGTAAATATTAAATTACTGTTGTGAATATTAAATTACTGTAGTAAATATTAAATTACTGTAGTAAATATTAAATTACTGTAGTAAATATTAAATTACTGTAGTAAATATTAAATTACTGTTGTAAATTCTTCTGCGTTTCTTTGTGCCACCCCTTCATTCCAATTAATCTCCCCTTCCCACTTTTAATGTGCTGTCTTTGCCACTGGAATCAACATTTGTTTAAGAGTGCGAACTATTACTTTAGCAAGTTCTTGTCAGCTTCTGAATGGTCCACACTTTAGTACTTTGTGAATTCCAGAAAGCTTCCAATCTTGTATATCATGTTTCCCATCTTGCTGCTTCCAAATACTGTACAAAATTTCTCTTGCAGCCATACATCCACATGCACATTTCAATTACAGAATTTGGTATCATGTTGAAGCAGGGGCAGATGAAGCCCCCCCCCCCCCCCCCCCTCCAAGTTAATGATATTCATTGTGATTTTTTTCTTCTGGTATTTGTTTTTAGCATAATAATATTCATGAGGCAACAGGTAAAATACAACATGCATTAGCAACTGTAGTCAACAACTGATCAACACTTAGCACAAAATAAGAAAATGAGGAGTACATGTGTTTGAGGTGATATAAGCCAGACCTTCTGCTTCTAACCTTCAAACTACTGTGTCAGCTGCAACAGCAAGCATACAGTGTGGCTTTCTATCTGAGCAGTGTCAGTGAGTCTTTCACCAGTTGAGTTAGATCATGTCTAAAAGGGCCTCTATCTCAAGAGAACCTCTGTAAAGCAAATGGCCAAGACCATTAAAAATTTTCTAGCAAGAAGCTAAGTTTATTACCTATGAGACAGAGTGATGTAACATGACCAGATTGACTTGTTTACTTTAGTTCTGGAACCTCAGTACTACCTGGTGGCAGTTCCAGCAGCTTCATACATCCCATTCAGTCTGGAGTGATGCTGATTCTTTATCAGAAGATGACCAATCTAACTCTCTTGTAGTTGTGCTAAAATCAGTGCAGTTGTGTCGGTGAGTAGCAGCAAGGATAGTGATGGCACATGTACTAATTCTATTGTTAATGTTGAAGAGAGTGGTATAGGAGGAAGCAGTGGTGTTTTGCTTCAGTTGTTGATGTTGAAGAGAGTAGTATAGGAGGAAGCAGTGGTGTTTTGCTTCAGTTGTTGATGTTGAAGGGAGTGGTATATATAGGAGGAAAGAGTGGTGTTTTGCTTCAGTTGTTGATGTTGAAGAGAGTGTTACAGGAGGAAGCAGTGGTGTTGTGCTTCAGTTGTTGATGTTGAAGAGAGTGGTATAGGAGGAAGCAGTGGTGTTTTGCTTCAGTTGTTGATGTTGAAGAGAGTGTTACAGGAGGAAGCAGTGGTGTTGTGCTTCAGTTGTTGATGTTGAAGAGAGTGGTATAGGAAGAAGCAGTGGTGTTTTGCTTCAGTTGTTGATGTTGAAGAGAGTGGTATAGGAGGAAGCAGTGGTGTTTTGCTTCAGTGTCACAGGGTCGACTGGTAACCCTGTGGCCGGTGCGGAACTGAACCGAAACTGTCTATGGTAAAACTGCCACCAGGTAGCTAGCTGGCTACCACTGTACAATTGAAGTTGGTTGTAGAAGCTTTAATAACAAAACACAACAGACAACTATATTCGCAATGAACTCCACAGAACAGGCTCTGGACAGCTCCTTTTATGAGGAGCAGCCAGGCTTAGAACACGTTGGGTTTGCAACCCTAATTAACACATCAACTGACACCAATAAACATAATACCGTACTGAGTATGTATGTGCATGTAATTACTGTTAGTTTAATGTTCTGTCTTGTCACCAGCTGCCCGGTGACATTCAGTTGTTGATGTTGAAGAGAGTAGTATAGGAGGAAAGAGTGGTATTTTGCTTCAGTTGTTGATGTTGAAGAGAGTGATATAGGAGGAAAGAGTGGTGTTTTGCTTCAGTTGTTGATGTTGAAGAGAGTGGTATAGGAGGAAGCAGTGGTGTTTTGCTTCAGTTGTTGATGTTGGAGAGAGTGGTATAGGAGGAAGCAGTGGTGTTTTGCTTCAGTTGTTGATGTTGAAGAGAGTGGTATAGGAGGAAGCAGTGGTGTTTTGCTTCAGTTGTTGATGTTGAAGAGAGTGGTATAGGAAGAAGCAGTGGTGTTTTGCTTCAGTTGTTGATGTTGAAGAGAGTGGTATAGGAGGAAGCAGTGGTGTTTTGCTTCAGTTGTTGATGTTGAAGAGAGTGGTATAGGAGGAAGCAGTGGTGTTTTGCTTCAGTTGTTGATGTTGAAGAGAGTGTTATAGGAGGAAGCAGTGGTGTTTTGCTTCAGTTGTTGATGTTGAAGAGAGTGGTATAGGAGGAAAGAGTGGTGTTTAGCTTCAGTTGTTGATGTTGAAGAGAGTGGTATAGGAGGAAGCAGTGGTGTTTTGGCTTCAGATTCAAGTGACATTCATCCTGATGTACGTACATTCGGGAGACTTAGGCCAGGTAGTAGAACTAAAATCCCTGAGAAAACTCAGCAATAATGAGTTCTTCTAAAAAACCATTTTATTCCAGTAGAAGGATTTCAATTCCCCACATGTACATTCAAAGCTCAGAAACGGCAGTTTCAAAAGAGTTGGCTGGACAAGTACAAAGGCCTAACATATTATTCTCGGTCACAAGATGGTGGATTTTGCTTGTTTTGTGTAGTATTTGGGCAATCTGAAGCATCCATAAAAGTCGTACGGGTTCTGGTCAATAGGCCTCTGACAAATTTTAAGAATGCGATTGAGAAGTTAAATGATCATTTTCTTTCCAAGGGTAGGAAATCTCAACAGCTAGCTATGGAGAATGCTAGCAATGGCATTAGCTGCTGTGAAGGAGAACAGAGTGGCTTCCATTGATCAACAAATTAGTTCAAGCCGAGCTGAAATTATTGCTGGAAATTGTTTAAAGCTCCATTCCATTGCTTCAACTGTCATTGTGTGTGGGACACAAGAATTTGCTTATAGAGGACATCATGAAGATTGGTTTCAAATAGAATCTGAAAGTGCAGTGAAATAAGGCAACTTTCTATCCTTGTTGATTTTTCGCATCAATGCTGGTGATGAAGTTCTCAGAGAACATCTGCGTACATATGATCATAATGCAATGTACACCAGTAAAGAAATACAAAATCAAACGATGGAAATTTGTGCAGATATTATTTGCAATAAAATTATACAAAAAAATCAGAAAAGCACTATTCTGTTAGGAAACTACACATAGCATTTTAGCTTATACTCGAGGGTTGAGTGTGAAGCTTCAGGGGCCTTATGAGGATGTAGCATATGCCTATCGTGAAGTAAATAATGTAAAGGGTGTTCTTCATGGGTCAAGGTTAAATGTGAATTCATTTCATAGTCGAATCTACACAAGAGCTCTTAAAATAGCTGGAAGTGTTGGTGTGGAGGAGTCCAGACCATGTCTAGCTAATAAACAGCAACATCGTCCAAATATCCAGACACAGAATTGCAGTGATTATTTCTGTCTAAATCTCACAATTCCCTTCCTGGACCCCCTAATCACTGAGCTTGACACCAGGTTTGATGAAGCTTCATCTCATATTGCTGAGTTCATGCTATTATTGCCTTCAGCAAACACTAGTGGAGCATCCACAGTGACACACTCATTCGATTCTCTTTTGGGGTTCTATGAAGATGATTTACCACTTCCATCAGCTTTTGATTTTGAGTTTGACATGTGGAAACAAAAATGGGAAAGTCAGACTCAGCTAGCCTCTGAGCTAGATGCCCCCAAAAATCCCTACAACATACAGACAAGCCCTAACATTTGCACATCATTGCCTCACTTCCTGTTACCAGCTGCGAATGTGAACGATCTACTGTATTAGCATGCTAAGATTGATAAAAACACCACTCCATAGCACCATGGGGCAAGAAAGACCAAATGGGTTAGCAATGCTCTACCATCATCAGGATGTAGACCTTACTCCTGAAGAAGTTGTCAAGGAATTTGCTCGATGTCATCCCTGACGCATGTTGCTGTATCTCAATAATTTTTGTACTTTACCTTCATAATATTTTGTGTCTATATATATAATACTTCATTGCACTTCTAAAACGTGCCAAGCTTTGGCATGCATCAACATTATTTGGCAAATGTGGCAACGTTCCGGACAATGTGTTAAATATTAGCCCCCCCCCTCCCCCCTTTTTAAATCCTGGATCTGCCCCTGTGAAGGACATCAGGTTGTTCAAGTAGTACAAGTTTGGAATCTGTAAGTGATATATAAATACAATATATTCACAGTCCAAGGATTATAACTGCTTGATAATATACAGATCAGTACACTATTAGGCCTTCAGCTCTGCTAATGTTAGAGTATAGTTCATCAATTTCTTTTTGTTAGCCAGAGTCCCTGTGGGGCATCCTAGCATTATTTAATGCTACAATTTTAAGTTTTGTTCCACAGGGCAACAGGCTCACAAATTTCTTTGTGCGTTTTTTGTTTCCCCCGTCTTTCCCTCTCTGTTGCACCTTCGCTTGTTACTTGATGCCTGATCCGAAGTTCAGTCATGTGACATGGGACTGCTGCGCTTGAAATGCACTTGGCTCAGATGGTCACCATTCAACCTGGGAAATGGTTATGACACAGCTCTATGGTGTTCTCCATAGCTCCTGGATTGCGGCAGGTCCAAACAGCTGAACTCCAAAGACGACAAAATGTATAATGCCTTATAGCCGTCTGCATGTCTGGCGACTTAGTCAAGTTCACTGATGACTCTGGATTACTGTGGATTACATATGGCATTAAGTGTCTGGTGGCATTAGGTTTCACATCGATGGTTCAAGGGTCATCTCACCAGATATCATTGTTAGAGTCTCCAACTACAAGAGACCTAACAGATACCAACCTTGGTAATTCGCTGCCCCAGAGTCTCTCCCTAACTTTTCTAGCTAAACCCCAAACTTGACAAAAGAGTTTTAGATCTTAAGAAGCTTATATTAAAACAACAGTCGAGTAACAGAATATGAAGACTGCTCAAGCCTGGACTGCAGAGAGGTTTAAATATCCTTGCAGCCAAGTTTTCACAGCTTATGGTGTTGATAACAGTAGAGAGTAATAGAATTACTGCAGGACTTATCTATGAGTGTGAGATGATATCAAGATTGTCCTATGTGTTGATAGTCTGAGGTCATGAGTTCTAGCTCTATTTATAAATTCTATTTATAGTTTGATCTTTGCAGGGCTGAGACAGACATCTAGAGGTTATCACAACTGAGACATGTGCAGCAAGGAATCCACTTGCTCACCCTCATCATAGCTTCTTCTTTTTTAATTTAATCTATCCATAACTATATATATATATAATATATATTCATGTGTAGAGTATATTTTATTTGTATATGGTTGACAATGAGAGGAATCCAGGCCATTGAAATCAATTAGTGGCTTCTGAAAGGTTGATTAGCACTATTTTCTGGGTAGCATGTGCATTTTTGCATGTTTTATGAACAAGGTAGAGTCATGGGTATTTCTTTATCCCCTCAGGGTTCTATCAGGTTAATACTATTGATTGCTAGTTCACTTAGTGACAAAACTATTCATATTATTTTTGTCTATTATGTTTAGGCCAAGACCTATAGTAGTTAATTTAATTTTTAGCCTTCTATGAGTTACTCCATCTAAATCATTTGCTGCCTTCAGTTACAGCTAGATACTATTGTGGCTACTAATTTTTTAATCCGTGATACTACTCTCATTCAGTGTTTTCCCTTCAATAGCTGTATGTGCAGCCTTACAAGAAAACTGCTTGTGTTATGTGAGCTCTAGTAAAGCTAATGTAGTTGGTTAGTAATGCCACCTTTTGTGTGTATATGTGTGGGAAATGTGAAGAATCCATGTTCATGTCGTAGCTCTAAACAGTATAAAAATGGCTGACAAAATGGCTGACAACCACAACAAGTGGAATGGTGGCCTCCAGTTAGCTTGGAGTGGAATGCTTACCTAGCTTACAACCATCCTTGGGATAGAGTTGAACTCATGGAAATTTTCAGGCAGGTAGGCCTAGAGGTTTGTGCATCTATACAACAACATGTACCTTAGCTAGCTACATACATGCACATACATACATACATGCATGCATACACACATACATATATATAGATGCTTACATATAAATATACATACCTGTATACAAACTATTAGCATGGGTATGGATTAACTCCAGTCGACAAGCTCGTACATGAGGTGTGCATGTGCCGAGCCATGTCCGAGCTCCAAGTCTAGAAATAATCCTTCTAAAGTGACCAAATAATAAATTAATCACATATCAAGTAAAACAACTAACATTTATCAATAATTACAAAATATAATATATTTCAATGCTGCATGGACATGTGGCAAAGAACTGACAAGTGAGCGATGCCATAATGTATACATGACAAAGCAGACGCCTCATGCATGCGTGGTGCCTTACTGACCAGACATAGATTCAGGGATTGGATATAGGATATATTATCAGCTAATTAAATTACGAGAAATCACTTGATAAATCCATATAGATATGCATGCATGCATATGTAATGATGGACATCAAACCAGGTCTTATGGCACAAAGTATATGTACTAGAAGTGGTCCCCAGAGTTGCCTAGGAAAAGATAAAACATCTCGCAGAGGAGCATAAAATGAGAATGCGGGATGTCCCCCCCCCCCCCCCCCCTTCTCCCTCCCCCCACCCCTCTCCAGGTATCAACCCAACCCCCACCCCCCCCCCCCCCCCCCCCACACCCCCACCCCACCCTCTCAATGTTACTCTTCTAAACCGATTTCTAAAAATCAAAAATCAAAAATAAAGTCGAACCAGTCAAAGATTATGCTACCCTCTGCAAATCTCGCCATTTCAGAACTACGGTATTTTTCTAATAGAATAGGCTAGTAATAGCAAACTCTCTGCATTAGGTGAGCTCTAGCGTAGCCAACAGTTTGTTGGTAAAGTTGCCATATTGCATCATTTTTGTGCTATTGTCGGGAGTGTGAAAAAATTATGCGCAGATATATCCTTACAAAAATAGCTGATGGCCAACAATGCTGCCATTCAGTGGTGCAATTTACACCCCAGGAAGGACCCTATTCCAAATATGATGGCCTATAACCTTCCTCGTAAAAAGTTACCCACAATGAGTTCTTTTGATTCCTCGACCAAAGCTTCCCCTAGAACTTTGTGGTTGTAAAACCAGCCATCATTTGACAGACAAAACAGAGAAGTGACATAAGTACTATTGATTAAGATCACACAGTGCTGTTGGAGGTAGTTTGTCTGGGTGCCACACCAGCTTGAAAAATTAATAGGTGCCCAATGTGCAGGTTTTTGTCATGTGTACCTAGTGGCTGAGCTCCCCATGAAGTAAGACATAGGCACCAGGCAGCTGGACTCTCCAAGTCTCCAAGAAGCAGATCAATCAAATGGTCAATCAATTAAATAATCAATTAATCAATCAAACAATCAATCAATTCAACAATAAACAATCAACCAATCAATCAAGCATTCAAACAATCAAAAAAACAATCAAATAATCAATAAAAACAATCAATCAAACAATCAATCAATCGAACCATCTAACAATTACAGAAAAGATCACTCATTTCATCAATCAATCAATCAATCAATCAATCAGTCAATCAAACAATCAGTCAATCAATTCAACAATCAAACAATCCAACAACCAATCAAACAATCAATCAAACAATAATCAAACAATCGATCATTCAATCAATCAAACAGTCAATCAATTCAACAATCACAAACAATCAAACAATCAATCAATCAACCCAACAATCAAACAATCAAACAATCTATCAAACAAACAACCAATCAATCAATCAATCAAATGATCAAACAATCAATCAATCAAGCATTCAAATAATCTAATCAATCAAACAATCAATCAAACTATCAAACAATTACAGAAATGACCAATCATTCAAACAATCAATTAAACAATCAATCAACCAACCAACCAACCAATCAATCAAATAATCAGTCAATCAATCAATCAATCAATCAATCAATCAATCAATCAATCAATCAATCAAACAATCAACTCAATCAATACAGCAATCAAACCATCAAACAAACAATAATCAAACAATCAAATAATCAATCATTCAATCAATCAATCAATCTAACAGTCAATCAATTCAACTATCAAACAACCAATCAATCAATCAAACATCAATCAAACAATCAACCCAACAATGATGCAATCAAACAAACAATCAATCAAACAATCACTTCAACAATCAAACAATCAAACAATCACTTCAACAATCAAACAATCAAACAACCAATCAATCAAATGATCAAACAATCAATCAATGAATCAATCAAACAATCAATCAAACAATCATTCAACATCAAACAATCGAACAATCAATCAAACAATCAATCAACCAACAACCATCAATCCAACAATCAATCAACCAAACAATCAATCAAATGTTCAATCAATCAAATAATCAATCAATCAATAAATAAATCAACCATCAATTCAACAAACAAACAAACAATCAACCAATCAATCTAACAATCAATCAAACAATCATATTAAACAATCAGTCAAACGATCAATCAATGAAACATTCAATCAAATAAATAAACAATCAATCAATCGATCAATCAATTCAACAATCAATTGAACAGTCAAACAATCAAACAACCAATCAAACAATCAATCCAGCATCAATCATTCAAACAATCAATCAACCAAACAACCAATCGAACAATCAAACAAGCAATCAAACAATCAATCATCCAATCAATCATCCAATCAAACCAACAATCATCAATCAAACTATAATCAAGCAAACAACCAATCATCAATCAATCAAACGATCAAACAATCAATCAAATGATCAATCTATCTATCTATCAAACAATCAATCAAACAATCAACCAAACAATCAAACAATCAATAAACCAATCGAATAAACAACCAATCAATCAATCGATCAATTCAACAAAATTGAGCAATCAAAGAATCAAAGAATCAATCAACCAACCAAACAATCAATCAACAATCAAACAACAAATCAACAATCAATCAAACATCAATCAAACAATCAATCAAACAATCAAACACAATCAATCAAACAATCAATTAAACAATCAATTAAACAACAATCAAACAAACATCAAACAATCAATTAATTCAACAATCAAACAATTAAACAATTGATCAATCATAATCTATCAAACGATCAAACAATCAATCAAACAATCAATCAAACAATCAACCAAACAATCAATTGAACAATGAATCAAACAATTAAGCAATCAAACATGCACAGTTAGGATACCCAGGATTGTGGTGCACAAGAAAATATGATAGGTAGTGAAGCAATTTTCTTGTGATGGAAATTGATTTTAAAAGTGCTCATGCTTGACCAACTCTTATGTTTTGGTGCCAAATGCTAAGACTGATCCTTTTGCCACAGGGACTAATTTCAGCCATCCAGCTAGCACTATCAAGAGCCAAACACAGTAGCAGCAAATTCAGGCAAGCAGTATCCCCATTTCAGCTGAAGGTAACTTTGGCTATAAAGTGAGTACACAAAGTGATCGATCTTGTGAGTTATATATAAAGCTCATATAAGTTGAGCTTGCAGAATCTAAAATTCACCGCCACCAATGAATCTTCTAAGAAAATGTCCTCATATGAAATTTAATATATCATTGGAAAGCATACAGATAAAGCAATGGCAAAGTTATCTGCATAGAGGAAAGAGAGAGAGGTGTGTGGAAGTTAAGGTAATTAATAATTAATTTGCTGTGGTTTGACCTATTTACAGGCCCTCAAGTTTGAATGCCCCAAAATTTGTTAATTGCCATAATTTATCCACTCTTCCTCTATCCAGATATTTTTGGCACAAATTGTTAGAAAATACATTGGTCAGCACAACAAGGTCATTCAAAAACTGAATTCCCCTCAGGACATTTGAGTGTCAACAATTTGGTCTGTTGTTTGTTAAAGCACTTAGTTGTGATTTGAGCACAAGGAAATTGGCCACACAATTAGTTCAAGGCCATCATGCAAGCTAAAATTCAACTTGACAATGCTTGCAGTATAAAAAATCTGAACAGCTCTATCACATAAAAAAAGCTATCAAAAGTAAAAATGGAGCAACTAATGGGCTCTAAAACTTAGCAAATGGGCAGCAACTGAAAAATTTCCATCATTTTAAGAGGTAGTTTCCCATTAGGACCGTATTCTAATGGTCAGAATGATAGAATTGGGTATCTGAAAGTCAGGACTTTGCAATCTGTATTCTCTAAAAGTACTAAATACATACACCTAGCACAGTCCTACTTATGTTAAGAACAAATTCTACTGGGCCACTCTCGTAAAGGTTAAGATTACCCAGTATGTCTGTATCTACAAAAGCAAGTAGCTATCTTTGTGATTGAAGTTTCTTCTGGGTGCTTCTCTGCAAAGTCGAACTACAAGAGTCAAAATGAAGTGCATTATTCAGGGTCTGGTCAATTAATTAATGAAGCTATGCAATGACCTCAGGTTGTTAGATTTTCTCTGTAGAGTTGAGCACTTAGAATGGTAATCTGATCAGCTAGCTGTTTGATGGAGTCTTTCATGGAGTTGATTGACTTTTCCTGGGCCAGGAGTTGACACTGATGGGAGTTAGAGGAGTTAGTAGCTCTTTAAAATGCTGATATGGTGAGACCTGCACACTTCCTATGAAGCCAAGTATTACAGAGACATTCACAGAAGACGGCATCCTGGCCAACACAATCACTAGTTGAATCTTCAATCTTATCCTCACACACAAGACAAACGAATTGACTTGGCGGTCCTGGGTTGGTTTCTATGTCACCAGCGAGGATTAAAAGAAGACAACCGACTGTAGACACTGGGGAAGAAAGACTTGATGCACCATAGGAATTGCGGAGACGATGGCTATGGTGAGCACGGCGACAACCATTCGAGAAGAAGCATGAAGAAAGAGGCAGGCTGGATGGATGCTAATGGCTAGACCAGTATACGATGGCTGAAGCCTTACATGATGTGGAGCAAGGTTTGATGGAGCAAAGTTTTGGCTCTGAAAAGAGGCTGATAGACTTAACCTAAGACTGATTAGAAAGAGCAAGGTCAGACGAACCAGATGACGAGACTTCATTACTGGTGGCATTTTGGAATAGCTCGAGGGACCATAAGCACACTATGATGATGTCAATCTTCGCACTCACAGCAGGCAAGACACTTAGGTAGGTTTCCTAGTTTATGGTTTCATTCCCCCCTCATGTAAGGTACTTACACTGTGGTCATCTCTAGCATTGCATGTTATGTTAACAATATTTGTACATTAAAATCACCTTCTCAATATGGGAGGAGGTAAAATATTGCAGCTGAACAAACTTTCATGAACATAACAGAAGATACAACATAATTAATTTTGTCCACATACTTATGTCTGGGGTAGAGTCGACAGAAATGGAGAAATAATTGGCTTCTTTGAAATAGCTATGAGTTTGTCACATGTGGAGGAAGACAGGAGGGACACTGAACCTTGCCCTTTATTAGCGTACTTATGCGAGTGGCTAGAAAGTGGGTCAAACTGGGACAGCAACTCCAACATGCTAAAAAAGTTACCATTGGTTGGCGACCCAATCACCTGGTAGTTTCCCCTGAAAGCTAATCCACATTCAACTAGAGACTTGATTGTGGCAACAACTTGTGAAGGATAGATTTTGCATAAGCTCGTTCAGTTTGGCATTGCTCAACCAGGAGGGTATTTACACGGCCAGATTATTTTGCTCTGTGGCAAAAGGTGATAGGAGCTTCTCTGTGTGTCTTGCTGGTTGCATGTGCTGACATTCCCTTGTGCTGCATTTTGGGCATTGTCATCTGATGGAAACAGTTTACACTGAAAGCAAAATGCCCTACCTTTGCTTGAGGAATAGCACAGCCAGTTTCTCAGTAAAACATGGAATGGCAAAAATATCGCTTTTGCTTTCCATCGAGTTTATAATGGTAGAATTTTCATTAGCACTCATCACTCCCTTTCCTAGACCAGTAATCTTTCATCTCCTCAGTTACAGTTGGCCACAACCAAAGTTCACTTTGAATGGTATATATAGTCACAAGAAAGATCTACTGGTGGGCATGTATCCTGACTAGGCAGGCTTGTGTCAGGCAGTTTGAGTCTTTCGATTTGACCACTGGTTCTGGTTCATGAACAACTTCGTCTTTGTACAAAGAGCATCTGTCAATTAGATCAGTGTCCATGTCCATGTCAAATTGAGTGTAGTTCTCTTTTCTGCATAGGCAGTGCCATTCTCACTTCCCCGTGCAGCCAGTTTTCCTTCCTCTTAGTTACAAATCTGCTGTTGTTTTCTCAACCATTCTCGATTTAAAATAAGCCTGCATTATTAATTTTGAGATAGGTGTCTCATTGGCGAGCAAAGTGAGCCTTTACAGGGAGGGAATTCTGTAAATTCTTGGTATTGCCACACATGTCACCATCTCACCGATAAAAAATATGAACAGAATTAAATAATGCAAATCAGGAGTGGTCTTTGGTGTGAGATTCATAGCCAAGTGGAAGAAAAGAACAGTCTATAGGGAAGTGAGAATGGCGCTGCCTATGCAGAGACAACTGCAAGTTAACATGTTCAACATGCAGCAATGGGTTTACACTGTATGCACTTATATGAAATGTTGCTATTGCTGAGCCTGTTAAGGCCATCACATATATAATACAGAAACTATTTAGTAACTAACCTAATAACAATCTATATTTTAAAAAGAAGTCAACAGTATTTAATTAATAAAATTATTAATATCTGACTTATATTAATATCTGGTTATCTGAAATCTTAACACTTTAGCAAAATTTTCATTCCACAGGAATCCTTCCCAAAACAAGCAGGCCTCTATACACACTGTGCTGACCAAGTAGTTTGCCATGAATGCTCAGTTTGGCTTTATCATCTAGAAACGATGGTAGCCGCTGGCAGAAGAGAAGTGTGTGTATGTGTGTGCGCGTGAGAGAGTGATTTAAAAAAACATTACCTTGTATGGTCAATCTTTGTATCCTTAATAGTCATGCAAGAGCAGAAGCACATGCACGAGGACTTGGAGAGAACTCGTGTTGTAGCTGGATAATAACTTGCCTTAATGATAATGCAATGGGGAATCTATAGGCCGTGTTTTTTCCATTAGCTAGCTACAATTTTTGGATGCTAACCCATTTTCCAGATTCATCTACTATCGTCTCCACCAAACCCACAGACTAGAATTAGCATGCACTAAAATCAGCAGGCTATTTCTAGTTAAATCACCGTGACAGTTTATGAATTCCCACACTATCATGCTTTAGCTCTTTCTAGCATCACAATTATAGTTGCCGATTTCCTGCCTTCATTTGCGTCCTCCACGATGAGAAGCTTCTTTAGGCTCTGTTAAAGCTTCTGCGCTACTTCTGTCCATTCTTTCTATAAGAGCTAATAGCTAACAGGAATGGACGGTGAAGTATCATTTAACCTAACCCTGATCGGCACGCTTGCTAAACTGGAAATGATCGTCACGGCAAATGGCCACGCTAAACTGAGATGGTTCTCATCTTCAGTTAGGAATCTCAGGCAGTGTTGCCATAATTTTTTTGGTAATTTCCAAATTACTAGCCTGTGTTATCCAATTTTTGGGGGGAACAAAAAATCCAAACAAAATCCAAAAAATTTCATGAGAAATAATGTGTTCATAGCATTTACACACGTCATTAATAGTTCAGTGTTCGGTTTAAATTCATAGCATTTTTGAGAAATATTGAATTGCACTGTTAAAAGGAATTTAATGTAGAAATTCCTAGTCTGTTTCTGTGCTTCGTTTTGTTGAGACCAATGTGGCTGAATAAACGTTCGGCACATGGTCTGATATGCATGAAATGTCAAACAATTTTCTAATGATGAAAAATCCAAACATTTATTGATAAAACAAACAGAAAATTTAAGGGTCAAAAATCCAAACAGTTGGGATAAAATCCAACACTATGGCAACACTGAATCTGTAAGGAATATAATTCTTAGCGACCACTACAAATCACTATCCCACTTAACATCAATCACATCATTTCCTTTAGCTTGTGGAGTAGAGGTGACTTGCTGCATGTGTATGGAGGTGTGTGTGTCCAGTAGAGTTAGCCTGTAGAATACTTGTATGTTTCGGGCATCTGACTCAATGGATTTGTATTAGTGGCAAGCTCACCTGCCACTGTTATTATAACCATTCTCACAGTGGTTACTTTTGGTCCCCTAATGTGATCTGGGAGTTCTTGGTGGTCTTGGTCACTATAACAAGCCGAGAGCTGATAAATATGTCCAACACCTGGAGTTCAACCACAATAGCTTTTCCATTAACTCGACCCCCTCACTCGCTATCTCACTCGCTATATAAAACAACAAAAGATATTCCACTCACTCAAACTGAAGCAAGTGGTAGAGAACACGCTGAACAGAATGCTTAGGGAACTCTGGTGGGGTCATCAAAGTCCCAACACATTGGCATGTACATAGTTATGTATTATAACACATGGGCAGGTACATAGTTATGTATTATAACACATGGGCAGGTACACAGTTATGTATTATAACACATGGGCGGTACATAGTTATGTATTATAACACATGGGCAGGTACATAGTTATGTATTATTACACATGGACAGGTACATAGTTATGTATTATAACACATGGGAAGGTACATAGTTATGTATTATAACACATGGGCGGTACATAGTTATGTATTATAACACATGGGCAGGTACATAGTTATGTATTATTACACATGGACAGGTACATAGTTATGTATTATAACACATGGGCAGGTACATTGTTATGTATTATAACACATGGGCAGGTACATAGTTATGTATTATTACACATGGACAGGTACATAGTTATGTATTATAACACATGGGCAGGTACATTGTTATGTATTATAACACATGGGCAGGTACATAGTTATGTATTATAACATGGGCAGGTACATAGTTATGAATCATAACACATGGACAAGTACATAGTTATGTATTATAACACATGGGCAGGTACATAGTTATGTATTATTATTACACATGGGCAGGTACATAGTTATGTATTATAACACATGGGCGGTACATGGTTATGTATAAAAAGCTTATTCATAACTATATAGCTCGCTCAAACTTTCTTACTAGCCTATGACACTGATGCAAATCTCTGGGTACATAGTCTCAACCTCATAAGTTCCAAGAAGACGGCCTATGCCGATCATGTCATCTCTCTCAGACTCTGAGAGGTGCTCTCAGTGGTGGATAAAACATATGCCAATAAATTGCAGTCAAAAACGAGGTGCTTGACAAGTGCACATCTTGGAGGATCATTATTCCATGGCTCCAGAGACAGCATAGAGGAATACCTAGATTTTGTGTATCAGCTTCATATAAAACTTGCACAAAAAAGAGAAAATTGAAGTTAACCTATTTTCATGCATTACAATTATGGTTATACTGTGGAAAATTTGTAGACCATAGGGACCACAACAACTGCCATTTGTCTGCAAGGACTAGTTTTGCAGTGGCTGGGAGGATGGGCTTGCTGGCCAGCAGCATTAACTTAAGGGGGGGGACTATGCGTCAAAACCACAAAATGATTGTACCCATTTCTAATTGCCATCACTTTTTTGGTCTTTCATTTACACAAGTATTTATGGTACCAAAGTCTTTATTATTCTGTGTTTGTTTTTATAAAGTGTTAAATATCTCTATATACAAATTTTCTCAGAAGATACATGCAGAAACATCGAGGTGACTCCAAGATATTTGTGACAGACCTAGCTGCCTAACGATTTGAAGTCATTTACTCATACTTGGTGTGTGGCTTGCTAAGGAGTGTCTCAGTGATATCCATGGACCAAAGTTACCATATGTGGTCATGTTGATTAGTTACACACTACAGAGTCTGAAAAACTGATAAAAACTAGAGGCCACCTCTTCTAACCACCATCTCTTGGCAATCCTTGCAGTAAACGAAAATCTGATTCATGGATATCACAGAGTACTAAAAGAGCTCTCAAATGACATACATAGCCGGGGGGAATGAGCAAACGGTTTAAAAGTTATTCTCGCCACAAGAACTATTTCCATTAATTGTGGGAATAAGCATTCCAAGTTTGGAAAACTAAATGTTTGAGTTAGCACTGAAATAACTTGAAAAATATGTTCTTTTACAAGTTTTAGCAATTCCTTCATCTGTTTTTTTTTACTTCCGTGACTCTTGAGTTTTTCTGTGCCTATATCTACATGTAACAAAGAAAAATATGATGAAAATTGTTAGATGTATAATTATGTGGAATTTTCCTTTACAGCTGAATTTTTGTGCATGTCAAAGAAATGTATGATGAAGTAGATCCACCATAACTTTGAAAAGAAGCATCCTATGTCTCTAAAACTTTGGAAATAGCAAGTAGATGCAAGAACAGTTTGAACTTAAAATATAATAATCATAAAATAAATTAAAAATTTCATGTGTAGTCCCCCGGTGTGTGTGGGGGGGGGGGAGACTGACTGTACGTCAGCACCACCAAAGTATTATAAATCACCATAACTTTTGTTGTATATGCAGGTCATTTTATTCCCTATTTCCTTATGCTTTGTTCCTAATGATATGTTGAATGTCTCTGCAGACATATTTTCTCGGAAGATACATCAAGATCCCTAAATAAGTTGATCTATCTTGCAGTACAATTCATAACTGCCCTAATTATCAAGACCAAAGTCCCAGATTTGGTCAGCTGATAGAGAAGGCCCCAATCTGCAATATGTGAACAGATTATCAATAAATGTAGTGGTTTTTGTGTGGCAGGCCACCGCTTTGGCAACTGGAAAACACCAGGAAAAATCCCAATCCTCACCACTTCAAATCACCATAACTTGCTAATACTTGGAGTACTTAAAATGTTGGCACATACAATAGACACATACAATAGACAGATAACTAGAAGGGCTATCCAGTGATATAAAAGTTATAATTTTTTAGTAAAGTGTTTAGAAAAATATAAACCAAGTTAGGGTGCAAGATGTGTTCTCTTTGTAGTTTCTTGATCTGTTACATGGACCAAAAAATTGTTTGCAAGAAGAAGGGGGGAAAAAGAAGGGGAAAAAAGAAATCTCTATTTTTCACGCATATATAGTCCCCCCCCTTAATATTTATCAATGTGTATGTCATAATGTTTATTACAGCACAAGTCATCTTACCTCATTTACTGTTTATTTATGTAATGCACTGGGGTGCCAAAGGAACTCAGCATTTTGAAGATTATATTATAAACTTTTACAAGCGTGCACCCCAGTGATAAGGGCTAATCGGCTCTTCTAGCCTGATTTCCAGACAGGCCGCCTAGGTTCTACAGGCCATGAAGCACATAACATACTTCTTACGCTATCTCAAGTTGCTTTACTATAATTATTAGGTATAAGGATTTCAACATAGACCTCACGACCTCTACCTAGTTGCCATGGATGTTACTAGGGAAAATGTTGGGGGGCGCATAAATGTCTCTGCCGATATGACGACCACTACTAAACAGGAGTCTTTCGTACGAGATTGACGTACGTTACCCAATGTCTACTTCAGGGAAAAGGCTCGGCACCAAGGAAGAAAGCAGCAGTAAGAGAAAGAAGAGGAAGGAACAGAATTACAACAATAAGTAAGTGCATTGGTACTAACGTCGGTGCATTTTAATAAATGCGCACCACAGGGAGTCCGAATGGAAAGCTAGCAGGAAGAAACGCAAAGACTTGGACAAAGACAGCAAGAAAGGAAGACTTAAGGTCCAGTCTGTGTCAGAGCTAGCTGACCTGATTACGTCAGGAACCATCCAGGTGCCTAGGAGCCTGACACATTATTTGAGGGACAAAATTCAGCTGCTGGATCAGGTCTTCACCATCCTCTCACCAGAAGATGTCAAGGGCAAGCTGCCTGATATACTGAAGGTACATTATCTTAAGTATGTTATAATACACACTCAATTTGAATATGATATGGCATTTGATAGATCATTGGTCTGGGAAGTAGTCCCAGTGTTTAGCGTCACCTTGTGGATGAGGATTTTGATGTGGATGAGGATTTTGAACCCCCATGCAGGAGAGTTCTGTTTCGAATTTGTGTAGTCATGCACAGAGAAATGTCACTCGGGTATGTGCTGTGTAGCGGTATAGGAGTTTGTTTGCTGCTACATAAAGAACTGGCATCCTGTCTATTCCCAGAGGTGAAGCGCTACTGGTCAGACCATACATGAAATGCTTGGTTCCAATAGTGTGTACATGTAGGTCCCTGCGAGGGAGGAGTGGTCAGACCATACATGAAATGCTTGGTTCCAATAGTGTGTGCATGTGTAGGTCCCAGCGAGGGAGGAGGGTGCAGGAGGGGGATGGCCCCTCCCACAGAAAGCAACATAAACCATGCCACTAATTAATAAATTATTTCCACAAAAAAGTGGTCGCGCCTTACTCCTCTACACTGATTGGTCAGTTATTGAGTGACCGTGTAGACAGTTCTTACTCAGTGCCCCCCCCCCACCCCCAACTGTGCACCTGCCTGCTAGGCCATGGTTGGCTGGTGCACCCTGCACAATCATTTCCCCCCAACTGTGCACCTGCCTGCTAGGCTATGGTTGGCTGGTGCATCCTGCACAATGCATCTATCCCCAACTGTGCACCTGCCTGCTAGGCCATGGTTGGCTGGTGCACCCTGCACAATGCATTTCCCCCCAACTGTGCACCTGTCTTGCTAGGTCATGGTTGGCTGGTGCACCCTGCACAATGCATTTTTCATTTCTTTTATAATTCGTAGTTATAATTTGGGTCTAAAATATTTTCGTAGTCGATGCTTTGTCTAGAATGAAATTGTAATAAATAAAAAGTATATACAGTACACGACTTACACGACTTCTAGAGGCCTTGTATTGGAGGGTACCCAAGGCCGGTCGGCTCTTCCTAAGTTCTGCCATTAGAGTACGAGGTTAGAGAGATCGACATGCCAAAGATATTATGTATATGAGGCAAGTCATATGAAAGAAACGACACTTCATGGAAAATGTAAAGTTTGCACACTCTTCTTGAGAGGATGGAAGAATGCAATGCCACAGTATTGGGAACAGACTATATCCGGTCATTCTTGACGGAGTTCATAATCTATTTCAATGTTAGACACAGTAGTTCAGATCTATGGACTAGGAGCCCTTGCGATGTGTTCTGTTGCAGGTCTCTGGACTGGGAGCCCTTGTGATCAGTTCTGTTGGAGATTTCCTTAATTAACATAATTATATACATTAGGTCTGAATCAAAAAAGGAAAAAAAGAAAAAGATTATTCATGTCCGCTCAAAAATACATTTCAATGAGAAGGTTGTTGCTGTTTGTTATGAATAGAAGTTGAAATTCTGGAATTGTCTTCGATAAGGCAACATGCATGTCATGTCTAACATCCAATCGATTTCTACTTTTAGTCTTTAATTGTAACAAGAGCTGAAAATCCTGATTCACAAAGATACATGGTTGCAAATGGTATCAAAGCCCCCATAGCCCTCTTTGTTAGGTGAGGATAGCCTTGTGTTAAGGAGCACCAAAAATCTCCAAGGTATTTTGTGTTGAATTCAAACCGTATAATTTCTTTTGTTCTCAAGTCGATAAGATCATCTTTGGCAAGGTCTGCATCACTAATTCGATTAATGTCAGCAAGGAAAGGATTACGAATCCATGCCTCGACTTTTAGGTCATCTGAGCAGAAGTAACCATTGAAAGAGTTCTGCAGGGTTTCCAGGTGTCTGCACATTTCTGTAGGCAGAGAAACCGACAGTGCTTTCTCTCTCTCTACTCCACTCCACTTGGCAGAAGCACTTCCTCAAGTATTGGAAAGTTGCATAATTGTGTGCCTCCAGTCTCCTCTTCCAAAGTGGCTGTTTGGCCAAAAAAGCTTGTAGCAGCATCCATAATGGTGACTGCTTGGCCTTGCATCGAAAGACACACCTCATTCATATGGCCAAAGAAATCTGCCAAATAAGCCAAGCCATATATGAATTCCTCCCTTTCAAATTGTTCAGAGAGTGGGGCGTTCTTTTCTTTCAAAAAAAAAATAAAACTTCTGCCCTAAATTCCATCAAACGCTTCAAAATTTGTCCTCTGGAAAGCCAGCGGACTTCTGTGTGGTAAAGAAGAACTTCATGTTCTGCTCCCATTTCTTGACAAAACATCTTGAAAAGACGATGATTCAGAGCCCTGGCTCTGATGAAGTTGACAATTTTCACTGCAGTGGACAATACTTCAGGATTGTTGGCAGAGTTTTTGATGCCAGTGCAAGGCGATGTAGAAAACAGTGAGTGACAATGACATGAAGAGCTTCTTTCTTCACTAAAGCTTCCAAACCAGATGTGTTACCAAGTGCAGGTGCTCCATCTGTGCATAAAGTACCCAAATGTTTCTTCCAGTCAAAATCTTGCTTGGCAAAGAAACTTTTCACCATATCAAATATGTCAATGGCTTTTGTTGTTTCCAATAGTGGCTCACAAAATAGGAATTCCTCTTTAAAGGCATCAGCATGAACATAATGGCAAGTAGTTGACTACACTGAGAAATGTCAGTGCTTTCATCCAGTTGCATACTGAATTGAAATGGTGTAGCTGCCAACTCTTCCATGACTTGCTAGAAGACATATCAACTATTCTGAAATGTATGACGTCATTTGACAAAGGGATTGCTTCGATTTTCTTCCTCTGCTCAAACCCACAAACCAGCTCAACCATATCCAGTGCACATGGCTTCACTAAAGTCTCCTCAATTGTGTGCGGCTTCTTTTCTTTGGCAATCTGATAAGCAACCTTGTAAATAGCTTCAAGACAAGGCTTTTGCGTTAGGGCAAATCAAAGTTTTGGCAAAGTCCCAGCCTTCTCAAATTGAGCCTTCTTTGCATGAAAAAAAAAATCTGCACTCTCGGATACATTTTCAGGATGTACAGACATGAGGTGCTCCTTCAACTTTGTTGGCTTCATACTTCCATTGGCAAGAACTTTGCCTCACAAGAAACACTGTGGCTTTTGTGTCCCATCACGCTCAGTGATGCGAGTAAAACCAAAGGCTACATAGTCTTCATTGTACTTCCTTTTCTTTGACATTTTTTTTGTTCAAGCTAGAAGTCTTGCTTAGTGAAAGTGCAGTAAATCATGGTCAGGGCTGCAGTAAAGGAACCCTGAATGAAGTGTGATGAGACACATTAACCACATGAATGAAGTGTGATGTCTGACACATAACAATATTTAGCAAAGTATCAGTAAGTTTGGTCACCACCATAATTATTTAAACAGGTGGTAATGCTTAGATTCAGAAAGTTTGTTACCACTTTGTGGAAATGAGATAAGTCTTACTCCTGGGCTTCACCTTAGGGTCCTCCACAAATTATGAGCATTACATCTAGTTATGTTGTGTACCTAGTTCATGGACCCCCTAAATCCCATCCACGGACCCCAGGTTAAGAACCTATGCACTAGACCAACACCACACTAGGTTGAGGCAGGTTGATGTAGGTTGAGGCAGGTTGATGTAGGTTGACAATAGCTCTATGGGGACACACACTGGACCAATACTACACTGGGTTGAGGCAGGTTGAAGTAGGTTGGCAATAGCTCTATAGGGACACACACTGGACCAACACTACACTGGGTTGAGGCAGGTTGAAGTAGGTTGGCAATAACTCTGTGAGAACACTTGACCAACACCACACTGGGTTGAGCCAGGTTATTAACTATTGGTTGAGGTCATCTCTCACGTAGACCAATCACAACACTGCAATGTGGTCCGGCCAAACATAACACTTCAACCTATCTTCACTGCAAGGTTCATTACAGTACAAACAGGTGCTAAATACATATTTATCAAAAGTTCTGGCTAGCACTAGCCTTGAATAGTGTCGTTTGTGAATTTTTCGTTGAAGGATCATATTATCAACGTATTATAACTCTATGTAAAGATTGTAAAGATAAATAACCTGCATAGAAAGTTTGTTTGGAGTAGGGAGAAGTGTTGTAGTGTCTCAATGAACTCTCAGCTGACATAATATAATTACATGACCTTCTCAATAAACAACTTGAATTTTATCTTCTCGATGTTTCGACTGGATGCTCTAGCTTTCATCAGGACGGGAATGATGAAGGCTAGAGCATCTTCGTCGAAATGTCGAGAGCGTAAAATTCAAGTTGATTATCGAAAAGGTCATTGTAATGTAGTGGTTTCGAGATGTTGACAAGGTATAGAAGCTCCAAGTCCAGAGATCACCAACAGAACAGAACGCAAGGGGTCCTAGTCCCGAGATCTTCAACAGAACAGATAGCAAGGACTCCTAGTCCAGAGACCTACAACAGAACAGATAGCAAGGGCTCCCAGTCCAGAGACCTGCAAAAGTTAAGAACCCCTGGTCTAGTGTGTGTCCTCATAGAGCTATTGTCAACCTACTTCAACCTGCCTCAACCCAGTGTGGTGTTGGTCCAGTGTGTGTCCTATTGTCAACCTACTTCAACCTGCCTCAACCCAGTGTGGTGGTGGTCCAGTGTGTGTCCACATAGAGCTATTGTCAACCTACATCAACCTGCCTCCACCCGGTGTGGTATTGGTCCAGTGTGTGTCCTGGCAAGTAGTAGTCCCTGGTAGTATACTGGTGAGACGTCAGACTCCCAAGTTACTTCCCTAGTTATTTTAACACTAAATCCCTTCACCCATCAACAGTGGCATATGGAACTCTGGGTTTCATCGATTGAAAAAACATGCATGCGATTGTTTATGTGCAATTATTTTTATGTCATGAAATAGCTTATTTCATGCTCTATTTATATACCTAATTTGAAGTGTGTAACTCTCCGGTAACTAAGGGGGGAGGGAAATCTTGAAACACGGGCCGTTAGCAGTTTTTAACGACCAAAAATAACGACGAGGCAACAAAGTTTAGCAGAAGTCATTTTTCTAGTGACAGGCAGTACTTTTCACTCGTCTGAAGATGACTCTAGATAGCGAAGGATAAGACGGTGGCATCCTTGCTTAATTGGGAGAGCCTTCTTCCTAATGTGGAGTCTTGGGTAAGATCGCCACAACAGCAGAAACTGTTGGAATGCGAATGGGTGAGCTTAGCACTACAGCAAAAAGTGGTGTGGTCTCTGACGAGGAAGGCATGGATAGAAGTCTTCTCAGGTCTGTAAATGGGATCTAGCTATAGCATTAGCCTGTTTGCCTGTTTGTTGTCCAAAGTATCTTTCTTTTCTTTTCCCGGGTAAAATGCGGGTAGTGCCTAGCTAGCTTCCCAGTGTATCCTGGGACTTTGGTTCGTTGAAATTGTACTTTATGTTCATAGATATGATGATGGATGACAATGCTGGAGGACTAGCTTCTCTTTGGCTTCCTTGATCTCCATCTCCTCTCACAACTTAATTATAATATAAATATATATAAAAACAGGTTCAGCATTATAAATGCAAGTATAATCATATTCATATGTGTGGTACTTGGTGGCGAAGAGTGAGGCCTGGTCTGTGTTTTGTTGAAAAAGGACAGTGTACATGTGATTCAAAAATTCAATGCTTAAAATAGCAATATTATGTTGTGGACATTGTTATATTGACACAGTAATATGCTTCCTTTGTCTATAAAGCCTTAGCTACTTATAGCCATACAACAAACAAAAATAACATGATTGCTGAATGCAAAATGAACTACAGTCTGTTCTCTCTAATAGTCCACCAGCGGGAAAGTGGTCTCAAGGTGGACTATTAGGGAAAATGGACCACTAGAGAAAATGCTATAAAAGCACATAATTAAACTTATTATTGGTCCATAGGTTGCTCAGTGCACATAGTACTTGGAAAAAAATCTCTAATAACAGTCTGCCTGGAGTTCTTTTTTCAGTTCCAGGCAGTTACGATAAACGTTTGTAAGCATACTTGTAGCATCATCTTCTTGCAATGATGAAGTCAGATGAAGTAAACTTTTAACCATCTTCAAGCTTTCGTCCAGATCAGTGCAGTTTAAAATGTCTTTATGATCCACCTCACTTGACTCTCCGACACTGTCATTAGCATCAATATCTGTGTCGGAGCGAGTTGGTGAATTACAACTTGCACTTTCAAGTCACTGTGGAACTCTTGATTGCTTATGCATTGCTGCTCTTCTTCTACGACTATTTCTATTTCATTCAGTCGCACAATCTCGCTGTCTTCGATGGTGAACCATTCTTCCAGTGCTGTTGCTAAGCCACCAGGATGCTTCATTAGATTGCACACACAAAGATTGAAGATCTCCAAGCATGTGTTATTCAGTTGGCTGTAAGTCAGTGCTTGAAACAGTCTCATCGAATGACTGAAGTGTAGTGCTCTTGAACAAAATGCAGAGATCTTTAATAGCTGATGAAGTACATTGCTGATGGTATCTTCCAGTGTTTTGGTGAAGCTGAGCAGTATGCAGCGGAGGAAGAATATCAGCCTTAAGCCAGCAATTAGCTAAGGTAGCCTGAGTCAGGGAATCCTATGCTTGATGTGCAAGTGTTCCTGCATCAAGAAGATTGGGCGGATAAGCATGGTCTCTACCTCGCAAACCTGCTGTTAGAGCTGCCCCAAGCTGTCGTAGCTGATCATAATTTTCAAGATTCTTGACCATGATGTGAAGAAGCTTGCTCTTATAGTTGGCATTCAGTGCAGCAATGATACCCTGGTCCATGGGCTGGTGGACAGCAGTACAGTTAGGTGGTAGAAGAATCCATTTCACTTGTGGATCTTGCAATGCAGGGTCATCTGTGTTATGCGACCCAAAATTATCAGCCAACAGTACAACTTGTCTTGAAGTCTGCTTCCTTATTTGAGAAAGAAAGATATCTCGGAACCACCATTTGGTAAGCTTGCTATCGTTCCAAGCATTTGATTGGTTGTTGTGTGGAATAGGTGATTGACGAACACGAAAGCACCGAGGCCTAGCAGCCTTTCCAATCATTGCCAGAGGAATCTTGTGAGTTCCTGTGGCATTAGTGCAAGTAATGAGTGTGTCTCGATCTTTCGCTTTCTGTGCCTTTGTTCCTCGAACTTGTCTTCTTTCTTCATTTCATGCTGTATAAGTGGAATGAGGAATGAGCTTGAAGTATAGGCTGTTTCATCCCAATTGTAGATGTTTTCTGGGTCATAAAAGGTCCTTTCTATTTTACTTTTGATTTGCTCATGGTCAACTTCTCCAGCTTCGCCATGCAAACGAACACTCTTTCCAATGCCATTTTGCTTCATGACTTTCTCCCACCACCCACTTGATGCTTTGAAGTTGTTTTCGCCTAGAGATTTAGCCACTTCTTCAGCTTTAGCCTTTATTATGCTTAATGAAACAGTTTGGCCTATGAGTAACAAAGGCAACCACTCTCTCTTCAATTGCACCATATTGTGTGGGGCGATTGTGGGGCGATTTTGCGTTTGAGATCAGCAGGTGAGTCGAGAAATTTCTGCTTGAGGTCCTTTGCTTTCCAAAGTATCCTGTTAATGGTTTTTTTTACTGACCCCAAATTCTTCAGCTAGTTGAGTGTTTGGTTAACCCTATTCAGTGTCCTCTCCATGCTGTTAGGCTTAACCAGTTCTCACTGCGGAATTAATTTTTCATCAACTACACCCTATTGCGGAATTAAAATGTGCTGTATTCCTTCTTGTCTCTACTTCCTCTTGATAATAAAACAATTATCTAATCCAATAAGAGTATTTTTGTAACTTATTTACAGTTTTTGCAGTGCACCCTGGCCCTGTGCAGGCTTGGGCACATCACTATCATCACTGTCAGAATTGGTGCCATGCATGCTACCATGTGCACTGCCATGATCTGAACTGACCAGCAGAATGCACACTTTCATTATCACTGTCTTGATTACTTGCACCACGTAAATATGCTTCATCCTCCTCAGATTCAGAGTCACTGTCCTTGTAAGATGGACAATTCATCATCAGAATCCAACAGTTGTTGTATAACTTCTTCAGCAGAAAGCCGTTTCTTCTTAGCGGTAGCCATAATGGCGTAATTCAACGAAATGACACCGTTAGACAGCTTATAACTAGCGGCACATAGTTAGAAATGAGAACTAGCAGAATCGACGACCTTTAGGGGATTCCCCAGAGTGTAGCAACGATATCGTTGGGTATTAATTGTGTAAGACGGACATGTCCGTCTTATGCAATGGGATATAAGGCATGACGGACATGTCCGTCCTACGCAGTTAACTGGTTAAAGCCTCGCTTTTTGGCCTCATCAATAATTTCACACTTCCTCTTCAGGGTTAGCTCAACTCTAGGCTTCTTTGCAAGAAGTTGAGATGGTGTTAGCTGCTTCCCGTTCCTGGAGCTACTGCCAGGGAGTTCCCTTAGATGAGTGGCATCTGCCTCTGACTCATAGTGCTCTAGCAATACAATTTCAGCTCTTCCAAAAACACTTTAAAAAAACTATGAGTGCAGCTGCAAGTCATGTGCTGCACATGCAAGATGCAATTACCAGTGTGTGTGTGACCATGCCATGCAATTTACAGTTGTACACATCAAAGCCAAAGCACAAGCAAAAGTGGGTCGGGTTAGTCAGGGTGGACTATGTATAGATAATGATATTCATGGCATGTGGTCACAAAAACCTGACCACGGTGTTTATCAACAATACATAATATATGGTTGCTAGGGACTTTAATGAATTTCTGACTTGGTGTGGGTGTTGAACTGAAGCTGGTTCAACTTTTTTTACACTCCCAGCAATCTGACAGCAAAGGGTTAATGAGTTGTCCTCACCATTAGGTCCTGCTGTTAGTCCTGCCCTCACCATTAGGTCATGCTGTTAGTCCTGCCCTCACCATTAGGTCATGCTATTAGTCCTGCCCTCACCATTAGGTCATGCTGTTAGTCCTGCCCTCACCATTAGGTCATGCTGTTAGTCCTGCCCTCACCATTAGGTCATGCTGTTAGTCCTGCCCTCACCATTAGGTCATGCTATTAGTCCTGCCCTCACCATTAGGTCATGCTGTTAGTCCTGCCCTCACCATTAGGTCATGCTGTTAGTCCTGCCCTCACCATTAGGTCATGCTGTTAGTCCTGCCCTCACCATTAGGTCCTGTTGTTAGTCCTGCCCTCACCATTAGGTCCTCTATTAGTCCTGCCCTCACCATTAGGTCATGCTGTTAGTCCTGCCCTCACCATTAGGTCATGCTGTTAGTCCTGCCCTCACCATTAGGTCATGCTGTTAGTCCTGCCCTCACCATTAGGTCCTCTATTAGTCCTGCCCTCACCATTAGGTCATGCTGTTAGTCCTGCCCTCACCATTAGGTCATGCTGTTAGTCCTGCCCTCACCATTAGGTCATGCTGTTAGTCCTGCCCTCAACATTAGGTCATGCTGTTAGTCCTGCCCTCACCATTAGGTCATGCTGTTAGTCCTGCCCTCACTATTAGGTCATGCTGTTAGTCCTGCCCTCACCATTAGGTCCTGCTGTTAGTCCTGTCCTCACCATTAGGTCATGCTGTTAGTCCTGCCCTCACCATTAGGTCATGCTGTTAGTCCTGCCCTCACTATTAGGTCATGCTGTTAGTCCTGCCCTCACTATTAGGTCATGCTGTTAGTCCTGCCCTCAACATTAGGTCATGCTGTTAGTCCTGCCCTCACCATTAGGTCATGCTGTTAGTCCTGCCCTCACCATTAGGTCATGCTGTTAGTCCTGCCCTCACTATTAGGTCATGCTGTTAGTCCTGCCCTCACCATTAGGTCAAGCTGTTAGTCCTGCCCTCACCATTAGGTCCTGCTGTTAGTCCTGCCCTCACCATTAGGTCATGCTGTTAGTCCTGTCCTCACCATTAGGTCATGCTGTTAGTCCTGCCCTCAACATTAGGTCATGCTGTTAGTCCTGCCCTCACCATTAGGTCATGCTGTTAGTCCTGCCCTCACCATTAGGTCATGCTGTTAGTCCTGCCCTCACTATTAGGTCATGCTGTTAGTCCTGCCCTCACCATTAGGTCCAAGCTGTTAGTCCTGCCCTCACCATTAGGTCCTGCTGTTAGTCCTGCCCTCACCATTAGGTCATGCTGTTAGTCCTGTCCTCACCATTAGGTCATTCTATTAGTGCTGCCCTCACCATCAGGTGAGTATGCGGCGCACTCTAAATTGAATCATGGGACTACAAACCTTTGAGCATGAGTCATTCATCAGCAAAGTTTGAAGAAGGATGGCTTGTTGATGGCTGAAGGAAGCTACTGCTCAGGAAGAAACAGTTGACCTTATCTGACCCCAAGTCAGGAAGAACTACTGCAGCAAAGTCAAAGCTGGAAGGGTCAAAATTGCAGCAAAGTCAAAGCTGGAAGGGTAAAAATTGCAGGGATTGGAGCTTGACTCAGCCTGAGGCGAGGGAGGCAGGGACTGGAGCTTGACTGCCGAGTGAACACATACTGACATACATATATGGAGATGAGGACTTGGCAATGCATTGTGTATTGAGGTGTTACTCGCCCCAACAGGATTTATCCGCAGCTGCATTTAGCACCAACATCTGTTCATATGTACAATAAAGGGGGGGAAACATTCTCAACGAAACAGCAGCATGGCCATGACAGAACATGGCTAGCGATGCTGGCGTGTTATGCTCTCCAGACTGCACTGTGAGCTACACTCCATCTGCATTGCTCTACATAATATTGGCAATAAATAAACACACCCATACAGAACCCTGGTAGGCATGCCTCTGCTTGTTAGGCGCGTGCCTCTTTAGGTCCATGCCTTTTGTTAAGTGATGATTTTCTCTTTAAAAGCACACGTGCAATGACAGCTTTTACGGTATTTCTTGAGGCCACGAAGGATGTCCATGAGAACTTTGAGGCCACGAAGGATGTCCATGAGAACTTTGAGGTCACGAAGGATGTTCATGAACTTTGAGGCCACGAAGGATGTCCATGAGAACTTTGAGGCCACGAAGGATGTCCATGAGAACTTTGAGGTCACGAAGGATGTCCATGAGAACTTTGAGGCCACGAAGGATGTCCATGAGAACTTTGAGGCCATGAAGGATGTCCATGAGAACGTTGAGGCCACAAAGGATGTCCATGAGAACTTTGAGGCCACGAAGGATGTCCATGAGAACTTTGAGGTCACGAAGGATGTCCATGAACTTTGAGGCTACGAAGGATGTCCATGAACTTTGAGGCCATGAAGGATGTCCATGAGAACTTTGAGGCCACGAAGGATGTCCATGAGAACGTTGAGGCCATGAAGGATGTCCATGAGAACTTTGAGGCCACGAAGGATGTCCATGGGAACTTTGTCATTCAAGTAATTAACCAGGGCTTGGACACCGAACTTTCATGACCCCAAACTTCCTGAATTGCCTTTGTGCAAGGCACAATCATAAGTCTTCTCTGCACGACTATTTCCACCACCTTCAGCTTGGAAGCTGTGCAGTGTAAGTGACAGGGTCTATACTGCCATGTTGGTAGTGCCATGTTGGTGGTGCTGCCATGTTGGTGGTGCTGCCATGTTGGTGGTGCCATGTTGGTGGTGGTGCCATGTTGGTGGTGCTGCCATGTTGGTAGTGCTGCCATGTTGGTGGTGCCATGTTGTTAGCGCTGCCATGTTGGTAGTGCTGCCATGTTGGTAGTCCTGCCATGTTGGTAGTGCTGCCATGTTGTTAGCGCTGCCATGTTGGTAGTGCTGCCATGTTGGTAGTGCCATGTTGGTAGTGCTGCCATGTTGGTGGTGCTGCCATGTTGGTAGTCCTGCCATGTTGGTGGTGCTGCCATGTTGGTGGTGCTGCCATGTTGGTAGTGCTGCCATGTTGGTAGTCCTGCCATGTTGGTAGTCCTGCCATGTTGGTAGTGCTGCCATGTTGGTGGTGCTGCCATGTTGGTAGTGCTGCCATGTTGGTGGTGCCACGTTGGTAGTCCTGCCATGTTGGTAGTCCTGCCATGTTGGTGGTGCTGCCATGTTGGTAGTGCTGCCATGTTGGTGTTGCTGCCATGTTGGTGGTGTTGCCATGTTGGTGGTGCTGCCATGTTGGTAGTGCTGCCATGTTGGTAGTCCTGCCATGTTGGTGGTGTTGCCATGTTGGTGGTGCCATGTTGGTGGTGTTGCCATGTTGGTAGTCCTGCCATGTTGGTAGTCCTGCCATGTTGGTGGTGCTGCCATGTTGGTAGTGCTGCCATGTTGGTGTTGCTGCCATGTTGGTGGTGTTGCCATGTTGGTGGTGCTGCCATGTTGGTAGTGCTGCCATGTTGGTAGTCCTGCCATGTTGGTGGTGTTGCCATGTTGGTGGTGCCATGTTGGTAGTCCTGCCATGTTGGTGGTGCTGCCATGTTGGTAGTGCTGCCATGTTGGTAGTCCTGCCATGTTGGTGGTGTTGCCATGTTGGTGGTGCCATGTTGGTAGTCCTGCCATGTTGGTGGTGTTGCCATGGTGGTGCTGCCATGTTGGTAGCGGTGCCATGTTGGTGGTGCTGCCATGTTGGTAGTGCTGCCATGTTGGTAGTGCTGCCATGTTGGTAGTGCCATGTTGGTAGTGCTGCCATGTTTCTGTAAACAAATCACACCTGCTTAAATTCTAGAATCTAGAACAATAGTGAACTGCAGTAAATGCATTCCATCGACAACCGGTTCCTGGAGATCGTATACATGCAGTATTACCATGATCTTTTGTAGGGTCTCCTGGGATACCTGGGACTAACCCAGGAGAGGGTGACTACGATTCCAGAATCAGTAGTAGGGCTAGAGGTATTCTAGGGCTAAGGCTAAGAATATTCGGGGGTAAGAGGTGCAGTATTAGAGTCAGTGCTTCTACAGTATGGTCAGGGAAGTTAGTGACGTTCACAACCTTTGATGGATTTTGATATTCCCATTTCTCTTTGGAGAGGGTTTTAATGATTCCAGCTTAAAATTTAAGGGGGGGGGTTACTACACCATATATATATTGGGGACTACACCACATATATTTTTTTGATTAAAAAAAAAATCTTGTGATTACGACTTTGGAATTTGATGGATTCTGCACACTTCACTGTATGAACTTGATGTACAGCTCAAAAGATAGATCTCTCTATGTGCTCTCTGTTGATACTAAAAAATGTTGCATAGGTATAACTATGTCAAAGTAATCTGTAGCCAAACTGTGGCACCTAAAGATCCAGGCTATACCTAGGAAGGCACTAATTGCTGCGTAGTGGTGTTTACACAACCTGTGCACTTAATTTAAAAATTGAATGGCTTGTCTTCTATTCAATTGAAGAACCTTTTGAATGTATTTGAATGTAATTGTGCTATCATTAGAAATTAATGTCCATCTGTGTAAACAACGTGTAGCTACATCATTACAGGTTGATTTTCTATTTGTCACGGCCACTTCACTGACGTGGGTATTGATGGCATGTGTAACTGTGATTTTGGAGGTGTGGTGTGGAACTTGTTCCTCTTGAGAATGTGGGGAACAAGATAGTTTTGAAGGGAATGGTCTCTAAAGGTCTTTGTTCACCATCTTGTTCACTTTGTGCACATAGCATCTAACAGGAAATTGAAATGGTTGCAATAAAACCTGAAGTGTAGTTTGCTGGTAATATGCCGAAGAGCCGAAGATTGTTTAGTGTATGTGAGTATGTGTGTGCTCGGCTTTCATCGAGCAAATGCAGGCTTCCTACTCGTGCATTTGTTTGATATTACTTTGACACGTCATCCCCCCCCCCCCTCTCTCCCCCCCATCTTCTCTCCCTCGTTCTTTCTCTCCTCCAGGGTCTGAAGCTAAAACAAGTGAGGCAACTCTGCTATGATCAGCTTAAAACCATGTCTGACGATCACATTGTCAGAGCCATCGATAACTCGGAAGCCTGCCCTTCATCTCTCAGAAGCAGTGAGAATGAGGTCAAACAAGAACCGGGCACGGTAGAAGCGAAAGAAGCCATGGACGTGGGAAGGAGTGCCGGTGACTCCTCCGGAGGAAAATGGAAAGATGCAGGAGGTGATGTGAGAATCGTTTCTGCAGGGGAGAAGAACAAGCACGTGCTGGAGGACACTGCACAGGTGGAGCTAGACATGTCGGATGTTAGTGACGGTGAGGCAACGCCCTCTCAGACACTGTTTGCTGAGCCTCAAAAAGAGTTGTACAAGAGAGAAGTAAAAGTGCCGCCAGCGTTCGAGGAAACCTTGCAGAATGAAAACGTGGAAAGAGAGGGAGGGAGACGTGGAGGAGATAGTGGTGGAGAAGGAGGAGTGAGGGGGGGAAGAAGTGGAGTACGTTGTGATAGTGGTGGTGGAGAAGGAGGAGTGAGGGGGGGGAGAAGAGGAGTACGTTGCGATAGTGGTGGTGGAGATAGTGGTGGTGCAGAGGAGGATGTCGGGGTAGAAGTTAAACAGGAAAGGGTAAAACATCCAAATCACGTGATTGAAGGAGGAAAAAGGAAAGAAAAATCCGAGGCACCGAGGCCGTGTAAAACCTTGGAGGAAGACGGGAATAAGGTTGACCTTCAACTTTTATCTGAAGACGCTGAGCAGCTAGAGATGAGATTAAGAAGGCGAGCCCTCGAGTCTGAACTGAGGCGGAGCAAGAGGGAAAAGTTCACAGGCAAAGAAGCGCAGCAGCTACAGGCCGAGGGGAGTGAAGAAGAGGTGCTGGCAAACAGAGGACCTATAGGAGACATTTCGAGAGATCATGGCACAGTGCAGGAGCGAGATGAGATGATGGAGCTGTCGACCTGTGATGACTTCATCTCCATTCACCCATATTATGATGAAGCCGACGGGGAGGAGGTGCAGCATGGAGTAAAAAGCGCAGAAGAAGACGAAAGTGAAAATATGAACATTGGAGAGCTCTTGGAGGAGAGATTGAGGAGAAGAGCATTGCAATCCATGCTGGCCACAAGGAAAGCAAAGTCGACTACTTAATTAATTCTGGAAACATATGTTCAGCTCATTGTTATCCTTGCCATTGCACATATGTACTATTCAACCTGACAATCGTCCCAACAATATCTTTTTTTGCATGTGCAGTCCAACGCTATAAAGGTCGAGCGACACAGCGATATGCTGTGTCCAACCTACTAGTGCAAAACGCTGCGCCTGTCCCAAGAACTTGTAGGCAGCGATACAGGTATACCTAGCGCTAAGATAACTCGGATTTGAACTGGATATTTCTTTGAGTCTGCAAGTGATAGTAGTAGACATCCATATTTGGATTAGATAGTTTTTTGCTGCAGGATGATTTCAGTCGGTCTCTTGCGGGCATACTGCGTTGTGATATTTGTTCTCTTCTGCAACTATTCAACTGCCCTTGCAAAAGCTTCCTCTGCGGGTAAAGATCCGCGGAGGAAGAATGTTCTAATGATAGTAGCGGATGGTGCAGGTTTTGAGAGTTCAGCGTACGGCAATCACAAATGCAAGACCCCGTTCATTAACGAGTTCGCCCAGAGGGGAGTGGTATTTCGCAATGCCTTCAGCTCCGTCAGCAGCTGCTCCTCTTCTCGCTCCGCCATTCTCTCCGGAACGCCACAGCACGAGAATGGGATGTACGGCCTCTACCACTCCTACCACCATTTTAACTCATTTGGTAATGTCCAGAGCCTCCCTCTCCTTTTGAATCAGACTGGTCAATTCTTGACGGGTATCATCGGGAAGAAGCATGTTGGGCCGAATTCAGTGTACCCATTTACGTTTTCTCACACGGAGGAGGACTACCCTATTAATCAGATCGGACGTAATATTACTCTCATCAGGAACCTAGCGAGAGAGTTTTTTCAACATGCAGGCGATAATCCATTCTTCCTTTACATTGGATTTCATGACCCACATCGGTGTGGACATATAAGCCCAGAATATGGCGTGTTTTGCGAGAAATTTGGTGATGGATCTAAAGGAATGGGGGTGATTTCTGACTGGCATCCTATAGACTATTCCCCGGATGATGTGCTAGTGCCATACTTTGTTCAAAACACATTGGCAGCCAGAACTGATCTCGCAGCCCAATATCGCACCATCAGCCGGCTTGATCAGGGAGTGGGACTTATCATGCAAGAACTCAAGGCTGAAAATTATTTGGACAATACTCTTGTCATCTACACTTCAGACAGTGGAATACCGTTTCCCAATGGCAAGACTAACCTCTACGATTCTGGCATAGCCGAGCCACTCATTATTTCAAATCCTCTCACCCCCCATCGCTGGGGGGAAGCTAGCAATGCCATGGTGAGTCACACAGACTTAGTACCCACTATACTTGACTGGTTTGGCCTTCCTCTTCCAAACTACACCAACTTTGGGCCAAATCCTGTTACGCTCAAGGGAAAAAGTTTGCTTCCTGTTCTGGACCATGAACCCAGAGAAGGCTGGGACGAGGTGTTTGCGAGCCACAATCTGAACGAGGTCACAATGTACTACCCAATGAGAGCCATACGCAACAAACGCTTCAAGCTCATCCACAACCTCTACTTCAAGATGCCATTCATGATCGACCAAGATGTCTACCTCTCGCCTTCCTTCCAAGATATTTTGAATCGTACCATGCAAGAGCGGCCCACAAACTGGTTCAAGACCCTCAGGGAATACTACTATAGGAGTGAGTGGGAGATGTTTGATTTGGTACACGACCCCCAGGAAATGAATAACATCTCCGGTGCTCCAACATACCTCAGCTTATTTGTGGAATTGAAGAAGAAATTGGTAGACTGGCAAAGAGCAACCAATGACCCATGGATATGCTCCCCCAGTGGAGTATGGGAGAACAAGGGGAAGTATCCTCCTCATGGAGTTTGCTTACCTCTGGACAATGGAATCTAAAAGTGCCATAATCACCCAAACATCACTAGCTAGAGTTTTGCAAACACACACATATACATGTACTAGAGACTGCTGCATAATGTTGATTGATGCTCATGAACTAAGAAAATAAGATTGTCTTACTTCATGCATGCCCTAAGGGGGGGGGGGGGGGGGTACCATCGGGTGAAAATGGATTGCTGTGGTATTTAAAATATTTTTGACATTTATCACAGATCAAGAAAACATTGATAGACTGCACAAATTACACTCGGGGTGAAATAAGAAAGTTGATTATTGAATCTCAACAATCAACTTGAAATTTATGTATCGAGAAATTCTTATTAAAATGAATTTCTCAATAAATCAACTTGAAATTTACTCTTGATATTTCAACTAGCCTTCGGAGATGCCAAGACTCAGCTCACGTGAGTCTTGGCATCTGCTGATGTAAGTGTATCCATCGAGAGTAAATTGCAAGTGTTTATCAGTTATGTCAATTGAGAGTAGCACCTAATTAACATGTGCTATATAGTTATAAAAAGAATTGAATAGAAACAACAACAAAAATATATAGTAAAATATCCTATAGGCACCACTATATTATAGGCACCACTATATAGCAGACGGAATGACATTTTGGCATCCATAAAAGAAAGATTTACGCCTTGCAATTGTCGCAAGTCAACTACCTGTATTGTACGTACACATGCGCGTTTATGACTTGACCTATTTTCAGCAGTTTTGTAACGATTCTAGTAGTAAAATTATGACGAATTCAATGGATGTGTGAATACACATAATACATTAACCTAAGACTGACTTCTTGGACAGAATAATATATGCAGTCGGGCTGTGTTGGCGATACGTACCATACCCACCCATTTCCCGCAATGAGTGGAGGTGTGAAAAGGGTTGATGTCGAATTGGGATAAGAAAGTAGGAAGGATAGTGAACGGTACAGACCGTCTCCTTGCTTCAGCGAAGGTATTTTCAGCGAAGGTATTAAGCATGCTAGCTAGTTCTCTATAGACGTCCCGTGCAAATAACTGACTACTGATTTACACAATTTCTAGAGTCGGCTTCACACTCCTTCAAACACCAACTTCAGAGTTGCTGGCTATAATGCAGCTAGATCTTTCAAGAGCAACTCCTCGTTAGCCTACAATGGAAGAAACAGTAAGATTGACATTATTGTTGTATTAAACTCATACTAATGTTGGAAATACGGCGCGAAATAACTGACTGGGTGCGTGATATAAAACACCATTGGCTAGGTATAATGTACAAAAAAAATTAACAGCTGGTGAGTTTTTTGTTTTGTTTGATAAGAATTAGATCAGTATATTACAGCAGGAACCTCTATGCCAGTGGCAGGAATTGAAGGAGAGTGAGGTGAATATGTCCATAAAAGTTTTCTTGAAAACAGGAACCATAACAAAAATTGTTAAAAATATATTTAAAATATCTTTACCCTGTAATACTATAATGCTGAGTGGAGTGTAAAGTACAGTACTATATTTCCAAAAATTGTATGGTAATCCCTCAACGAACTCAGTTGACAAAACGAAATTACAAGGACCTTCTGGTGGAGGAAGCTAGAGGAGAGGAGGGAAGAGATGAAGGTTTTGTTTGGCAAGAGATTAGAGATGTTGGAACAGAGCAGATTGGTTAAAGTTGTTGTAAATAAACTACGAGAGGATGGAGGAATTGGATGGTGGGAAGAATATGATATCTTGAAGAGAAAGTACAAGATAAACAACGAGGTTGGGTCAGTGCGCAAGTGGAAGGGGAAAGTGAAGGTGAGAAATGAGAAGGACTGGGAGGAGGAAGTAGACGGGAAAAGTACGCTGAATTATTATAAATTGGCAAAGAATGGTGCAGGGGTGGAGAGGTATGTGAGGTCCATGCATGGTCAGGAAGGTGTGCGGCTGCAATTTCGACTGAGGACTGCATCAGCTGGGTTGTTAGAGGATAAGAAGAGATGTGGGATAGTTAGGGATGAGAGGTGTATAATGTGTGATAGTGGAGCAGGGGAGGATGTGGAACATTTCTTGGTGACATGCGGGGAATTTGAGAGGGATCGGCTGGTTCTGATAGATGAGGTACGCAGAATTGCAGGGGCAAGACAGTGGCTGGATGAATTAAGAAGAGTGAGTAAGGATGGAAAGGTGGCATTGCTTTTGGGGAAAGATGTGGAGGGAGTAAGTGATGCAGTGATGGAGGAGGTGGGTGAGTGTGTTATGTATTGGGTAGGGAAGTGGTGGCAGAGGAGAAAGGAATTGTTGTATGGTCAGCTGAGGAATGATCTTTGGTCCACTCCTGTCCCCCCCTTCCTGAGCAGCGGGACACTCGTAACTTAATATTGTGGATAATTTTATTAATTAAGTACTGTTGACTTCTTTTTAAAATATAGATTGTTATTAGGTTAGTTACTAAATAGTTTCACACTGTGCTGTATTATATATGTGATGGCCTTAACAGGCTCAGCAATAGCAACATTAAATCATCAACTTGAATTTTACTCTCTTGATGTTTCACTATATAGATGGTCTAGCCTCCATCAGGAAATGCTATATATAATTATAGTGAATGCTAGTGCAGCTAGTGGAAACATTGAGGAGTAATATTCAAGATGATTATTGAGGAGGTCATTATAATTTTTATGGTATCTGCTGTAGAGAAGATTGACCGACAAAGCAACCAAACGTTTCCTTCCAGGTTGTTCCTTTCCTCCCAGTTCAGCGAGGACTCCAGAGGGACACCGAGGTAGCTCATTGGTGGCTGGACTTGTCTCACCTCCTAAGAGGAGTGTCAGGTTTGAAGCGGAGTCTGTGCCTTGCCCTGAGTGCCCCACGTCTCTGACGATTCTCAGTGAGAGGATAAAAGACCAGCAAAAGGTCAGAGTGGAGAGGGGCAGGGATGGTGGGAAGATGACCTCCAGAGCTGGTATGAATCAGAGTGGGGAGGGGAGGGAACAGAGGGAAGACAACCTCCAGAGCTGGTATGAGTCAGAGTGGTGAGGGGAGGGAACAGAGGGAAGACAACCTCCAGAGCTGGTATGAGTCAGAGTGGTGAGGGGAGGGAACAGAGGGAAGACATCCTCCAGAGCTGGTATGAGTCAGAGTGGTGAGGGGAGGGAACAGAGGGAAGATAACCTCCAGAGCTGGTATGAGTCAGAGTGGTGAGGGGAGGGAACAGAGGGAAGACAACCTCCAGAGCTGGTATGAGTCAGAGTGGGGAGGGGAGGAGACAGAGGGAAGACATCCTCCAGAGCTGGTATGAGTCAGAGTGGTGAGGGGAGGGAACAGGGGGAAGACAACCTCCGGAGCTGGAATGAGTCAGAGTGGTGAGGGGAGGGAACAGAGGGAAGACATCCTCCAGAGCTGATAAGAGTGTTATTGTTTTTTAAATGAACTAGCCAATCGCTAATAGGTGTACAACTGATTAACTCGGATATTTAAAATACCCTTTGTGTTGTAATTCACACCTGTTACTGTCTCCTAACCTTTAGCATGATTTCAAAATAAGTTGGGACGGGAAGGGAAGGGGGGAGGGGGGATTAGGGAGGAGGAAGGAGGAATAACACCCCAGGGTCTATGAGTCAACATCCTAAGACTGGGAATACTACAATGACTTCAATGCCTAGTATATGGCAGTCATTCAGCCAATCCCTGGATGCAGACTAATGTGTTAATGTTATTCATCTCCATCCCTCCAGGACCTGAATGCCCTGAGGGAAAGTGTGAATCGTTTGCATTCTTACATGACGCAGCACCAAGACCAGACCAGGAGTCTCAAAGAGGAGCTACACATCACCACGCTGGCGGCTCAGAAAGAAGGGTGTGGTCTCAAAGCAGACCAGAAGTTACAGAAAGTGAGAGAAGAATTAGACTGATGAGGTGATCTCGCCAAACGAAACCTTTACATAGTCCGTGTTGCCATTTCTATTTGCAGTGGAAGCAGGAGTTGACCAATGAGATAGACCAGCTGAAGCAGAATATTCAGGCACGACCACCGGGTGTCGCTAACGGCAGCCCGGTGTCGCTCAAGTCTTTCTTGTCACTCACCAACACGATTTATGAAAAGTATGAAGCGTGTGTGAAGCACAATGAGTGTTTAGCATTCCATTTGTTCCTGGCCAGCAGGACAACTAGATCTGTCAGTGCAAGTTCTATTATTATCCAAGGGTAAAAAGCCTCCAGGCCTTTTCTTTTTCTCCTAGCTCCTCTGGACGACTACTTGCTTCACTTGATTGCCAGCTCCTGTGGAGGACTACTTGCTTCACTTGATTGCTAGCTCCTGGAGGACTACTTGCTTCACTTGATTGCTAGCTGTTGGAGGACTACTTGCTTCGCTTGATTGCCAGAGGACTACTTGCTTCACTTGATTGCCAGCTCCTGTGGAGGACTACTTGCTTCACTTGATTGCCAGCTCCTGTGGAGGACTACTTGCTTCACTTGATTGCTAGTTCCTGTAGAGGACTACTTGCTTCACTTGATTGCCAGCTCCTGTGGAGGACCACTTGCTTCACTTGATTGCCAGCTCCTGTGGAGGACTACTGGCTTCACTTGATTGCTAGTTCCTGTGGAGGACTACTTGATTGCTAGCTCCTGTAGAGGACTACTTGCTTCACTTGATTGCCAGCTCCTGTGGAGAACCACTTGCTTCACTTGATTGCCAGCTCCTGTGGAGGACTACTTGCTTCACTTGATTGCCAGCTCCTGTGGAGGACTACTTGCTTCACTTGATTGCTAGTCCTGTGGAGGACTACTTGCTTCACTTGATTGCTAGCTCCTGTGGAGGACTACTTGCTTCACTTGATTGCTAGCTCCTGTGGAGGACTACTTGCTTCACTTGATTGCCAGCTCCTGTGGAGGACTACTTGCTTCACTTGATTGCCAGCTCCTGTGGAGGACTACTTGCTTCACTTGATTGCCAGCTCCTGTGGAGGACTACTTGCTTCACTTGATTGCCAGCTCCTGTGGAGGACTACTTGCTTCACTTGATTGCCAGCTCCTGTGGGAGGACTACTTGCTTCACTTGATTGCTAGCTCCTGGAGGACTACTTGCTTCACTTGATTGCCAGCTCCTGTGGAGGACTACTTGCTTCACTTGATTGCCAGCTCCTGTGGAGGACTACTTACTTTACTTGATTGCTAGCTCCTGGAGGACTACTTGCTTCACTTGATTGCCAGCTCCTGTGGAGGACTACTTGCTTCACTTAATTGCTAGCTCCTGTGGGATGCTTCACTTGATTGCCTGCTCCTGTGGAGGACTACTTGCTTCACTTGATTGCCAGCTCCTGTGGAGGACTACTTGCTTCACTTGATTGCCAGCTCCTGTGGAGGACTACTTGCTTCACTTGATTGCCAGCTCCTGTGGGAGGACTACTTGCTTCACTTGATTGCTAGCTCCTGGAGGACTACTTGCTTCACTTGATTGCCAGCTCCTGTGGAGGACTACTTGCTTCACTTGATTGCCAGCTCCTGTGGAGGACTACTTACTTTACTTGATTGCTAGCTCCTGGAGGACTACTTGCTTCACTTGATTGCCAGCTCCTGTGGAGGACTACTTGCTTCACTTAATTGCTAGCTCCTGTGGGATGCTTCACTTGATTGCCTGCTCCTGTGGAGGACTACTTGCTTCACTTGATTGCCAGCTCCTGTGGAGGACTACTTGCTTCACTTGATTGCCAGCTCCTGTGGAGGACTACTTGCTTCACTTGATTGCCAGCTCCTGTGGAGGACTACTTGCTTCACTTGATTGCTAGCTCCTGTAGAGGACTACTTGCTTCACTTGATTGCCAGCTCCTGTGGAGGACCACTTGCTTCACTTGATTGCTAGCTCCTGTGGAAGACTACTTGCTTCACTTGATTGCTAGCTCCTGGAGGACTACTTGCTTCACTTGATTGCCAGCTCCTGTGGAGGACTACTTGCTTCACTTGATTGCTAGCTTGTGGAGGACTACTTACTTCACTTGATTGCTAGCTCCTGGAGGACTACTTGCTTCACTTGATTGCTAGCTCCTGGAGGACTACTTGCTTCACTTGATTGCCAGCTCCTGTGGAGGACTACTTGCTTCACTTGATTGCTAGCTCCTGGAGGACTACTTGCTTCACTTGATTGCCAGCTCCTGGAGGACTACTTGCTTCACTTGATTGCTAGATCCTGTGGAGGACTACTTGCTTCACTTGATTGCCAGCTCCTGTGGAGGACTACTTGCTTCACTTGATTGCTAGCACCTGGAGGACTACTTGCTTCACTTGATTGCCAGCTCCTGTGGAGGACTACTTGCTTCACTTGATTGCCAGCTCCTGTGGAGGACTACTTGCTTCACTTGATTGCCAGCTCCTGTGGAGGACTACTTGCTTCACTTGATTGCTAGCACCTGGAGGACTACTTGCTTCACTTGATTGCCAGCTCCTGTGGAGGACTACTGGCTTCACTTGATTGCTAGTTCCTGTGGAGGACTACTTGATTGCTAGCTCCTGTAGAGGACTACTTGCTTCACTTGATTGCCAGCTCCTGTGGAGAACCACTTGCTTTACTTGATTGCCAGCTCCTGTGGAGGACTACTTGCTTCACTTGATTGCCAGCTCCTGTGGAGGACTACTTGCTTCACTTGATTGCTAGCTCCTGTGGAGGACTACTTGCTTCACTTGATTGCTAGCTCCTGTGGAGGACTACTTGCTTCACTTGATTGCCAGCTCCTGTGGAGGACTACTTGCTTCACTTAATTGCCAGCTCCTGTGGAGGACTACTTGCTTCACTTGATTGCCAGCTCCTGTGGAGGACTACTTGCTTCACTTGATTGCCAGCTCCTGTGGAGGACTACTTGCTTCACTTGATTGCCAGCTCCTGTGGGAGGACTACTTGCTTCACTTGATTGCTAGCTCCTGGAGGACTACTTGCTTCACTTGATTGCCAGCTCCTGTGGAGGACTACTTGCTTCACTTGATTGCCAGCTCCTGGAGGACTACTTGCTTCACTTGATTGCTAGTCCTGTGGAGGACTACTTGCTTCACTTGATTGCCAGCGCCTGTGGAGGACTACTTGCTTCACTTGATTGCCAGCTCCTGTGGAAGACTACTTACTTCACTTGATTGCCAGCTCCTGTGGAGGACTACTTGCTTCACTTGATTGCTAGCTCCTTGGAGGACTACTTGCTTCACTTGATTGCTAGTCCTGTGGAGGACTACTTGCTTCACTTGATTGCTAGTCCTGTGGAGGACTACTTGCTTCACTTGATTGCCAGCTCCTGTGGAGGACTACTTGCTTCACTTGATTGCCAGCTCCTGTGGAAGACTACTTACTTCACTTGATTGCCAGCTCCTGTGGAGGACTACTTGCTTCACTTGATTGCTAGCTCCTTGGAGGACTACTTGCTTCACTTGATTGCTAGCTCCTGTGGGAGGACTACTTGATTACTAGCTCCTGTGGAGGACTACTTGCTTCACTTGATTGCTAGCTCCTGTAGGACTACTTGCTTCACTTGATTGCCAGCTCCTGTGGAGGACTACTTGCTTCACTTGATTGCCAGCTCCTGTGGAGGACTACTTGCTTCACTTGATTGCTAGCTCCTTGGAGGACTACTTGCTTCACTTGATTGCTAGCTCCTGTGGGAGGACTACTTGATTACTAGCTCCTGTGGAGGACTACTTGCTTCACTTGATTGCTAGCTCCTGGAGGACTACTTGCTTCACTTGATTGCCAGCTCCTGTGGAGGACTACTTGCTTCACTTGATTGCTAGCTCCTGGAGGACTACTTGCTTCACTTGATTGCTAGCTCCTGTGGAGGACTACTTGCTTCACTTGATTGCCAGCTCCTGTGGAGGATTACTTGCTTCACTTGATTGCCAGCTCCTGTGGAGGACTACTTGCTTCACTTGATTGCCAGCTCGAGTGGACGACTACTTGCTTCACTTGATTGCTAGCTCCTGTGGACGACTACTTGCTTCACTTGATTGCTAGCTCCTGGAGGACTACTTGCTTCACTTGATTGCCAGCTCCTGTGGAGGACTACTTGCTTCACTTGATTGCCAGCTCCTGTGGAGGATACTTGCTTCACTTGATTGCTAGTCCTGTGGAGGACTACTTGCTTAACTTGATTGCTAGCTCCTGTGTAGGACTACTTGCTTCACTTGATTGCCAGCTCCTGTGGAAGACTACTTGCTTCACTTGATTGCTAACTCCTGTGGAGGACTACTTGCTTCACTTGATTGCCAGCTCCTGTGGAGGACTACTTGCTTCACTTGATTGCTAACTCCTGTGGGAGGACTACTTGCTTCACTTAATTGCTAGCTCCTGTGGAGGACTACTTGCTTCACTTGATTACTAGCTCCTGTGGAGGACTACTTGATTGCTAGCTCCTGTGGGAGGACTACTTGCTTCACTTGATTGCCAGGTCCTGTGGAGGACTACTTGCTTCACTTGATTGCCAGCTCCTGTGGGAGGACTACTTGCTTCACTTAATTGCTAGCTCCTGTGGAGGACTACTTGATTGCTAGCTCCTGTGGAGGACTACTTGCTTCACTTGATTGCCAGCTTCTGTGGAGGACTACTTGCTTCACTTGATTGCTAGTCCTGTGGAGGACTACTTATTCACTTGATTGCCAGCTCCTGTGGAGGACTACTTGATTGCTAGCTCCTGTGGGAGGACTACTTGCTTCACTTGATTGCCAGCTCCTGTGGAGGACTACTTGCTTCACTTGATTGCCAGCTCCTGTGGAGGACTACTTGCTTCACTTGATTGCTAGCTCCTGTGGAGGACTACTTGCTTCACTTGATTGCCAGCTCCTGTAGAGGACTACTTGCTTCACTTGATTGCTAGCTCCTTGGAAGACTACTTGCTTCACTTGATTGCCAGCTCCTGGAGGACTACTTGCTTCACTTGATTGCTAGATCCTGTGGAGGACTACTTGCTTCACTTGATTGCCAGCTCCTGTGGAGGACTACTTGCTTCACTTGATTGCTAGCACCTGGAGGACTACTTGCTTCACTTGATTGCCAGCTCCTGTGGAGGACTACTTGCTTCACTTGATTGCCAGCTCCTGTAGAGGACTACTTGCTTCACTTGATTGCTAGCTCCTTGGAAGACTACTTGCTTCACTTGATTGCCAGCTCCTGGAGGACTACTTGCTTCACTTGATTGCTAGATCCTGTGGAGGACTACTTGCTTCACTTGATTGCCAGCTCCTGTGGAGGACTACTTGCTTCACTTGATTGCTAGCACCTGGAGGACTACTTGCTTCACTTGATTGCCAGCTCCTGTGGAGGACTACTTGCTTCACTTGATTGCCAGCTCCTGTGGAGGACTACTTGCTTCACTTGATTGCCAGCTCCTGTGGAGGACTACTTGCTTCACTTGATTGCTAGCTCCTGTGGAGGACTACTTGCTTCACTTGATTGCTAACTCCTGTGGAGGACTACTTGCTTCACTTGATTGCCAACTCCTGTGGAGGACTACTTGCTTCACTTGATTGCTAGTCCTATGGAGGACTACTTGCTTCACTTGATTGCCAGCTCCTGTGGAGGACTACTTGCTTCACTTGATTGCCAGCTCCTGTGGAAGACTACTTACTTCACTTGATTGCCAGCTCCTGTGGAGGACTACTTGCTTCACTTGATTGCTAGCTCCTTGGAGGACTACTTGCTTCACTTGATTGCTAGTCCTGTGGAGGACTACTTGCTTCACTTGATTGCTAGTCCTGTGGAGGACTACTTGCTTCACTTGATTGCCAGCTCCTGTGGAGGACTACTTGCTTCACTTGATTGCCAGCTCCTGTGGAAGACTACTTACTTCACTTGATTGCCAGCTCCTGTGGAGGACTACTTGCTTCACTTGATTGCTAGCTCCTTGGAGGACTACTTGCTTCACTTGATTGCTAGCTCCTGTAGGACTACTTGCTTCACTTGATTGCCAGCTCCTGTGGAGGACTACTTGCTTCACTTGATTGCCAGCTCCTGTGGAGGACTACTTGCTTCACTTGATTGCTAGCTCCTTGGAGGACTACTTGCTTCACTTGATTGCTAGCTCCTGTGGGAGGACTACTTGATTACTAGCTCCTGTGGAGGACTACTTGCTTCACTTGATTGCTAGCTCCTGTAGGACTACTTGCTTCACTTGATTGCTAACTCCTGTGGAGGACTACTTGCTTCACTTAATTGCTAGCTCCTGTGGAGGACTACTTGATTCACTTGATTGCTAACTCCTGTGGAGGACTACTTGCTTCACTTGATTGCCAGCTCCTGTGGAGGACTACTTGCTTCACTTGATTGCTAACTCCTGTGGGAGGACTACTTGCTTCACTTGATTGCTAGTCCTGTGGAGGACTACTTACTTCACTTGATTGCCAGCTCCTGTGGAGGACTACTTGATTGCTAGCTCCTGTGGGAGGACTACTTGCTTCACTTGATTGCCAGCTCCTGTGGAGGACTACTTGCTTCACTTGATTGCCAGCTCCTGTGGAGGACTACTTGCTTCACTTGATTGCTAGCTCCTGTGGAGGACTACTTGCTTCACTTGATTGCCAGCTCCTGTAGAGGACTACTTGCTTCAATTGATTGCTAGCTCCTTGGAAGACTACTTGCTTCACTTGATTGCTAGCTCCTGTGGGAGGACTACTTGATTACTAGCTCCTGTGGAGGACTACTTGCTTCACTTGATTGCTAGCTCCTGTAGGACTACTTGCTTCACTTGATTGCCAGCTCCTGTGGAGGACTACTTGCTTCACTTGATTGCTAACTCCTGTGGGAGGACTACTTGCTTCACTTAATTGCTAGCTCCTGTGGAGGACTACTTGCTTCACTTGATTACTAGCTCCTGTGGAGGACTACTTGATTGCTAGCTCCTGTGGGAGGACTACTTGCTTCACTTGATTGCCAGGTCCTGTGGAGGACTACTTGCTTCACTTGATTGCCAGCTCCTGTGGGAGGACTACTTGCTTCACTTAATTGCTAGCTCCTGTGGAGGACTACTTGATTGCTAGCTCCTGTGGAGGACTACTTGCTTCACTTGATTGCCAGCTCCTGTGGAGGACTACTTGCTTCACTTGATTGCTAGTCCTGTGGAGGACTACTTATTCACTTGATTGCCAGCTCCTGTGGAGGACTACTTGATTGCTAGCTCCTGTGGGAGGACTACTTGCTTCACTTGATTGCCAGCTCCTGTGGAGGACTACTTGCTTCACTTGATTGCCAGCTCCTGTGGAGGACTACTTGCTTCACTTGATTGCTAGCTCCTGTGGAGGACTACTTGCTTCACTTGATTGCCAGCTCCTGTAGAGGACTACTTGCTTCACTTGATTGCTAGCTCCTTGGAAGACTACTTGCTTCACTTGATTGCCAGCTCCTGGAGGACTACTTGCTTCACTTGATTGCTAGATCCTGTGGAGGACTACTTGCTTCACTTGATTGCCAGCTCCTGTGGAGGACTACTTGCTTCACTTGATTGCTAGCACCTGGAGGACTACTTGCTTCACTTGATTGCCAGCTCCTGTAGAGGACTACTTGCTTCACTTGATTGCCAGCTCCTGTGGAGGACTACTTGCTTCACTTGATTGCTAGCTCCTGTGGAGGACTACTTGCTTCACTTGATTGCCAGCTCCTGTAGAGGACTACTTGCTTCACTTGATTGCTAGCTCCTTGGAAGACTACTTGCTTCACTTGATTGCCAGCTCCTGGAGGACTACTTGCTTCACTTGATTGCTAGATCCTGTGGAGGACTACTTGCTTCACTTGATTGCCAGCTCCTGTGGAGGACTACTTGCTTCACTTGATTGCTAGCACCTGGAGGACTACTTGCTTCACTTGATTGCCAGCTCCTGTGGAGGACTACTTGCTTCACTTGATTGCCAGCTCCTGTGGAGGACTACTTGCTTCACTTGATTGCCAGCTCCTGTGGAGGACTACTTGCTTCACTTGATTGCTAGCTCCTGTGGAGGACTACTTGCTTCACTTGATTGCTAACTCCTGTGGAGGACTACTTGCTTCACTTGATTGCCAACTCCTGTGGAGGACTACTTGCTTCACTTGATTGCTAGTCCTATGGAGGACTACTTGCTTCACTTGATTGCCAGCTCCTGTGGAGGACTACTTGCTTCACTTGATTGCCAGCTCCTGTGGAGGACTACTTGCTTCACTTGATTGCTAGCTCCTTGGAGGACTACTTGCTTCACTTGATTGCTAGTCCTGTGGAGGACTACTTGCTTCACTTGATTGCTAGTCCTGTGGAGGACTACTTGCTTCACTTGATTGCCAGCTCCTGTGGAGGACTACTTGCTTCACTTGATTGCCAGCTCCTGTGGAAGACTACTTACTTCACTTGATTGCCAGCTCCTGTGGAGGACTACTTGCTTCACTTGATTGCTAGCTCCTTGGAGGACTACTTGCTTCACTTGATTGCTAGCTCCTGTGGGAGGACTACTTGATTACTAGCTCCTGTGGAGGACTACTTGCTTCACTTGATTGCTAGCTCCTGTAGGACTACTTGCTTCACTTGATTGCCAGCTCCTGTGGAGGACTACTTGCTTCACTTGATTGCCAGCTCCTATGGAGGACTACTTGCTTCACTTGATTGCTAGCTCCTTGGAGGACTACTTGCTTCACTTGATTGCTAGCTCCTGTGGGAGGACTACTTGATTACTAGCTCCTGTGGAGGACTACTTGCTTCACTTGATTGCTAGCTCCTGTAGGACTACTTGCTTCACTTGATTGCTAACTCCTGTGGAGGACTACTTGCTTCACTTAATTGCTAGCTCCTGTGGAGGACTACTTGCTTCACTTGATTGCTAACTCCTGTGGAGGACTACTTGCTTCACTTGATTGCCAGCTCCTGTGGAGGACTACTTGCTTCACTTGATTGCTAACTCCTGTGGGAGGACTACTTGCTTCACTTGATTACTAGCTCCTGTGGAGGACTACTTGATTGCTAGCTCCTGTGGGAGGACTACTTGCTTCACTTGATTGCCAGGTCCTGTGGAGGACTACTTGCTTCACTTGATTGCCAGCTCCTGTGGGAGGACTACTTGCTTCACTTGATTACTAGCTCCTGTGGAGGACTACTTGATTGCTAGCTCCTGTGGAGGACTACTTGCTTCACTTGATTGCCAGCTCCTGTGGAGGACTACTTGCTTCACTTGATTGCTAGTCCTGTGGAGGACTACTTACTTCACTTGATTGCCAGCTCCTGTGGAGGACTACTTGATTGCTAGCTCCTGTGGGAGGACTACTTGCTTCACTTGATTGCCAGCTCCTGTGGAGGACTACTTGCTTCACTTGATTGCCAGCTCCTGTGGAGGACTACTTGCTTCACTTGATTGCTAGCTCCTGTGGAGGACTACTTGCTTCACTTGATAGCCAGCTCCTGTAGAGGACTACTTGCTTCAATTGATTGCTAGCTCCTTGGAAGACTACTTGCTTCACTTGATTGCTAGCTCCTGTGGGAGGACTACTTGATTACTAGCTCCTGTGGAGGACTACTTGCTTCACTTGATTGCTAGCTCCTGTAGGACTACTTGCTTCACTTGATTGCCAGCTCCTGTGGAGGACTACTTGCTTCACTTGATTGCTAACTCCTGTGGAGGACTACTTGCTTCACTTGATTGCTAACTCCTGTGGAGGACTACTTACTTCACTTGATTGCCAGCTCCTGTGGAGGACTACTTGCTTCACTTGATTGCTAACTCCTGTGGAGGACTACTTGCTTCACTTGATTGCTAACTCCTGTGGAGGACTACTTGCTTCACTTGATTGCCAGCTCCTGTAGAGGACCACTTGCTTCACTCGATTACTAGCTCCTGTATAGCAGGCTCACGCGAGTCTTAACATCTCATTATTCCTGATGAAGGCTAGAGCATCTAGTCGAAAGATCGAGAGAATACAATTTGAAGTTGATTATTGAGAAGGCTATATATTGTAAAATTATTATTACTGTTGTTATTGTTATCATTATTATTATTATTATTACTATTGATTTATTTATTATATTCCAGCAAACTTCAAACTGACCATCGCTTGAGTGACCTACAAAAGGAGCTAATCTCCATGAAAGCTGAGCTCGGTATCTTTCATACATGTGTGTGGGGGGGAGGGGGGGGGGGGGGGGGGTGGGATGTAATATTTTTTATTTGCTCTGAGCTTGCGGTCTTTTTCCCCAGCATACCAGGGGTCAAGGGTGAGTGAAGTGGCAAGAGATGTGAAACACCTGGAGAAGGAGCACAAAAGAACCACCACCAAGGTACACTCTTACAGGACTGGAACGCTTGCAGCGGCTCTTCAGGCTGTTGGGAGGGAGGGATTGGTTGTTTTTCGGGGGGAACATTCATTTACCCCCCTCGCCCCAAACCTGCTTTACCACACTTTGAAATGATTTTTAAAAACGAATTTCCAGTTGCCTTGCCCTCCCTATAGTTTCACAAACTTTAATTCTCCCCACCCCTCTCATCCCTCTCACAATAAAAAGCACATTGATTAGAAAACAGGCTGAGCTGCATATTACAACTGGTTTTTCCAGTTCTTTAACGTCGTCAAAGGTCAGAGAAAAGATCTCTAAAATCTTCTCCACATCTTCTCCACTCACTATGTAGCTTGGCTGTGATTTGCATAACCTCGGACACTCTTAACTGGCCCCCCTCTCCCAACTCAGGAGAAAGGATGTCATTGCCATCGTATCCCCCCTCAAAGTCGCAGTGAACTTGAATGATTTGATTTTTGCACGTGCCAATGCGAGTCACTGTCGTTCAGACCTAATAATCGACAGTAATTATTTGGGAGCGGAGACTAGTCCAATACTAGAGGCATTGGAGGGTTTGGTTGGCATGGACACATTTAGCCTCCCCCCCCCCCCCCCCCCCCCACACACACACACATCACTTGCACCACACACGCACCATGTTGAGGTGTCTTGTGTCTCTGCAGGCAATGTGTGAGGTCTATGGACATCACAAAGATGATATGATTGGTGGACGACATATTCACACTGCTGACCTGAACTCTGACCTCAGGAAGCTCAGGTGAGACTCGAGCTGTGCACATAAAGTCACCCTCAACATGGAGGCATGTTTCTCTCGGAGTTTCAGTCGTGTGCTATCCCAAATATCAAAATCATGCGACTATTACAAAGACTTTCTTGATTATCAACTTCAATGTACTCACCCGACGTTTAGATGCTCTAGCCTTCATCAGCCAGAATGCTGAGCAAACAAATTCAAGTTGATGATGGAGTTGTACCTACAATGTGCCGACTGAGAGTTCATTGAGAGTTCATCATGTGACACTGTCGTTCCATTTTCATTATATTTTGACTATTTTGAAATTTAAACCCTAAAAAAATTTAAATACGAACCCTAATGTTAATCATTTGGGTAGGAATTTAAATTTCAAGGCTAGAGCATCTAGTCGAAACATCAAGAGAATACAATTTCTTCAAGTTGATTATTGAGAATGGTTGATTATTGAGAATGTTATTATTTCAACTGAGGAATATTGAATATCCACCCGCCCACCCTCACCCCCACCCCCCAACCCCCTCAGGCATCTGATGTCCAGTTTTGAGCTAAGACTGATGAGCTTGGAGGAGGTCAATGTGTTGTCTGCCACCAATCACAACCATGTTCATGGTGGCCTCCCTAACCTCCCGACTCCAGCGTCAACCTCGGTGTACCCAGGCATCTTGCGCTCGAGTCATCTCGATGTGCCTCTCTCCACGAGCAGAAGTTACCATAGCAACATGGCTACTGACTATGGCAAGAGGGAAGGTGACAGAAACCCTCTTCACGAGTTAGTAGGTGGGCATGCAGGTGTGGTGGGAGGTGGTGGACGTCCAGGGAAATGCTGGGATGATAGTGACAGCTTGACTAGCTTGGATGTCGACAACGATATCTCTCTATCCATTATGGAACTAAGTGATGGGGATGGTAAGAAGAGTGAAGTACACATGCACACACACACACATACATACACACACACCATTTTGATTGACTTGTCAAAAAGGAAAGAAACTGGACTGTACCCATGTAGAGCACAAGAAGTATGACTCTTTACCATTTAAACTCATAATATAGTCTTGTTTGTGTGTGTGTGTGTGTGTGTGTGTGTGTAGGTGGGGTTGTTAAAGTCAATCCAATGTTGTTGTTTTGCTCTTAATAAAAACATTTTTCTTTTCAAGTTGTTGCTGTTATGCTTGTAGTTGTTGTTTCTGTGTTGAGTGGTGAAGAAGTGCTCGACTGCCTTACTTGACTAACCTTGACTGCTTTATCACTGTATATGACATATGGCTTAATGACCATGACAATATATCGCTTGCTTGAGCTATGCACACGATAATGCTATTGGGCTCGCCCCGATATTTAACTTATAGTGCTAAGGTGATTGTGATGTCAAACCGCCTATTCGATCGAGAAAAGTGGCAAAAATGTTGGCCACTTTTTTTTTTTGCCAGGCAGAGATAGTTGTCTGACTTGTCTAGCGATAGAGATATGGCCTGTGAAGATGGTGAGGAACAGGAGCAGCTCTCTGGTAAGTAAATGGCTACGCTTATGAGCCAGCTTGGCATACTTTTTTCTTCTTCCTCGCGTGCACCAATTTGAGCAAAATAGTATTTACCCGGGTACTTGGCGGGTACTAGCTATTTATATAGTTAGCTAGCTAGCTATCCACCCTGCACCAGCACTACACACTCCACAGCTCTACCACGACCATCACTCTGTGCCACAGTAGACTGTCTTTGTTGTTGGTGTTTTAATGTGTTGTATTGGTTTGTATTCCCTGGCCAAATATTGTAAAATTCAGCAAAACACGCACCATCTTCATCACAAAATAGCAAAAGATCTCCTCATGTTATACAGTGTGAATGTTGAATGATGTGAAGTAGAGAGCAAATAGTGAGTGTGTGCTTATATTATATTTGTTGTAATCTCCAGTAATCTAATCTCCAGTAATCTAATCTCCAGTAATCTAATCTCCAGTAATCTATCCATATTCTGCCAAAATATACAAAAGACATTGACTCTCAACTAAATAATGGTATTCATTGTTTGCAGTCTGTTGCTAAGCAACATACTGTTGACCACAATGTTTGTCGGCACCAATGCTACACCACCAACCATGGTTGCTAGGAACATTTGCTAGGAACATTTGAGCATTCCTGATTGAATATTATTTTAAGTCACAATTTTGTGTAAATCCAGCAGTGAAAGGTTAACGTTTATACCAACCTGCCTTCTGGGACTCAAGCACTTTTAAACACTATTTCTAACCTGTTTCTTGTCCACCACTACACTAATCAGCACATGCCACATCTTGTTGCTATTGTGGACTGCCCATAGACAATTCTAACGCTTACCATGACTATATATAGCCATGTAGAACTCCACCAATCAAACGGCAGATGTTTTGATAGAGGATCGCCTCCTGACAAACTCACCAGGAGAAAAACGTCCACCTCGACTCGGGGTAGCCTCAAGGAACTCCAAGAAGCAATAGCTTAATAACTGTTGCTAAAGTAGACACATGTGCCTATGCATACACTAGACACATGCACCATAAGTAGCTGCCTGGTTTTGTTGAAGGTCTGTGCTATAACTATTGTCACAAGGGTAAACTTCTTGGGAAGCCAACTGATCACGTCTTTGTAGCAGCAAAAATGTGCAGCTTCTTGCCGATGCAGCTCGACTCTATATCGCATTAAACAAGTACGTTTATGACACTAACAACCTTTCACCAATTTTACTAAATCAAGAGTTGCAGCATTGGACAGTTTGGAGTATTTTTTGGTAAAACTGACATATTGTACTTTTTTTAACTGTTTTGGGAGGTTGCCAGTTTTACTATCTTCATGAAGGATTCAAGGCGCACTTGAATTTTTTTGGTGGGTCAAAATCTCCATTTATGGTACTAAAAAGCTGCCAATGTAAGCTTTAGCTGAGATATGAAAAAAATTTCCCCCACCATTTAAAAAAATATTATTACTGTTACCACACCCCCAATTCTTTGGGGTTGAATTTCATGGATCATATATTTCAACTCCCAATGACTCATGTTACTGTCCTCCAGATTATGTTGTAGCTTGTGTTGTGTTTCTTTTCTCCTCAGATTCCACCTTTAACGATGTTCAAGACTTTGTTTTAGACTCGGACAGAACTTTATCACCACTCAACTCTGAGTGAAACCAGATGACTCATGCCTGTCAACACTTCCATCATCAAGTGCAAACTCATATACCTCTATATAATATATATATATATATATAGCAGTTATTTTTAATTTCATCATCACTCTTACAGTGTATAGTCATTGCAGATAATTAAAGGCAATTAATAAAAGTGATTATTGAATGAGTGGCTGGGCTGAGTGCTGCAAACATGTGGTGAGAGTTTTTAGTTGCAAGTAAATTGTTTGGCTTAATGGATGGCTTTAGAATATTGCAATTGATCACAAGATTAAACCATACCCCTGATGGTTATGGTAGAGGCTATATACCTATCAAGTTTATAAGAACATGGCAATATCTTGCTCTCAGCAAATATTTGCCGCCCACAAGCTCCAAAAATGGAATGAACATAAACCTTTGCTAACGTAACTATCTAACTTAACTATTTTACTCTATCTTAATCCTTTTCTTTAAAATGTAATTGCATTTCTACCCCACCTCCCTCTTGCCCTTGCCATACCCATCCCTACATTCTGTATCATGATGTACGCATGTGTCCGAGGTATTGCCAAGATATATATAACTTTGTCTACTGGTAACTTACACTAGAGGATAGCGGACATCTGTTCTGTCTGACTTGAAAGAGAATCTCCTGGTGTTGCCAACCTTTTGCTGGAAGAGAAGGCACTATATACACTGTGAAGAGAGGTGAACATCTTTACCAGAATATTATTCCCTTGGTTGTTATTTTAATTTTTTTAGCTCGTTAAACGGATGCATTAGTATTCACAACTTAACAATGCCCAAGTTGTCTTCAATGGTCCAATGCTATAATGTGCTCTACAACCCTGTCTGGTTGCTGCAAGAATTCCTAATTATGAGGAAAAGGTTCTATTCTGCCAGGCAAAATTAATTAACTAACCGTTGTGATACGGGATTGTCGAGTGAAATGAAAATCGTAAGTGGAAAACGCGAATAAATAGCTCCTCTGCCAGTAACAAGGAATCTAGAAAGTGAAGCAGCAACGGTAATAGGCACCATCAAGAATCTTGCGGTTGTCTAAGAGTTCTTTCGGAAGTTTTTTTAATTTTAATTTTATTATTATGTTTTGGATACACAGGATTGGGTGCATGTGGTGAACATGTGCATTAATGCTAGTATTCTAGATATGGTGTATACTGAAGGTCATACTAGATAATACTATAATTATAGCAGCCTGATGTTAAAAAATGGGTGAAGGTGGAAGGCATGAACATTTAGAACAAGGACAAAGGAAATGGTAAGAGCATGGATTGGAAGAGTTTAAAAAAATTTGTGAAATGAAATATGGTTTGTTTGTTTTTTGTAGTGATGGTGGATAAATTAAGATCAATTGGAGTGGAAGAGTATAGACGAGGAAGAAGAAATATTGAGACTTGTTGGATTTACTGAGAGTGTGCACCATTTTTGAGTGGGTGCCCAATCTGGTGGAGCTTGAGCTGAAAGTAATAATGTTGAAATGATCTAATGGCGGCTTGACGCTGTTTATAGCAGAAAATGATGTCATTAAGTTCCAGTTGATACATAAGAGGAAGAAGATGAAGAAAAGTCAGTCTAGACTTGTAGTTGGATGTATAGTCATTTAAAATGAATTTAGTAGCTCTTCGTTGTATTTTTTCAATCTTTACAATATTTAATCAAGTGGGGATGCCATATTTGCGAGCAGTAAAGTAGATGTGATCGGATGAGGGATATATAGAGAACCTTCTTCTCATTGATGGAATTAACTGAACTGAGAGTCTGCCGGAGGAGGCCTAGAACTCGGTAGGCAAGTGAAGCAATGTGATCGTGGTGGGCCTGCCAGGATAGGTTGGATGCAACTATTACACCAAGATCCTTACGGTTGTCCCTAACTGGAATAGGATTGCCATTGATGTGATATGTTGATTCCAGAGGTGGATCGGTCTGGCAAAATCTTAAATGGACACACTTAGATACATTGAATTTCAATTTCCACTTATTACTCCAGTCACATAATGAGTCCTCTTGGAGATAAATTGTATCCACTGAGGTTTCTCACATTTGGTGTCATCTGCATACATAGAATGTGGGAGTGTAATGAGCAGCCTGGGAGATCATTAATATATACTAAGAAGAGCAGTGGCCCTAGGTTACTCCCTTGGGGAACACCAGAAATCACTGGCAGTAACTCTGAGCGATAATCTCCCAGTGTTGTTATTCAAGCAATACCTCTTTTCTTCCTCAGACTTGTCCTCTTGCAGACAAGTAGCCCGCAAATCGTAACACAACTGACTAGTAAGAAGTTCCTAAATATAATATATATTAACAGCATCTCACAAAAACCACTACTTAGCTTCAAATATGGTAAAGGGTTAGTTGGGGGTTCCTGTATAGGATTTTTTGGCATGGAAACATGTGCCTGGCCTACCCTTACAAGACATGGTCAACCAGTCATGGAATACTGCTGTTCAGTATGGGATCTCACCATTCAAATGGAAATAGTCGTGTCCTTTGCTACAAAAAAAATGGACTGGTCTTTCCGGTGTTGACCTTTGCTAAAAGCTTGGTTGGCACCTATTAGCAAGTTGGAGAGCATACCAGAAAGTGTTAATTTTCATTTACTAACAGGCAACACTCCCTCACTTCATTCATCTACTTCTAGTCACCTTCGGCATCTGACCTCGTGCCCACTCTACCAGATGATGAACTATTACAAATTCCTTTTTTTTGTTAGTGCAGTAACTCTATCCCTGATGACATCACTGGCCTTGTGTCAAACATTGCATTCAAGTGCAAGCTCAGGAAGTTCCTGATAGCCTAGGTACGTGTGTAGGATCTGTTTGGTTCATGTATATATATGTCCTGTATCAATTGGTGTATGCTCTTTCATTTCTTGTTTCTTTTCTGTGAAGGGCAGTCTTGATATTAGCTCATGCTAGTTGGCTTGCTCGACTGCAGAACACGGAATAAAAATAAAAAAAGCTGTCAGAATAGCAATGACCTCAATAATCAACTTGAATATTTATCTCTGACATATCGACTAGATGCTCTAGCCTTCATCTTGCTCCTGATGAAGGCTAGAGCATCTAGTCGAAACGTCGGAGAGTAAAAATTCAAGTTGATTATTGAGAAGGCCATTGTAATTTCGTTGTCAACTGCGAGTTCATTGAGAACAAAATAACATCCAAGAATGGTCCATCCTTGTCCCAAATCTATCCCTGACGCTAATTCAAACTCTGATTCTCGCACTTAGTTCTCTTGACCTGGCTCTATTCTAGCCATGAGGTAACAGCTGCTGATGGGTGCTTAGCCTAAGCTTCGTGGAAAATCAAGCCGCTGAGTGCTAGGCTCCACTTTGTGAGTAACTGAGTCAAGAGCTTAGGTACCAAATAATGCCAAACAGCTATAAAAATGCTCGTACACAAACACTCATTGTTGTTGTCATAGGTTTCCAAGGAAACCCTACGGTAGCAATACCCAGAAATTAGTGAGATACTTGTTGTTGTTTTTTTGGTTAGTACCTGGACAATGCAAGAGATTTGTAGACAAATCACCAGACCCCAAGTCTGGTAATAATGATTGTATAGTTATAGAGCTGCGGTCTGCACAGGGTGATGTTTCAAGAAGGAGGTATATAGAGACAGAAATTATTCCTGACTTCCTCCCATATCCTAGCCAGTTGATGTAAGCAACTTCAGAAATTTGATGAACATACGACAGTCCTCCAGTGGTCTTCCCAATAATGTTCACCTTTGCTTGTTTCAGTGAATAAGTAGCCAGGTTGGAAGCATTCAGCAGCACAGCTCCAGAGTCGGACTATCTTCGGATCTAGAAACAGGAACTGTTGTGCATCCCATGTCATACACAAGGGCTACCAGGTTTAAAAAAAGAGGACACTCAGAGGGTGTATCTGAATCAGTATAGTGTATGAATATATGTATATAACAATAAAATGCGAACATGTAATTTTCTGCACTAGATGAGAGACTTCTAGAACACTTTCTAGTAACTCTGTTCTTCGCCTTACACCTAGTGCCTTTGTGGTTACAGTGGACCTTCGGGTGGGTGACTTGAGTGAGCGCACATGTTCCACAAGGTGTTCGTTTTTTGTTGTTTTGGGTAGATTATTGGGGTGGGGAGATCACATAGATTATTTGGGAGGGATCACGTAGATTATTGGGGGGGAGCACATTATTTGGGGCAATCACGTTGATTATTTGTGGGAGGGATCACGAAGATTATTTGGGTCTCATAGATTATTTGGGGGTGGGGGTGGGAATCACGTAGATTATTTGGGGGGGGGACGCGTAGATTATTTGGGGGGGGACGCGTAGATTATTTGGGGGTACGTATCTCCTAGATTATTTTGGGGGGATCACGTACATTCATGAAGATTATTTTTGGGGGGATCAGGTAGATTATTTCACATCTAGTTCATGTTTTTTCACCTTCACCCAATACAACTGGATCAGGTAGGAGAGATCCAGGATCTACAGTTGACATGGATTCCATACCCAAGCGTTGCCCTGCTCGCATCATCCTCCCAAACTGGAGTAGAGGCCAAACCTGCCGCACTGAATATCACTGTCATCTCCAGAATCAAACCATGACTTGCACTGCTGCTCTATGGATCAGGAAGAGAAAAATATGGCTGCACACAATAGGCATTGCAAGTCAGTAAAGTTGTTTTTTCATTCCAATTGTGGCCGAGGCCTTGGAGTGAAGAGGCCATGCCTGTGGTTGCCAGCGATTGGCTGGCTGCTGGGCCAATGCACAAGGTCACCACCACCAGGAGAAACTAAAAGAGTCTCAGTCACTCTGTAGACAGGGAATGCCACCCTTCGGATTCGAAGATTGCCCACATGGGTAGATGGATCCATCTGGCTGTGTTTTTTGTTGTCATTTTTCATTATGATGTTCTGCGTAACTATGTACCCGATTTATTACTTTTAACCCCCTCCCCCCAAAAAAATACAAAAAGCATGCACTAGTACAGGTATGCAGGAAAGGCCTACGAAAGATGATACGTTATTTATGAACGAGGATATATACCCATGACAGGCAAGTGTTCTCGTTGCCAGTATCCTGGTCAAAAGGAATGGAAGAGGCTTAGTTTGATGTTCAGAACTCTTGCTCACATAGGTGGCCACTTTAGTGCAAGAATAACCGATAAAGAGTGAAATTTTGACAGATGCTTCTTATTCCAACCAAGAACAAGACACTGGTGTGCGCACGCAGGTTATTAATGCGCCGAAAGGCGACGCCGCCTCGCGACATCGATCTTTTACCTAATATTTTAGCTATAACATGACTAGCAAGCAGATAGCTGCTCTGGTGCAATATGTGGTCATACGTGGAGACCTTGCTGACAAGTGGCCTTTAGGTGCCCTGATAGCTCAGGCCTGCCATGCTTCTTCTGCGGCACTCCACTTGTTCAGAGATGACTCCGTCACCCAGCAATACCTGGCTGATCTAGACTCCATGCACAAAGTTGTGCTCAGGGTAATAATATACTTTCTTCATACTATTATGTATTGTATTATGCAAAAGAAATTTCGTAATTTTCATTTATTAAAGGAAGAGACTTTTTCAGGTGAGGCAATTCTGCCAGAGAAGTTATATACTTGCATAACTTAATATTTGTTACAAGTGTGAAACGTGATAGAATGGATGTCAACAACCTGCACTTTGGTGTACAGTAGATCCTATATCTTGTATGTTATTTTCTTATTAAAACATGATCTCCAGTGGTCCACTGCATAAGTTAAAGCAACATGCAGTATTGGACTAATTCTTAATCCTTTCCTTACCTAGCCCAGGGCTAGGGCTAGGCTTGTCCTTGTCATTTTTTAAGGTCATTGGTCACTTCATTGGTCACTTAATTTTTTCATTTTTGGTGCCTGGTCATTGAACCACCCTGATGAAGTGTGACTGATGCCATGTGCATGGAGCAAGGGCCATGAATTAAATGGCACTATGCCCATCCCTATTCCAGCGGGGCGTGGCTTAGAGGGGAAACTGTTGCTTGACCAGACCTCTTCAAACAAAGCACCGAAGGAATGAGTCGGCTCACAAAGCTACAAGTTTTTACAAATCATAATACTACTGCGTTTTGCTCTATCGAAGCTTTAGCAATGTTGGAATTCCAGCCTGCATATGATTTGTATTAAACAGTGGTGGAAACACCACATTGTTTTCAGGTGAACACAGAAGAAGAGTTGGTGTCCCTCTCCAAGAAGTTGGAGGAAGGTGGGAAGAGATTCAAACTGTGGGTGGAAAAACCAGAGGACTATCCAACTTGCCTAGCAACCAAACCTTACCCCAAGGCAGATATCCATGATTATTTCAAGAAATACAAACTTTTGAAATGACAATGCTGCAGGCTGTTTTATGACATCAAGTGAAATCGATATCATCTAACCTCATTTGAGTATGAATTGTATTAGCTGACTGATCCACATAATGCACTGTACACGAGTGAGGCAAGGTCAAGCTGTCCGAACAAAATAATTGTTATTTATCTACTTTTACACATCTAATTAATCAAGCACGATACATATATCTGCGATCTTAATGTACATGCAATGATTATGTTCCAAGCAGGAAGTATGAAGGTTTGGGGGAGGAAGGGTGGGAGCTATCAGCCAACAAAGTTCGTTTAACATCAAAGTATATACTTTGCCATCTCCTTTCTACTCTTCAGCTAGATGCTCTAGCCTTCAAAACTCTGCTGAGGTACCATTCATCATGTTTCTCTTTCTGGTTTAGGGCCCCAAATCAAGCCTACTTGCTAAATCAATTAAAATTTCAAGACAACCTCTCAAATGAGCTGGTCTGCCATGGGTGGAACAATGGGTGTATTACCATTGAAGAAGGCACAATTTTGTAATTGTTTTTTAATTTTATTAATGCATAATAATCCCTAGCCACTTTGTCTTGTTTAAAACACTCGTAATAAACTCCTGGTAGACATGGACTGATGGTGCAGCTGACCTTGAAATAACCGGCTAACTTCCCACAAGGACTCTACACAACAATCAAATATCTTATATCACCTCGTCTTATCCATTATCCCGTAAAGTAATAATGTTAATTAGCAAGTATATACTTGTACAAACTGTTGAGAGATATACAAATGTTTGTGTTGTGGTTGGAAGGTGTTTAGGATTATAAAATGTTGACAATCAATAAATAATCTACCATTGTGGTGTAGTCTATTGTATGGAATAATTAGGGATGAGAGATATATCAGGAGTAGGGGAAGATGTGGGAAATTTCTTGGTGATGTGCAGGGAATTCAAGATGGATTGGCTGGTACTATGAGGTGCGCAGAATTGTAGGGGCTGGACGAATATAGAAGAGTTGGTAAGGATGGAAAGGTGATTGCTGTTGGGGAAAGGCCTTGAGGGAGTAAGTGATGCAGTGATGGAGGAGGTGGGCGAGTGTGTTATGTATTGGGTAGGAAAGTGGTGACAGAGGAAGAAGGAAATGTGGTATGGTGAGCTGATGAATGATCTTTGGTCCCCTCCCCTCCCTCCTTGAACAGCCGATTAGCTATGATTTAATCTTGCTATTGCTGAGCCTGTTAAGGCCATCACATTATATATTACAGCACAGTGTAGTAACTAACCTAATAACAATTTAAAAAAGTCAATAGTACTTAATTAATAAAATTATCCACAATATCGAGTGTCACGCTATTAATAATATTATTATATACTGCTTGACAGTTTATATAGTCTCACACGTAACACACTGTGAGTAGGCTCTGGCAAATTATTCCCAAAAGGTCACCTATTATTCTATTCTTTTATTCTCAGGTATTGAGCCTATTTTTCTTTTAAAGGTAGCCCATTATTCTTAAATTATTCTCAACTTTATTACTGGTATATACCATGTGGTCAACAGTTTTGTGAGCTGTAATTTTGAACTAAACTTCCTGTAAATAGAGATGCGTACAGAGCTACAAATCTAAAGACTAGATAATTAGAGTTTAGCTCGTAAAGCAAGTTAAGAGATCAAATTTTGCAAGAATATTGGGGTACATGTTCTCTACCTCCCTACCAAGTTATAAGCATTTAATGCCGAATAATGATGATTAACGAGTTAAATTTTGCCACAATTATATGTTGGGAACGCTTTAAGCTGAAATTTACAAACTAATGGTAGTTAAAAACCCAAACTTGTTCTGCAGGTGTTCAAGCATATCTATTTTACTTATATTATGCAAAACATTTTGTTATCATAAGGGTTTTCTTACTGTGTGAAGCTTTTCAAATGTCCTCTTATACCTTTATCGATGATTATTGTGGGCGTTTTAGGGGTGTGGTCATGGGTTGGACTTGAATAGATGTAGTTTGTCAGCTGGGTATGTTTGACAAATTTTAAATGCAAAATATATCATATTGGCCTGTCAGTGATGGAATACCATCTTTAGACAACAAAAATGTACCAAAAAAGTCTAGTCTCTATAGACCTGTAGGCTAGCACTGTACTTGCTAATGCAGCTTTAGCTGACTGATGAGTGATAACACAGTGTACTAGAGGTTAGAACTGTCCTCTTACGGCTCTTAGCATTTGTAGTGCCCTTTGATAGCACTCCAGATTGTATTTTGCCAACAAAGGAGGTGTCACAATAATTATTCTGGGAGTTGTGCCTATTATTCTCCCAAAACTAAAGGACACCGGAATAATTTGCCAGAGCCTAACTGTGAGCAGGCTCAGCAGTATCAAGATAAATTACAGAAATATGTCAGAAAGGGTCAAGTAGAGGTTCTTCAATGTTTTTGGTGAGATTTATTGCTTGCCTGGACCATTGATGCTGAATGCTGCCTTTCTCCTACCAGTGTTTGCTCTCTCTCTTCATCCGTTACAACAGTGCAGCTTTCAGGGTGTTTTTTTAACACTTACCAGGCAGTGCAGCCCTCAGTTCTTTCCTCTCCTCATCCCTTGCACTCGCTAAAATGTGTGCTCTGTTAATGTCATTTGTTCTTAGATGATCCGTTTCTCGCTTGTTATCAACTCTCCAGTCCCCCTGTCTTTCCTAGTCAACTTCTTGCAGTTTCACGTGAAACTGCATCCATTTTCTTTCTCTGCCTCTCTTCTGCAGCTCTCCTGCTTTGCTGTTTTTTTATGTTCAAACTCGTAAAACACGATAATGATCGTCCGCAGGAAATTTAGTTGGGTGGGGTGTGCTAGAGATTTTCACCCTCGGGCCCAGCAAAATTATCAAGAATTGGGAAGGAACCACTCGTACTGGACTCGCTGAGGAGTAAGGCATTGGAACGACAACAGAGTTCTGAAGGAATGAAGTAAAACTTTGAAAATTTGCAAGCACCCTAGTGCTAAAGGCGACCTGCTTTAGAAAAGGAGGAAAGCACTCCAGTCAGTGGACCATTGCTAAGAGAGAAGGCAGCAGATTTCCATGAAAAGTTACATGAACGAGAAACGAGAATCAGAAGCAACCATTTTCTGGCAATGCAAGCTGGTACTGATGAGACTATTTAAGTGTTGCAAACTGAATCCTCTCAGACATCATAGTGCTTAAAGGAGTGAGACCTCTGGCATGCACGAAGAGGCATGATAACCTGAAGCAAACAACTTATCTTAGTACTAAGTGTATGGACAGAACCTAGTACCAACAATTGCTTATGGTTGTATGTATGAAGATAGCATGGCAGCTCCTAAGGACACAAATGCTTCTCGTAGATGCAGCTACTGGCATCTCAAGGCAGGCAAAAATCATATCGGCAATTATCAAATGCAACGATAAATTATTTGGCAGGCTCTTTGCATAATATGCGAGTCCCAACTCGTTGTGATATGTGAGGCTTTACTGGACATTGATATTGTGTGTAAAAATAATTTTGCATGTATCAAGTTATATGATTCCATAACTATGGTTACAGAATTAATTATGAATAACATGGTGCACTTGAGTAAACATTTGTCCAAGAGGATTCGTGTTAATAAAAAAATACTGTGTATGTTGCCATAAAAAGGTTTTGGACAGAACATAATAAAAGATAAAAATAAAAAACAAATTAAAAAAACACCCACCACTGGTTATTAAATGACGAGAGTAGAGTACATGCCCAATATTTCCAGCGACATTTTTTTTGCTCAAAGAATCAAAGAAGTTTGTGTGTGTGTGTGGTGTGTGTGCGGGGGGGGGGGGGGGGGGCATGGGTGGGTGGGTAGGTAGTGGTGGACTGGTGGGACTATCCACAGCTCCGCTTGATCTATCGAGGTTTTAATATCATCAACATCCTCAAATATTTTGACAGGGAACATTTCCTGCTCTATAGTAGCTTTCAGTGGACATTTAATGCTTATAGGTATTTGACATTGGTTTTCCAGGAGATTCCCCATAGTCATGACGAAGGATAAATTTTTGATCTGCGCAGCTTGACACACTAATGGACGGATGGACAAGGTGTATTATTATATAGAAAATAGTAGTCTAGAGTAGTAGTAGTAGTAGTAGTAGTAGTAGTAGTATAGCAACAACAACAACATCATATCAATACTGCAGAGATCCCATAATGGATTGGGATCAGTTAGGGTTAAGGCCAGGGAATGGACACAGTTACGGCCAGGCCAAGGTTAGGGCCACGCCAATGGATAAGGATAGGGCAAGGCCAATGGGTGTGGTTAGGGCCGCGCCAATGGATAAGGCCAAGGCCAGTGGGTGTGGTCAATGGGTGTGGTTAGGGCCAGGCCAATGGGTCGGATTAGGGCCAGGCCAATGGATAAGGCCAGGCCAAATGGTCTAGTTAGGGCCAGGCCAACGGGTAAGCAGAGCTATAGGTAGTGCAACGCAATTTAACAATGTACATGCTCTCATGACAATGCTAGGAATTTTGTTGACATGAGGAAGCAGTCAACTGTTGCCGGCTATCTCTGGCCAGCTAAATAAGCTGTGGTTTGCCACAGAACTCTGTGGATAATCCTGCCTGGTCACAGTGTCTCTTGGGGAAGCCTTGGGTGGCGACCACAAGAGCTGTTAGGTGCGATAGGTATCACTTCAAAGGAAATTAATATACTGGTTGTAACATGCCCTTATATGGGAGAGTGGATCCTTCTTCTATACATATAGGATGAGTCTCTTGTTGCTACTGGTCCACTTTCTCTTGTCAGTGTGGAGATCTGAAGCTCAAAGTTAGTTAACAAGTTAGTCTCCTGTCGTTTAACTGTAATATAAAATTGTTAGCAATTATCACAAGCCATTAGCTAGCCCTTGTTGGGTGAGCTTTAATTAAAGTGCAATGTACCATCTCGCTCCATATTGACTGGTTTGTTTTGTGTGAATCTGCTTAGGAAATTTAGTAGCCAGATGTGTATGCATCCCCTTCACTTTACTCCCCTGAACTCTAGCTAAGTTGTTATGTGGGAAGAATGGGGGGCTAGCTGTAGGTGATAGGATCTAAGAATGGGAGGGAGGGGTCAATTGTACAGATTACTAGAGTCAAACGTATTGGTATCAGATCAAAGAATACGAAATTATCTACAGAATGGAACTTGAATGAATATTATATAACATGAACACTCTGAAACTTGTCTAAACTGTTGGTGCACCCTCACCCCCTTTCTCGGACCCTGTCACATCAGATATGCAATGTTTTATCCCTGCTACACAACGTACATTACAGACAACCATTTTCTTATGTATGATAGGTTGTTCTAAATTTGACCGTAGGGAGATCAGTCATCAAATTTGAGCGTAGGGAGATCAGTCATCAAATTTGAGCGTAGGGAGATCAGTCATCAAATTTGAGCGTAGGGAGATCAGTCATCAAATTTGAGCGTAGGGAGATCAGTCATCAAATTTGAGCGTAGGGAGATCAGTCATCAAATTTGAGCGTAGGGAGATCAGTCATCAAATTTGAGCGTAGGGAGATCAGTCATCAAATTTGAGCGTAGGGAGATCAGTCATCAAATTTGAGCGTAGGGAGATCAGTCATCAAATGTGAGCGTAGGGAGATCAGTCACAAATTTGAGCGTAGGGAGATCAGTCATCAAATTTGAGCGTAGGGAGATCAGTCATCAAATTTGAGCGTAGGGAGATCAGTCATCAAATGTGAGCGTAGGGAGATCAGTCATCAAATTTGAGCGTAGGGAGATCAGTCATCAAATTTGAGCATAGGGAGATCAGTCAGAGCGTAGGGAGATCAGTCATCAAATTTGAGCGTAGGGAGATCAGTCATCAAATTTGAGCGTAGGGAGATCAGTTCATCAAATTTGAGCGTAGGGAGATCAGTCATCAAATTTGAGTGTAGGGAGATCAGTCATCAAATTTGAGCATAGGGAGATCAGTCATGAGCGTAGGGAGATCAGTCATCAAATTTGAGCGTAGGGAGATCAGTCATCAAATTTGAGCGTAGGGAGATCAGTCATCAAATTTGAGTGTAGGGAGATCAGTCATCAAATTTGAGTGTAGGGAGATCAGTCATCACTCTGTAGAAAGTAGGAAACCAGACAGATAGAGGGCCTTTAAGAATGCCTAATGTTACTATGTGTATGCCTATCAATACCATTACAGACAACCATTTTCTTATGTATGATAGGTTCTAAATTTGAGTGTAGGGAGATCAGTCATCACTCTGTAGACAGTAGAAAACCAGACAGAAGAGAGCCTTTAAGAATGCCTAATGTTACTATGTGTATGCCTATCAATTACAGGCATTTCAATCAACAGTGCGTTGCACCCCAACAATACTAATGTTTTCTTCACCGACGTCGGGGAAGGAGCAAATGCAGTTTCGTGCCATTCAATGCAGCCTGGTTGCTGTAAGAATCCCAATGTAGGGGAGTGGTACTATCCGAATGGGGACGTGGTTCCTAACAGTCTCTCTGCTCAGGACTTCTATCGCAACAGAGATCAGTTTGGGAATGTGTTCCTTCACCGGAGGAACAGCATCCAGACACCCTCGGGCGTATATTATTGTAAAATACCGGACAGTCAGGGTATGCTGACCACACTCGGTTTAGGAATCTACAAACCCGAAGGTATTATTTTTGTACGTGTCTTCATCTCTCCCCCTCCCTCCCTCCCCCTCCCTCCCTCTCCCTCCATCCCTCCCTTCCTCTCCCTCTCCCTCCCTCTCCCTCTCCCTCCCTCTCCCTCTCCCTCCCTCCCTCCTTCTCCCACTCTCCCTCCCTCTCCCTCCCTCTCCCTCCCTCTCCCTCCCTCTCCCTCCCTCTCCCTCCCTCTCCCTCCCTCTCCCTCCCTCTCCCTCCCTCTCCCTCCCTCTCCCTCCCTCTCCCTCCCTCCCTCCCAAAATGTGCCGGCTACCTACTATTGTTGAACAACAATGTCGAGTGCAGTCTAATACTGGGAACCTGTACTTACTATTCTATTTGTTGTCTCTGTTCACAAACTCCCTGTATTCTGTGTGAGCACTGAGCTGTTCCACCAGCGCAGAGACCCAATCACTGAGTGCAAAACTATCAAGTTGCTTACTACTGTTGGAGAATTATTATTATTACATTATTATTGTTGTTGTTGTTGTTATTATTGTTGTTGTAATTATAACTTCCCTTTCCCACCCGATGCCCACCCGATACCCACCCGATGCCCACCCAGTGTTTTATCTGTTTTCAATTGTCTCAGTTATTGGCAATTGCTATACCAGCAGCTACCCCCTACCCTCCCCCCCCCCCCCCCCCCCCAGAACTGGCATGTTTGCTACCACAGTTTATAGAAATATATCCGCAGAGAAGAATTCTATATTCCTATTTGACTTCATATCAGCTTATATAAATGTATAAAGAGGTATCGACTATATGTAGTCAGCTAATAGCTAATAGCATCATTCTGAAACTCTATAATTATAAGGAAAAATGTTAACAACTGATTACTAATTCTATTAGCTAAATCCTTCATCGCTGATTTAAACCCCCCCCCCCCAATTAGACGTACCTGAATTAAAATATGCATGTATCAAAGTTTAGATGACCCCATCAACATCAGGAGCTCAGGTGTACAGCGGCTCAACTGATCAGAGCTGGCTCAAAGATAACCTTCTCATTGGCCTTGCTGCCTCCACCAAAGAAAAATAGGGGGGGGGGAAGGTGAGGAGAAAAAAAGAGAAAAAAATTAACCAAAACTTCTGCACCAGATGACTTGAATACTATCGGGAGTCCATGACACAGCAAGTGTCCAACTAATGCACACACACATTACTCCGTGCATTCAAGATGAAAAATGCAAAACGTGAAGTACTCACTTTCTCCCCCCCCCCTCTCTCTCACACTCTCTCACTCTCTCTCCAGATTACCCTACCATCACGCAATCTCCTCTCACCCAGCTCGGCATCCCCCCTGGCACTGATGTCTTGTTCAGCGTGGAGAGCACACACAGCACACGTTATCACTGGTATCGTGGCCAAAGTGCCCTCTCTGATCTTGCATCCAAGTACAGGGGAATACGCAGCAGTACTCTAACCATCCTTGATGTCAGGCTGGAAGATGAAGGCATATATTCTTGCCTCGTATCAGGTCTTTTCTTTTCGGTGGCATCAAGTGGTGCCTTTCTTGTCACATGTAGGTCTATCCAAATATTCAGTTCTACATTTATGAGTTTCCCCCCCCCCCCCCTTCATGTGAATATTTGAAGGTGGTAATTGAGTGTGTTTAAAAGCTGTAGGTGATAATTGAGTGTTTTTAAGGTGCAATTAATGATAAATGGGGAACTTCCAACTTAAACTGTGTGGTGAGAGAAGTGAGAATTGTTTATTATGTACGTATATAGTAGTCGAGCGAAGCAAGAGACTATATGGTCATGAAAACCCTTTTTGCCTCTCAGGCATATGTCGGTTCATCACACCAAGCAATAAATGGCCTCCGTATATGGGCGTACGTATAAATGCTTGTTGGAATACGTATGTGTATACACTGCATTATTAATATATTGGCCAGTGAAGGAGGTCCTCACTAGGGAATTTGATGGGAAGCCATGCATGGCATATGTATCTATGTATGTGCGATCCCTGTACATTCACACTTAAAACATGAATGGGTCATCCGCCATAAATTAAATGAGATCACTTAAAATTGGAAATAATTGTCATAGCGATTGGAAAGATTTTTTTTAAATGAGAGATTCAAAGATGGCGGAAAGGAAACTAACTACATTAGCAAGTGAGAATGGGTGGCATGCTTAATAGCTGATTGGAAAGGCCGCTGGAGTTCCATTCGGACACGGCTATTCCATTCATTAGCATGTTACAGCATGGGGGTGGGATACACCATTATTGTCATGATGCATAAACTGGCATCAATCTTGGAAAGTTAAAACTTCCACTCTGTATGGACAGAAAGAACTTGTTACATAAGGAAGGATAACTGACTCATAATCGTTATTATGTTACCAAGCCTTCCAGTTACCAAGGCTTCCAGTTAGCAAGCCTTCCAGTTACCAAGCTTTTCAGTTACTAAGGCTTCCAGTTATCAAGCCTTCCAGTTACCAAGCCTTCCAGTTACCAAGCCTTCCAGTTACCAAGCCTTCCAGTTACCAAGCCTTCCAGTTACCAAGCCTTCCAGTTACCAAGCTTTTCAGTTACCAAGCCTTCCAGTTACCAAGCCTTCCAGTTAGCAAGCCTTCCAGTTACCAAGCCTTCCAGTTACCAAGCCTTCCAGTTACCAAGGCTTCCAGTTACCAAGGCTTCCAGTTAGCAAGCCTTCCAGTTACCAAGCCTTCCAGTTACCAAGCTTTTCAGTTACCAAGGCTTCTAGTTATCAAGCCTTCCAGTTACCAAGCCTTCCAGTTACCAAGCCTTCCAGTTACCAAGCCTTCCAGTTACCAAGCCTTCCAGTTACCAAGCCTTCCAGTTACCAAGCCTTCCAGTTACCAAGCCTTCCAGTTACCAAGCCTTCCAGTTACCAAGCCTTCCAGTTACCAAGCCTTCCAGTTACCAAGCCTTCCAGCCACCAAGACTTCCAGCCACCAAGCCTTCCAGTTACCAAGCCTTCCAGTACCAAACCATGTAGTGATGAATACATTATCCATCTTTGTGCTGACTGTGAGCAAAATGCTGGTCTTTTCTGTCATGCATAGGTTACAGAAAGCTATGCCTTTGTGGTGTTGCACAAGCTGGCCAGTTTATACCACTCTGCTTGGGGAGGGAACGCTTCTTCTGTTTTGCTCCTTTGCCATGATCCTTCATCGTTTTGCTCAAGGTTTTCTGCTGTAAAGGTTAGTGTGACTCAGCTACACAGCAAGGGCTGCAACAGAAATCCTCTGCGTCCCTGATGAAGTACATGCAATTGGTTCTTCATCATCTCAGCCATTATTGATATGTTCATCTATAAGGTTATTCCATGCAACTTCCATGAAAAGATGGAGCAGCTTCAACCATGTATGATCTTTTATAGCATTGCTACAATTTCTCAACAAATAGTGGCAGAAAATCTGTGCCCCCCTAATAATGTCGATAACAGTAAAGTTTGGCATGCCATACCATAGTGTACTACAGTAGCTACTAATTATCACCTTACTGTCAACACATTGGTTGAAGATCATTTAACACCTGCATACAGCCTACCAAACATATTCCATCAGAACTGTCAATGGAAGATACCCTTATAAAGGCAGCAATTTTCAGAGCGAGGTGAAGAAAGTTGCAGAGTCTGTTTGAATAATGATGCAGATGTGTCAGAGTTAAATCTGAAATTACCACTTCTTCATGGTGTTATCTAGACAGCCATACCAGAAGTAAAAGTTGCCACTTCAGTACAGAAATGAGGAATATTGCCTGCTCTTCACGAATAGCTTCACTTTTATTTCAACCATAACTTCCACTACATCTAGAAGGTCATTTTCTGTCCTGAAGTATGTATATACCAACTTGAGGTCAACAATGACTGAACAGAGACTAAATACCTGCCTCTTACTTCACATACATAACAGGCTAAATAACTGTCCCTTACTACACATAACTAACTGCCTCTTACTTCACATGCATAACAGGTTAAATAACTGCCTCTTACTTCACATACATAACAGGTTAAATACCTGCCTCTTACTTCACATGCATAACAGGTTAAATAACTGTCTCTTACTTCACATACATAACAGATTAAATAACTGTCTCTTACTTCACATGCATAACAGATTAACTAACTGTCTCTTACTTCACATGCATAACAGGTTAAATAACTGTCTCTTACTTCACATACATAACAGGTTAAATAACTGTCTCTTACTTCACATACATAACAGATTAAATAACTGCCTCTTACTTCACATGCATAACAGGCTAAATAACTGTCTCTTACTTCACATACATAACAGGTTAAATAACTGTCTCTTACTTCACATGCATAACAGATTAAATAACTGTCTCTTACTTCACATACATAACAGGCTAAATAACTGTCTCTTACTTCACATACATAACAGGTTAAATAACTGCCTCTTACTTCACATGCATAACAGGTTAAATAACTGCCTCTTACTTAACATACATAACAGGTTAAATAACTGTCTCTTACTTCACATGCATAACAGGTTAAATAACTGCCTCTTACTTAACATACATAACAGATTAAATAACTGTCTCTTACTTCACATACATAACAGGTTAAATAACTGGCTCTTACTTCACATACATAACCGGTTAAATAACTGTCTCTTACTTCACATACATAACAGGTTAAATAACTGGCTCTTACTTCACATGTATAACAGGCTAAATAACTGTCTCTTACTTCACATACATAATAGGCTAAATAACTGTCCCTTACTTCCCATACATAACAGGTTAAATAACTGTCCCTTCATAACAGGTTAAATAACAGGCTCTTACTTCACATACATACCAGGTTAAACTTAAATAACTGTCTCTTACTTCACTAACATAAATTTACAGACAAATTAGATGTGGTTTCTATAGCTAAAAAGTATGACCAGGAATGAAGATCTTTTGGTGGTAATTATAAATTTCACTGTTATATGTTTATACGCTACTATCATATGCTCAGTGAAACTTAACTCCTTACCGACTCATTCCATTGACCCCCCCTAGATTTTAATGTGCTGTCTCTGCCTCTGTATTCAAGAATACCAGTTGTTGGGCTCTACCTCTCTTCTGTAGGAAGAACAACCTTATACCGAGACACGATGAAGCAGCTTGGTTCTGTTCCAGGCCAATTTGTGGTTTTGTCAAGTTTAGTGATGCACACCTCTTGTATGTAGTCTTGCATAGAGAGACCCTTTACCAGTAGCTACAACCAGGAAGGCAGACTCTGCCACCATGAGCCACTGCACTAAAATATATAGGATATGTGAAGCAGCAAGACAAGGAAGTTGAAACCACCCAGATGTTGACTAGTCTCCAGCAAGGAGGAGCGGTCTAGGAATGATTATATGCCATAACAAAAATCTACAAAAGCCGTGGGACCAGTTCCCTTCTGCCCCTCCCCTCCCCCAATTTCCATCACCCATGGTCGGCTGCTTGCCAGCTTCTGCATTGTCTGCCTTCCCTTTAGCACTCCGAGAATCCCTGAAGAAAGTTCCTCTCGCAGCCATTATGTTGCAGGGCATCAGGTTGTCCAACCTTGTACCAGTTCAGAACCTGCCACCCCATTATGCTGCAGAACATCAGGTCATCCAACCTTACCAGTTCAGAACCTGCCACTCCATTATGCTGCAGGGAATCAGGTTGTCCAACCTTGCACCAGTTTAGAACCTGCCACCCCATTATGCTGCAGGGCATCAGGTTGTCCAACCTTGCACCAGTTTAGAACCTGCCACCCCATTATGCTGCAGGGCATCAGGTTGTCCAACCTTGCACCAGTTTAGAACCTGCCACCCCATTATGCTGCAGGGAATCAGGTTGTCCAACCTTGCACCAGTTCAGAGCCTGCCACCCCATTATGCTGCAGGGCATCAGGTTGTCCAACCTTGCACCAGTTTAGAACCTGCCACCCCATTATGCTGCAGGGAATCAGGTTGTACAACCTTGTACCAGTTCAGAGCCTGCCACCCCATTATGCTGCAGGGCATCAGGTTGTCCAACCTTGCACCAGTTCAGAACCTGCCACCCCATTATGCTGCAAGGCATCAGGTTGTTCAACCTTGCACCAGTTCAGAACCTGCCACCCCATTATGCTGCAGGGAATCAGGTTGTACAACCTTGCACTAGTTCAGAATCCACCTCCCAATTATTCTGCAGGACATCAGGGTGTCCAACCTTGCACTAGTTCAGAATCCACCTGCAGGACATCAGGTTGTTCAACCTTCAGTTCAGAATCCACCACCCCATTATGTTGCAGGACATCAGGTTGTTCAACCTTGCCAGTTCAGAATCTGTAAAGAACACATAAGTGCATATACAGTACTTGGCTCCTTCCCCCATATCACAAAGCAAGTGTTGCAAGATCATGATGACATTGACCAGCACTTCTTCTTTTGGCGTGTGCCTTTAAACTTGTAGCTCGATTGAGGCGAGCCAAACCAATGTCTCATCGTCCAGATCCATCAGTCCACATTCGCCATGAGGTGGTCTGTAGATCGGGCAGCGGGATGTGATGTGCTCCACCGTCTGTTTCTGGTCACCGCAGTCGCAGGCAGCATTGGTAGCGAGGCCCCAGGTCTTCATAGAGGCCCCGAAACATCCAACCCCAGTTCTGAGGCGATTGAGGGTCGTCCACTGCCTCCGGGGAAGGTTTAGGCCAGGGACCTCAAGGGGATCTTCAATGAAATGGTGTAATCTGGATGGTTCTTTTGCCGACCACTGGTCCCTCCATTTCATCCTGGTCCAGGCGGCCTTCGTCACGTCTGGCGGTGTGGCTAGAAGCTCGTGAGCGTGCGCACAGCAAACGGGTGTCGGGACTTCAGTCGAGCGTGTCGAGGCCGCTCAGTGACTACCTGGTGGAGGAGGTGGAGTTCACTCATCTGTGCCTTTCGGGAGAGGGCCAGTGTGGCAGCTTCGCGTCTGATGGCTGCTGGCGCGATACCAGTGAGGATGGGCAGCGGAGTGGCTCTTAGGCAGCCGGATATGGTCCGCAGGCCACTGTTGAGTGCGATGTCTAGCTTCTTGACATGAGGGCTTCAGCACCAGACAGGGGCGCAGTACTCCGCGGTAGAGAACACCAGGGCCTGTGTGGAGATACTCAGGGTCTTGGTCGCAGCTCCCCAGGTAGTACCAGCCAAGCGACGTATCAGCGCGACACGGGCGGTGGTTTTTGCCCTGACATCTTCCAGGTGTTGCCGAAACGTCAGCATTCGGTCAAGTTTCACTCCTAGGTATGTTGGGACGGACTGGAACTGCAGTCTGCTGTTGTTCACCAGGACATTCATTTCACGCTTTGCTTCCTTGTTATTAAGATGGAACATGGATGACATCGTCTTGGCTATGCTGAGCTTGAGGCGCCAGTTCTCCAGGTATGTTGATAGGATCTTCATGTCATCAGTGAGACCCTCTTCTGCTTCTTCCCAGGATGGCTTGCTGAGTAGGATGGCCAGGTCGTCCGCATAGCCGTACTTCCTAGACTGGATTGTGGGAAGGTCATGGATGTAGATATTGAATAGCATCGGAGCCAGCACCGAACCTTGTGGTACGCCATTCTTTAGTTGTCTTACCCTGCTGCGTTGACCGTTGCTGGTGTGTAGTTGGAATCTTCGGTTGCTAAGCAGCTCCATTATGAAACTCACCATGTACTTGTCTGGGATGGTCTCCAGAAGCTTCATGTGTAGTCCTCGCAACCAGACGGTGTCGTATGCAGCTGTGAGGTCCAGGAAAACAGCACCAGTCTTCTTTCCATCTTGGAAGCTGTCCTCAATGTCTTGGCACAAGAGAGTCACCTGATCTGCTGTTGACTTACTCTTGCGGAAACCAGCTTGCTCCTTGGGCAGCTGAGGGTCGATCACTGGCTCGAGACGCGCATGGATGAGATGCTCCATGATCTTGTATGGAATGCAGAGAAGCGAGATGGGCCGATATCCTTTAGGGTCATCTGCTGGCTTGTTTGGCTTTGGCAGGGCAATCACCTTGGCGCGGCGCCAGATCTTTGGTAGCTTCGAGCAGCAGAAGCACACAGAGAGGAATGAACGCAGCCATTCAGTTGCCTTCTTGCCTTGGTATTTATTGTACTCCGGGTGGATACTGTCGATGCCTGGTGCTTTACCTGTCTTTAGACGTTGGATGGCCAGTTCCATTTCCTGCATGCTGAAGTCATCTGAGAGGTTCGAGTCGCACCCGGGGGCCCGATGCAGCTCTTGGACTCTTGCAGATGTTGCTCTTGTGAAGTTTTTGTCCGCTTTGAGGAAACGGCTATTGCTCAGCAGCTGTGACGCGATGGAGTTTGCGGTGATAGGACACTGTGATGGCTTTGTAGACCTACCCGTCAGCTTGTTGATGACTTGCTAGGCCCGACGGCTTGAGTGCGTGAAGTCGACCGCTTCCACAGTCTCTGTCCATCTCTGCTGGCGCTTCTCATTCGACCTACAAAGGAGAATGGTCGCTGCATTGTCCCTGGTCTCGTTGGTATTGGCTTCTTTGTGGGTGAGAAAAAGGTCGTCGCATTCATCATCCCAGCAAGGAATGTAGGCCTTTCGGACGCCACGTGGGATGTTCTTCTTGGCGGCAGCCAGCAGCATCTTGCAGTATGCATTGTAAGCACTGTGGATGTTGGCAGTGCTCGGGACCAGGAGACCATCAGTTGCGCAGTTTGTATCTTGCATGAAACCTTCCCAGTTGGCTTTACGGAAGTTCCATCTCTTGACATCTTTTCCTTCTATGGGCTGGACCAGTGATGGAATGGTGATCAGCGATGGTCGGTGATGTGACCTTGGGAATCTGTCCAGAATACATCTTACCGGGAGTGGCTTGTCCTTGCGGCATTTGGCGAAGGCCAGGTCCGGGTTGGTCGTGGTGTCCCAGCGAGCGGAGTAGAAGGTGTGTGGTTCTTTTGGATCGAACAGGAGCGTTGCATCGGCATTGGAGGCCCACTCTACCAGAAAGTCACCGTCAGCGTTGGTGTTGCTGTATGCCCAGTCTGTGTGGTGGCAATTGAAATCACCAGCGTACACTGCGGGTGCGGGGACATCTGGCAGCGATGTTTGGACCAGCTTGCATGGAGGTGGCTTGTAGATGTTGACGATGGTGGTGTCTTTTACTCTGGTTCTTACCCATTCTATTTCCGCATCTGATGGTGATTGCGCCTCGGGTGACCAGGGAATGTCAACTCGGACAAAGGTGGCGATGCCGTGGTGTTTGTTAGCAGTGTGGCCAGCAAGGGAGAAATCCGGGATCTTTAGGAAGTTCTTGTTTTCCATGTGGGTTTCCTGTAATAGAACAATCGTCACCTTGTTTTTTATGGCAATCTGTTCGATGATGTTAAGCTTGGCGGTGGTGAGCCCCTCAATGTTCAGCTGTAGCAGCGCAAGACCCTGACATTCGACAGCAGTTGTAGGTGCCGTCCGTCCTGATAAGGACGCTTTGCAGTGTCGTGGTCTTGTTGCAGTCTGTAGGCGTGGTGAAGACATTAGTTTCGCTTGTGAGCTACTTGTAGGGAAGGCCGCGTAGAGGTGTCTTATTCTTCCCCGACCAGCACTGTATTAGGCCTTCAGTTATGTTAAGGCTGGACAATGGCTAGAGCAAGGCAATGTAACAATTCTATGATTTCAAAAGGCATCAGGATAAAGATGATGTTTTTAAATTGTTGTTGTTGTTATTGTTTTCACCTCTCCATCTAACCTTTGTTTGCAACTCAATGCTTGCATTCATTTCTAGTGGTGTATATATGCACACATGGGGATTTTACTTGTGTGTGTGCCTGGCAGTAAGAAGTGTGTTGAACCCCGAAATGTCATTTTTATGGTCCCCCCACATTTGCAAAGGTCAAGGCAATGTCTTGTAATAAGTAAGGGCCAGAAATCCAGGATGCTTCCTTTGAAGATAAGTTTTCTAGATAAAAAAACGAGCAAATTATAATAATTGATTTAAACTTGCATGACATTGATAATGTGTGTGTTTGCATGTGTGTGCATGCATGTGTGTGTGTGTGTGTGTGTTGTAGTGGAGGCTCCTTCGTTGTTGAGTGAGGCTAGAGATGCAGTTGGCATTGCTCTAGGATCTGACGTGACATTTCTAGTCATTGCTAAAGGGCCCAATCTTCTCTACACATGGGAGTTGGGCAATGGCTCCTCCCTCCCCACCTTGGACCCAAGGTTCACAGGGGTCAGCACCAGCAGACTCATCATAAGTAACATTAGATTAAGTGATGAAGGCGAGTACACCTGCGTGGTGTCCAATGCTGCAGGAAGTGTGAGGTCCACTGCATCATTGACAATAAGTGAGTCTCTAGTGATGGTCATCTAGGATCTATGAGTTCACACATGGTTCTAATACAAACCTTGACTCAGTACCTAATGAATTATCCATAAGTTCTGCACATGTTGGTTCTAATACAAACCTTGACTCAGTACCTAATGAATTATCCATGAGTTCAGCACATGTGTGTTCTAATACAAACCTTGACTCAGTACCTAATGAATTATCCATAAGTTCTGCACATGTGGGTTCTAATACAAACCTTGACTCAGTACCTAATGAATTATCCATGAGTTCAGCACATGTGGGTTCTAATACAAACCTTGACTCAGTACCTAATAAATTTTCCATAAGTTCAGCACACATGGTTCTAATACAAACCTTGACTCAGTACCTAATGAATTATCCATGAGTTCAGCACACACGGGTTCTAATACAAACCTTGACTCGGTACCTAATGAACTATCCATGAGTTCAGCACACATGGTTCTAATACAAACCTTGATTCAGTACCTAATGAATTATCCATGAGTTCAGCACATGTGGGTTCTAATACAAACCTTGACTCAGTACCTAATGAATTATCCATGAGTTCACACATGGTTCTAATACAAACCTTGACTCAGTACCTAATGAATTATCCATAAGTTCAGCACACATGGTTCTAATACAAACCTTGACTCAGTACCTAATGAATGAATTATGAGTTCAGCACACATGGGTTCTAATAGAAATCTTGACTCAATATCTAAGTCATGAATTGTTTTGCCAACATCCATCTAGGCAATCCCTATCTCATTGAATCAATGACGGTCATACCATTCATAACCTCTGCCCAAGTTATGTGGACCCCATCCATTTCAATTGACATCAACTCCAACTTCGATCTTCAATACTATCCAACATCATTTCCCTCTTTGCTGGTGTCCCTCAACACTAACTACACGTCTGTCTTGGTTGGTGGCCTCCTCCCGCAACTCCACTACCACTTCCAAGTGCAGCTGGCAGGAGTTGACTTGCCAATGTGGACCATGGCAGACGTGCAACTGGAGGAAAACATTCGTAAGATAACATCATCACATGGCTCTAGTTCACTGCAGGTGGAATAGAGAAGAGTCAGATGGGAGTGAGATGAGGGGTGTGAGATGAGGGGGAGTGAGATGAGGGGTGTGAGATGAGTGGGAGTAAGACGAGGGGTGTGAGATGAGTGGGAGTAAGATGAGGGGTGTGAGATGAGGGGTGTGAGATGAGGGGGAGTGAGATGAGTGGGAGTGAGGTGAGGGGGAGTGAAGTGAGGGGGAGTGAGATGAGTGGGAGTGAGATGAGGGGGAGTGAGATGAGGGGGAATGAGATGAGTGGGTGTGAGATGAGTGGGAGTAAGATGAGGGGTGTGAGATGAGTGGGAGTAAGATGATATTATTATTGTGTGTGTGTGTGTGTGTGTGTGTGTACTTTACTCCACGATATACAGCCCCAGTGGATAATTTTTCTGCCGAGATAATTGGGTCCTTCATCCACTTATCATGGGTTCCTTCCGAGCTCCTGGGCTGGACCATTGGCTATTACTACATCACCTACTCTGCATATCTGCCTTCCAAGACACGTCATGAGTTCACGCAAAGATTTGTGGTAGAGGGCAACCTTATCTCAAAGACAATCAGTGAGGCCAAGCTGTTCTTGAGGCCACAAGTGTCTCACATCTTTGAAATTAGAGCATGTCTGGACATTAATGACTTGGAAGGGATAGGAGAAGTCCGAGGGGACACTGCCACTGCAAGGATCTCCTTAGATTATGGTAACTCTAGATCAATTTTCTAATACAAATTTTAAGACTCTTTCTCGTTTTTTTATAACAGAAACTTTGCCATTTCAAGTTATGATCGGACCCATTGATAATTGCATTCATTGGGGGGTAAGTAGATGTCACTCATCTTATCATCCACTGCTGCACCATTCTTCATCTTAACATCCACTGTTGCAACATTCATCCACTGCTGCAACATTCATCTTAACATCCACTGCTGCAACATTCATCTTAACATCCACTGCTGCAACATTCATCTTAACATCCACTGCTGCAACATTCATCTTAACATCCACTGCTGCAACATTCATCTTAACATCCACTGCTGCAACATTCATCTTATCATCCACTGCTGCAACATTCATCTTAACATCCACTGCTGTAACATTCAACTTAACATCCACTGGTGCAACATTCATTTTGTCATCCACTTCATCTTAACTTCCACTGCTGCAACATTCATCATAGCATCCACTGCTGCAACATTCATCTTAACATCCACTGCTGCAACATTCATCTTATCATCCACTGCTGCAACATTCATCTTAACATTCACTGCTGCAACATTCATCTTAATATCCACTGCTGCAACATTCATCTTATCATCCACTGCTGCAACATTCATCTTATCATTCACTGCTGCAACATTCATCTTATCATCCACTGCCGCAACATTCATCTTAACATCCACTGCTGCAACATTCAACTTAACATCCACTGGTGCAACATTCATCTTGTCATCCACTGCTGCAACATTCATCTTAACACCCACTGCTGCAACTTTCATCTTAGCATCCACTGCTGCAACATTCATCTTAACATCCACTGCTGCAACATTCATCTTGTCATCCACTGCTGCAGCATTCATCTTAACATCCACTCCTGCAACATTCATCTTGTCATCCACTGCTGCAACATTCATATTAACTTCCACTGCTGCAACATTCATCTTAACTTCCACTGCTTCAACATTGATCTTTCAACATTCATCTTAACTTCCACTGCTGCAACATTCATCTTAACTTCCACTGCTGCAACATTCATCTTATCATCCACTGCTGCAACATTTATATTATCAGCAACATTCATCTAACATCCACTGCTATAAGTCTAAAGATGAGCTAAGTTTAGCTCATAGAACAGGTGTTTTTCTTAGCTTGGTTTGGCCCAGACAGCAAACCCTCCAAATATCAGAGCTCCTGTCTCAGCTAAAACTCATAATTGCAGCTTCTTAGCTTCCTACTTGGCAGTGGCAGCAGCCAAAAAGAATTACTAGATGGTATAAGCCAGCAGACCAAAAAAATAGCAACAAAATGTGTGAAATAATTCTTCAAGGATCTATATCTATCTTTCTCTCTATCTATCTACATTCTATGTATCTATATATTAAGTATCAATATCTATCCTCCATCTATCCATCTATCTATCTATCTATCGATCCATCCATCCATCCATCCATCCATCCATCCATCCATCCATCCATCCATCCATCCATCCATCCATCCATATCTATCCATCCATCCATCCATCCATCCATCCATCCATCCATCCATCCATCCATCCATCCATCCATCCATCCATCCATCCATCCATCCATCCATCCATCCATCCATTATCCATTTATCCATTATCCATCTATCCATCCATCCATCCATCCATCCATCCATCCTCCATCTATCCTACCCACTTGCATAAGTTGTATAACTCCATTCATAAAGACTTGAGTACAAGAAGATGCCCAATGTTCCAATGCCTTCCAGTGACTAATCCATCTCTCGATTGCAGAAAGATTGTGTTGCAGGGTCGCCATCAGTGACACATTCAAGCTAGCTAACAAGCCATTTTGCTTCAGCTAGTGTGAGAGATTAGCAGACTTGAAGAGTAGTAAGAAGAGTGTAGTAAAAAAATCTAATCTTTCAACCAGTCATTTCAATACACACTCACAAAACTCAGCTCTTTATATACCCTAGCTGATCAGAAATGGTATAAGTTCCTACACAATACACAATCTATATATACTAAACTCAATGATAATTAGTAAAACAGAAAACAGAACAGTTGCCACGCCTCCTCAGTCTAATAATAACATGACCAAAAGGGGAAATTTTTATGGTAATAGGTTACCAGTCCTTTTAACAGCCAGAAATGTTTTAACAGCCAGAAATGGGTAACGATTGTTCTTGTCCCCAAAAATCACTTGATCAAGCTTGCTATGCAGATCTGAATGGTCAATTGAGAATGGACTTCAAACAAAAAGTTAAAAGCATCATCTGTATATATAGCAAGATGTGTGTCTGTCTGTGCTTCAGCAGTAACCTTAGAGTAACATCTGCTATTTTGGTTAGTTCTGGAGTCCTCTTCTGTGTTCTGTTGACTTGTGTAGTGTACAACAATATGATAAATAGGTCAGACAAGAGCTTCAATGGAGCTCTGCTGTATGGTTTCATTGTGCGGTTCTCCCTTGCCATAATGTTGAAGAATTATGTAAAGCAACAACAACACAGAAATGGGGGGAAAACAAGAAATCGTACTAGAACAAATTTATTTATTTCTAAATAAACAATAAACAAATAATAAATAAAATAAAATAAGCAAACAAACAAACAAACAAACAAAACAAATATAAATGGCTGGTTGTGTGACAGATTAATTTTTGTGTGTGGTTGTTGTTTGTTATTCGTGTATCTCCAAATATACAACCAATATAATTTTGTGTGTGTAATAGTTGTTTATTTTATGTTTTACAAACATATTTTACTGAAAACAAGACAAGGATTATCTAAAGATCAAACAAGTCCAGTCCTGACCGGCCCCCCACTGACCCTACCGCAGATACTGCATTCCCTCTCTGTACAGCTACAGAGAGACACTGAAGTAGGTATGCTCTCATCTTCACCTCTCCAGTACATTGCCTCAGCCTGTGGCCAGCTCTTTAAAAAAACGCCAGTGACCTCTTCCCAATGTCCCCCAAAGTCTCAATAGCCACAGGTGGTGGACTTGGCTGACTTCCTCTCCTCAGCAAAGTCAGCCACTCAGCACTATTGGTGGCATAGCATTGGTATGACTGTGCAAAGGTGGCTGGGCAAGTTGCGTCCCACTAGTGGCTTGCCATTCTTATGGGATCGTCGTTGCCCCATCTGTCGCCTGCCATCTGTGCGGTTCAGACCTAATGGTTCTAGCCTTGAGGGGATGCGTGCTGTGGTCAGAGCTCTGAGTATAATGACATTGATGACCCCATGCCGATAATCGCGCCCTTCACTTTTCTGACAACTAAGCCCACGGGTGGCCAGGTGGTTCGCCTCAGTCCCACAGTGATGATGCACATGTGGGGACGACACAAGGAGAAACCCAGTCTAATCCCCGCAGCAACTTGCATGGTGTTGTCGTCCAATCTCAGACCTAAGCTAGAAATAGGGAGAGCTTGTAGCCAAACACCAGACTGCTTGGGGGACATCTCGCCATGTCATCCAGGGCACTGTTCAGGAGGGATTTTCCTGCGGTTGTCACTACAAAAGTGTCTCAGATCTTCAGACTGAAGGCTTCATTACCAGTGGGAGGGTGGACTGTCATGGCCCTGAGACCACACTGCAACAGCATCATCCAAGTGTAGCGACTGCAAGCTAGCTGGTAGAATGTGTCTGATAAGACTAGAGGAGGCAGGCAGAAGCTGAAGCCAGGCAGGCAGAAGGAGCAAACTGTACTGCACTCCAGAATCCAAGACCACCATATCTAACAGGTAGGGATGCTTGTAACCACGCTGGATCTTCATCACCATAACGAATGTTGATCTCATTACTCACTATGGAAAATGTCGTAGGCAGTTAGATCAGTGGAGAGGAAACAGGGGAAAGTTCTGAGGGTGTATAAGAGTTTGGGGGCTGTGATGTGCTTCAATCTGCTACCCATAATCTCAAGGGCTTTGAGCCTTTCCTTGAGAGAAGTTGAAATGCAGTCAACATTCCTGAGAGGTGAGCCCAGTAAGTAGCACATGACGGGTCAACAACTCAAGCTCCAGGCAGAGTCGTGATGATGGTTCTTCTCATCACTGGGTCATTACAGATGATCTCAGATTTCTGATTGTTCAAGCTCAAACCAATCTCCGACAATGACGCAATGACTTCCAAGTCCTCCATAGGGCCCCCCTAGTGTGGTATCATCCAAGTATATCACACAAAACTCAGAAGACAGGAGGGTGCAGTGGCGGTGGATAGACAGGCAGAAAAAAAGAAGGGGACCCAATTTTTTAATACAATTATTATTATTATTATATGCTATTATTACTTTTGTCATTATCAATTTTGTGTTCCTCTTTCAAAAAGTTATTATTGTCATTATTATTGTTGTTGTTGTTGCTGTTATTATATTACTATTATTATTATTATGAAGATGATGATGATGATGATTATGATTATGATTAGATTATGATTATGATTATTATTATTATTATTATTATTATTATTATTATTATTATTATTATTATTATTATTATTATTATTATTATTATTGTTGTTGTTGTTATTATTATTATTATTATTATTATTATTATTATTATTATTATTATTATTATTATTATTATTATTATTATTATTATTATTATTATTATTATTATTATTATTATTATTATTATTATTATTACTTACTATTATTATTATTAGTATTATTATTAGTATTATTGTTATTGTTACTATTATTCTAACAATTTTGCCAGGTGTCTAACTGCATGTATTTGACCTTTGTACAAAAACGAAAAATTTGCTGTAATGATGAAGAATGACGCAGGTTTTGGAAAAGTTTTAGGCTAAAAATGTACCCAATACGGACTATATTTGTGTATGCAGACACGTTTATTTTTCTTCGGCATTACACAGCCTGTGGTTGTACATCACTAACAGTCTGTGGTCTACTAACAGTCTGTGGTCATACATTACTAACAGTCTGTGGTCTACTAACAGTCTGTGGGCATACATTACCAACAGTCTGTGCTCATCCATTACTAACAGTCTATGGTCATCCATTACTAACAGTCTGTGGTCTACTAACAGTCTGTGGTCATTCATTACCAACAGTCTGTGGTCATACATTACCAACAGTCCGTGGTTATCCATTACTAACAGTCTGTGGTCGTAGACTACTAACAATCTGTGGTCGTACATTTTTTTCTGTGAGGAACTTTTCAATATGCCCTCTACTCCTTGACCGATGATTATTTTGCGTGTGTGGGGAGGGTGTTGTCATGGATTGATTTTAAATTGGTAAAGTTGGTGGACATATTACGCATGACGAATATAAAATTATGTATATTGGCTTGTAGTGGTGAAGCACAATGCAGTCTTCTCTCTTGTACACTGTATATAATGTATCCAATGTAGTGTGTATATAGCAATGCCAAAGTGTGTTTGCTGTCTCTGTTTTGTAGAAGTCGAAAGCCGACATGATTAGCAGTTTCCTTCGAGAGTCGATCGTCCATGCTGTTACATCTCGCTGCAACTGTTCTTTTACTGATGAAGATCTCGGCAGTGGCTTCTTCAGTTGCAGGATTTCCCAGTCCACTGCCATCTACAGAAGCACTGTTGTGTGGTTGAACAGCACCAATCTGATTGGGCATATCCAGGACTGGGTATTGTCGAGTGAGACCGTCCTGTTAGAGTGGTTCATCGTTGATGTCATGGATTCGTGCCCCACAGGAATATCGTCGCTGCACGATGAGGACTGCGTCATTCCAGAGTCTGAACTTGATTGAGCAAGCTAATTATTGTTTCCCCAGTAAGGAACTCTCATTAATTTACACCTTTGAATGTTTATATTTTAACATGTTATTAACCTCACCAATTCTGATTTGGGCAGCTGTAGAAATAGATCACACTTGATCACACTCACAAAATTTGATACTCAAACATGCATGCATGATAATTTTAAAAAATCTACAAATTCTCACTTGATCTTTTGTGCTTGTGTGATTATTACCTCTGCACATTCTCTGCACATTCTCTGCCACTGACTTATATAATTCTGTGCAGGTGACGACCTCGAGGATTATATAATTTTAAATGCCTCGACTGTCAATTGTGTTGGGTTTTGCTCAAGAATTAGGATATTGCGTCGTTGGCAGAGTTCAGTTGATGATGGGTAGAGCTCCACATTTTCAATGTCCTGCTGGGTATTAATGAGTGCAGGCTCAGCTAAGTAAGACTGGGTGCACCACTAGGTGAGAGCAGTGCAATGGTTGAGACTGTGTGGCTGGGTGAGAGCACTGCAATGGTTGAGACTGGGTGGGCCACTGGGTGAGAGCAGTGCAATGGTTGAGACTGGGTGGGCCACTGGGTGAGATGAGTGCAATGGTTGAGACTGGGTGGGCCAATTGGTGAGAGCACTGCAATGGTTGAGACTGGGTGGGCCACTGGGTGAGAGCACTGCAATGACTGGGTGGGTCACTGGGCAAGAGCAATGCAATGGTTAAGACTGGGTGGGCCACTGGGTGAGAGCACTGCAATGGTTGAGACTGGGTGGGACACTGGGTGAGAGCACTGCAATGGTTGAGACTGGGTGGGCCACTGGGTGAGAGCACTGCAATGGTTGAGACTGGGTGGTCCACTGGGTGAGAGCACTGCAATGGTTGAGACTGGGTGGGCCACTGGGTGAGAGCACTGCAATGGTTGAGACTGGGTGGGCCACTGGGTGAGAGCACTGCAATGGTTGAGACTGGGTGGTCCACTGGGTGAGAGCACTGCAATGGTTGAGACTGGGTGGGCCACTGGGTGAGAGCACTGCAATGGTTGAGACTGGGTGGGCCACTGGGTGAGAGCACTGCAATGGTTGAGACTGGGTGGGTCACTGGGTGAGAGCACTGCAATGGTTGAGACTACTGGGTGGGCCACTAGGTGAGATCACTGCAATGGTTAAGACTGGGTGGACCACTGGGTGAGAGCTGTGCAATGGTTTAGGGAATGAGAAGCAAAAACTCACTGAAGAATAGTATATTTGAAAAACAACCAAAAAAACAACCAAAAATATCATGCTAGTGCTAATTAACTGATTATCAACCTCTGTGTGTCAGTGTCTCATGTAAAAGTAAAAGGAATAAGTTTTAATTAAGTCAAAGTATTGATACATTTCACGACGGAAGTGACAATGACCTCGATAATCACCTTGAAATTTACTCTCCTGATGTTTCGAATATATAGATGCTCAAGCCTTCCGGAATATTCCTGATAAAGGCTAGACTCACTGCTAGAGCATCTAGTTGAAACGTCAAGAGAGTAAGTTTCAATGTGATTATTGAGGTAGTTCAGTTATTTTTTAAACAAGAAAAAAGAGACTAAACAATAACAATAGAGCAACAGGACAGACAATGATAATTCTCAAAGGAGGAGAACAGTAGGAAAAACTCTGATTCAGGGATCAGTGAGCCTCCTGTCAGAATATCAGCACAAACACAGCTTCTGATATGTCCTCCTGCTCATCAGGGTGGGTCTCCCTGGGTTCTGACGCAGAACCTCGCCATCCATGGACCAGTTGTTTGTGGCCAACTTTGCTGCCAAGTTCTGAACCCTCGCGACCTTCAACACGTTACATGCCTGATGAGGGTACCACACACCACTGCAATAATGGGCAGCACGGGGGATCTGTACGAGTAAACATTGCCTTATGCCAGCTTGAAGTTGTGGTAAAGGAAGTACTCTAACTCTCTTACCTTGCAGCAAACTTGGGTATGCTCCAACACAGGTCCTCGGAGATTGTAACTCTCATGTGCCCGAAGGAGGACACCTGCTGGATATGTTCCCACCACCACAAGTGAAGACTTTGGTGAGTGCTACTTCCTGGAGATCACAAGACATTTCGTCTTCTTAAGATCAACGTCGCATTGCATAGCTAGCAGATCTCCATCACAGGTGAAATAGACTATATCATCTGCTAATAGCCTAATTCTCTCTGTACTGGAGATAGATAGTTCAGACAGACCATTTATAAATATTACAAGAAGGATGGGACCTAGGATCGAACCATGGGGGAAAATCGAGATTACCTCTATGGCTGGGGAGGTCACACCTTCCAGAGCGACATACTGCCTCCTGCTAAAGAGATAGTTCAATGAAACACTCATAGAGTGGTCCTCTGACACCAACTCTCAAGAGTGAATCTGGGACCAGACATGAGGCAGTGAATCAAATGCCTTGGGCAGATGCAAGAACACACGGACCACACTACCTCTATGTTCCAGGGTATCATGCCAGTCTTCTGTGGCTGAAAGAATGGCCTGAACCAACCACCTCAACCTGAACTGCCTTGTGAGAGGAGGTGGTTGTCCAGGACATATCCCATCCTGCATTATGCAGAATTTATTTTTAATCTGAGGAATACAGCAAGGTTATGTGGGACATAGCCATGGATCCTGCTAGGCCACCCCCACTGGTAATGGTGTAAGTAAGCAGGATGGCATTCCTTCTCTTTCTGATGTATGTATATAGCTATTGTTGAACAGCTGATGAGATTAACTACAGTTATCACTTGGTATAGTTGCCACTTTGGACCTAGCTTTGTGTGACTCTTGTGCAGATGGTGTTCAGTTTGCCTTTGAGTTTAGTTTTGACTTCAAAACTGTCAAACACAATTGGTCCACTTTCAATCAGGGAACTCTCAGTGATGTTGCTGACCGAGGAGTCGACGCTGACATATGCAGAAAAGCAAACAATATTATGCAGACATTGGTTTATTGAACAGAGCCACCAGCATATTTTCTTTATTTATTTAGACAAAGTTCACTCAACTCTTCTGTAATATTTCACACAAGATGAAGTTTCTGAAAATGATAGCTGTTTTTTAAAAATTCCTGTTCAGGTTAGTATACATCTTTTCTTAGTTAACTTCTTCCTGGTTGGAGATTATGAGGATGTACATTTCCAGTGCATATACTCGCAACTGACAGCCTATGTGGTCACGAAAGAATAGTCCACCCGAGGTTTCCCTATAAACAGGGGTGTCTTCCAAGGGTACACTCTGTCTCCTTTGATATTCTTGACCGCATTTAACCTTTCATCCAACTCGCCCAATCACTCTCTATCCTTGGCTTGCGCCTTAGGTTGCTGGATTCAAAGCAGGTCGAACACCCAAGAGTGAACTCTCATGCATCTATACTTACTCTAGGATGAAGAAGCCTCAGAAGAACCAAGAGGCATTTACCTCAGTAAGATCACATCAATCTCCATGCATGGTTTGGTTACACTATACTACTGCAAGAGTAGATCCTCTGAAAAAGTCAATCTCAATGATATGGAGTGGGTCCCAGCACCTGGTAATGGGAGATGGTATCTACCCAACTCACCCTAGCCTGGTGGCAATGCAATCAGACTTTCCACAGTCCATAAAGTGAAAGGGTTTGCTGACGATATTTCAGTATTCTCTAGCTCATCAACGGACCATGCAACTGCCCTCCACTCCAATAGCAAGCCATTGCTCTGACTTGAATCTGACATTAAAGCCTGACAAGTGTATATCACTTGTCTTCAATGGGAAGAAGGTGACGCACACCACTTTTCAGCTTGGGAATGATCACACTCGCAGCATTACCTCTGGCATCACAAAGGTCCTTGGCCGTACCCTTGGTTATAATCAATCAAGGAGTGTGGGAAGAAATTTGTTGCGACCTTCCAGGAGAAGTTAACCAACCTTGATGCATCCCCCATTCGTGTGGTGAATACAAATTTTGGATTCTTCGCAGATTCCTCACCCCTTCTTTCCACTTCACCTTGGCTGTTGATGTCATACCTGAATCCAGCATCAGGAAGGTGCAGTCTCTTTGCACAAGGAAGATCAAAGTCTGGCTTGGCTTAACCAGAAGTACTACTACTGCCGTGATTAACATCCAAATGTGATTGATATCCCAACTCTCTCAGAATATCGTACCAAAGCTAAGCTCATGCTCATCCATCTACACTTTGAATGACCCTGTGATTGAGGAAATCTCTTCCTTATTACTGGACCATGGGCTCTCAAAGTCTCTGCACATCCCCCCTGAAAGCAACCGGCTGATGGACCTTGCAAAAGCCTCAATATTAAAGATCACCTCGAGGACCTTGGCTCAGCGCTGCAAAAAGGTATCTCGTGAAAACATGGAGGGACATTGGAACAACAAGCTGAGTGAACTGGTGGTCCAGAACAAGTTCACTGTCATCACTGAACTGGAATCACAGAATAGGGTCTGGAATCGCATCGAAGCTGGTCTCCCAGCTGTGCAGCTATCTTTTCTACTGCGAGCCGGCTCAGACACCTTACCTACCCCGATCAACCTGAGGCGGTGGAAAATGAAACCGGATGCAAAGTGCTGCCTGTGCGATAGCCCTTGGAGTACCATCCACCATATTCTCAATGGATGTCCGGTGGCCCTCTTCCAGGGGAGATACACATGGAGACACGACAGTGCTCTGAAGAAACTGGTCTCCATTCTAACAAATCACCTTGAGCCTGGAGAAAGGATGTATGCAGATCTTCCAGAATCCAGAGCAAGTGAGAATCCACCTTCACCATTCCAATAGACATCCTAGATACCTCGGCTCATCCAGATATCGTGATTGTCAGACCTGGGGAAGTCATCCTACTTGAACTTACTCTCCCATACAACTCCCCCGAGTCCCTGGCCAATGCCAAGTGTCGGAAAGAGAACAAGAAAAATTACCAACAAGCCCTAAGTGACCTCGACTAATGTGGCATCTCTTCCACACTGAGATTGGTGCCTTGGGTCACTGGTTGCCCAGCACTCGCTCGTCACTTCGCCGAATATTTCCCTCGCTAACTCTATCTGATGCAACAAATTTTCTTGCCTCAACAGTCATAACTGCCTCACACCGTATCTTCTGGGCCCGGGTCATCCCTGTTTGGAACTCAGACCTGAACATTACACCAATATCCTTACCCTGTTGTCTATTCAGTGTTGCCATAGTGTTGGATTTTATGGATTTTTGACCCTTAAATTTTCTGTTTGGATTTTATCAATAAAAGTTTGGATTTTTCATTAGAAAATTGTTTGACATTTCATGCATATCAGACCATGTGCCGAACGTTTATTCAGCCACATTGGTCTCAACAAAATGAAGCACAGAAACAGACTAGGAATTTCTACATTAAATTTCTTTTAACAGTGCTATGAATTTAAACCGAACACTGAACTATTAAAGACATGTGTAAATGCACTTTAGTATGTTATTTCTCATGAAATTGTTGTTTGGATATTTTGTTTGGATTTTTTGTTGCCAATTTTTTTTGATAACACAGGCGAGTAATTTGGAAATTACATTATGGCAACACTGTCTATTTATTTATTTATTTATCGCCCTTGCCAACTTTCTCTTGTCACAAGGTATCTTGAGATCTGGCGTTATTCATTTGTTTTGTGTGTCTTGTTTTGTATGTTTTGCTCTACTGATGAAGTTGGTTACACCCTCTAATATATATTTTTGCTTCAGGCCTATATAGAAACTAGATCTTTTTTGATGTCCTATTTCGTCGCGCATGTTCACAAACTTGACGTATTTAAACCCAACCCATGACCACACTCGGTACACACCCACGATAATTGCTTCTCAAACCCTCCGCAGACGTTTGCAACACCGTCTTCTGGTTGTGTAATTATGACGAACGGACGTATTGTAAGCAAACTGTGTGGGTGGAAAAGTAGCAAAATTGAAGACGAGTTTTCACGATTGAAGGAAGGCACGCTCTGGTGTTTTGGGGGTTAAGGGTTAAAATCGGCCTTTTCATAAAATAATTTTTTTTTTTTAAAGTCGGGGAGTTACCCCAAACGTTTTCAAGTACAAAACAGGAAGGGCCAAGGGACTGGGGCGGACGTGAACCCCTCTGGGGCGGACGTGAACCCCTCTGGGGAGTGCTACCGCACTTTCCATGTGCGCGCGCGCTTTAAAAGATACACATGGTAAAGGGTGAAATCATGAACTTGAGGAAATGGTCGCTACGAAGGTGGATTAAATGCAAGATTGCTTCAAGACGCCATAACCAGTGGAGGAGAGGGACGTAGATAATGGCAGAAATACAGAAGTCTCGTACAGATTGCAGGTAATTATTGTGTACAGATTGTTCTAGCTAGCTAAGCAGAATGCACACCTTTGATATCACAGTCACTTCCAGTTGTGGTCCCAAATACCAGTATGGAGATTTTCCGTGTTTTGTGCCACCAGAATAGTACTTTCCTAAAACCTGCATCTTTCATTGATGTTTATATTTCTTCAGCCCCGAACATCCGTCTTGGGTCACTGCTTACTGCATGTTTGCAGCCGGTAAGTTTGGAGCTGTCTCTACAGCCTCACACCTATGCATCATCATGTTGGGTAGTCTTGCATAGGCCAAGACATGCCAAAGAAAGATCTGGTTAACTGTAGCAAGGTTTTCGTGAGCTGGTATTTGGAATGTTGACCACATGATCTGATTTTTACTCCTCGCTGATTTTTTGTTTTTTTGTTGTTTTTTTACATTTTATGTGACATACCTCAGCTTGGCTTATGAAAGCCTGGCAACGAACGGTCACCAGGTGTTACTTTGCCTCCCACAGCGTGTCTTGCCCCCAGGTCTATGTGTAGTAGGGTGAACAGTAGCAACTGGTGTGATGCCTTTCTCCTCTGGAAAAATTGAAATTTAAAATTGTTTGTTTTTTGTTTCCAGACCTGGAGTCTGTCATTTCCCTGCATCTCATTGGTTGAATTTGTTTAGTATGAATGATATTCTTGGAGGATAGTTCCATACCCAGCCACTCGACCTTCCTAATCACAAATTAAAATGTGTGTGTGTGTTATGTGAGTGCATGTGTTATGTGAGTGTATGTGTGTTATGTGAGTGCATGTGTGTGTTATGTGAGTGCATGTGTGTGTTATACGAGTGCATGTGTGTGTTATGTGAGTGCATGTGTGTGTTATATGAGTGCATGTGTTATGTGAGTGTATGTGTGTTGTGTATGTGTGTTATGTGAGTGTATGTGTGTGTTATGTGAGTGCATGTGTGTGCAAGGGCGTAGGAACTGCAGCGGCCGTAGCAGCCATGGCCGCTACGCTTTTTACCCCACCCACCCCCACCCCCCACCCCAAAAACAACAACAACAACAACAAAAAAAAACTTTTGCGCACATGCACCCGCCCACGTAGCCTTTTCAACTGAAATGAGTACATAGCCTTCAGCTAGCGCTGTCCTGCCAATTGAACCACATCAGCCCCATGGATTTCAATTTCCAAAGAGAGAATTTGTGTGGTAAAGAGAAGTTTCCAGCCCTCATGGTTCCTCAGGTGGCCTTGGATACACTACATGGAGGGCACAGATGTGCTAGAGCAAGTGAAGAGAAGAAGCTTCAGTGGTCAAGCAATGCAGATGCAGCCTTCATTACTAAGGGCTTCTCCAATTGGAAGGATATACTGCAATTACAAAAATGAGAAAGCCTAGAAACTCGTCTTCTGCCACAGGCTCCTGCGAGGACCTCAGGAGATTGACTATCAAATCTGTTTAACTTCCATATCAATTGGACTTTAATCGGACTTTAATCCCATGAATCTTGTTTAAATATTTAAATTAAAAAAATATATATACTCTAGTATACAACCTTATCACTTGGTAAATAAATGCTGAGTGAAACACAGCTCCTGTTTTTGTCTAGTTGTTTACAGTTGCCATTTATTGAATGTCTTACTTCCTGATTACAGAGTTTCCTGATTACAGAGTTAATTTCTTATAATATCTTTACAGTTTATAATAGATCTATTGTGTCTATTATTTTTTCCTGGGTTGTATCCATGTTTTGAGTAAAACCTAGGTAAAAGCCGGATAAAAGGTATTTAACCCAATCCGGGTTATGCCCAAGCCCTGGGTAAAACCTGCGAACTCTGCCTTGAATGTGCACAAAGATCGTACTGATTGATTGAGATAGGCAATGAATTTATCAGAGAATCTATAGAGTCGCCGAGAAAATATCTTTGGTAAATTTAAACAAACAGATTTAGACCTGTAAAATTTGAGATACAACTAATATGTGATGTAATAGCAACAACTATATATCTTATGAGAAACAATAACAACAATAACAATAATTATAGTAATGGTGATAATAGCACTTCAAGCATCGTCAAGGGATGGGTCCTGGCCTGTAGTGTGCCCATCATTGCAGCAAGTTCCCTCTGACTGACATTAGGTAAGGTTTGAAAATGACTTCTCTGGCATGCATGAAGTTGTTGTTTTTTGTACAAAAGTTTCCAAAGCACACCCACATTTGTAAAACCACACCCTGGTGTGGCAATGCGAAAAATTTGACAGGGCCTCTACACTTAAGAATTGCTTCCTACGCCCCTGGTCAGGTGTGTAATGTGAGTGCATGTGTGTGTTATGTGAGTGTATGTGTATGTTGTGTGTGTTATGTGAGTGCATGTGTGTGTTATGTGAGTGCATGTGCATCATGTAGTGCTGATGTCTGAGATAAATACTGGAATGTACCAGAGCCTGGTGGTATAATTGAGCTTGGTGGTATAACTGACATGACTAGAGCCTGGTGGGATAACTGACATGACTAGAGCTTGGTGGTATAACTGACATGACTAGAGCTTGGTGGTATAACTGACATGACTAGAGCCTGGTGGTATAACTGACATGACTAGAGCCTGGTGGTATAACTGACATGACTAGAGCTTAGTAACTGACATGACTAGAGCTTGGTGGTATAACTGACATGACTAGAGCCTGGTTGACATGACTAGAGCTTGGTGGTATAACTACATGACTAGAGCCTGATGGTATAACTGACATGACTAGAGCTTGGTGGGTATAACTGACATGACCAGAGCCTGGTGGGATAACTGACATGACTAGAGCCTGGTGGGTATAACTGACATTTGTGAATGACATGTCAAGGACAGCTTTACACAGTGTGCTCTCCCCGGACTTTTAATGGCAATGTTGAACTCTTCTGAGTCTGCAGTCTGAAGATGCACTGATTAACACTTGGAAGGTAGGAAATGTGATGGTAGTTCTGTATAAAGCAAATATCAATCTTGGTGATTTGGCATTTTTATTTGGCATTTGTTGGGTAATTTTTTTGTCAATTTTACATGTATGTCCTTTTAGAATACATGTAGGCTTGAGTTTTCATGAAGGGATCCTTTACCTAATGTGGGTACCCTCCAAAATGTGGACCCCTTACCTAGTTTTAATCCTCACAACTTACCAAAAGTGAATGCCTTCTACACTAACTGTAATGATACTTTTCCAGGCTTTGTGGACTCCTTACCTATTGTGAACACTCCCTAGCAATGTGACTCCCGTACGTAATTCAAATGCCTATAATTATAGCATTGTAGCTAATTAGCACCGACACCCTTACCAAATGTGAAGGATCACAACACTGTCGACCCCTTACCACACAAAACATTACCAAACATGGGCCTAGGGCTAGGGCTATGCATTTATAACCCCTTACCATGTTAAGTTACTAATATGCACACTAGTTAAAGGTGCTAAGAGCATTCATGCTAGGTAAGGGGTCTACACGTCTAGGAGCCACAGTAGATAGGTAAGGGGTCGACAATACCAGAGGTGGTGACAATTCCAAGATCATTCACGTTAGGTAAGGGGTCAACAAAGAGCATTTACATCAGGTAAAGGGTCCACAATTCAAAGTGCTACATTGTTGAGGTCTTTCTTGGGTTTGAAGAAATATGTGATTGTTAGCAGTAGCAGGTGGTGTGAAGTGGCTTCTAGTTGATGTATAGACACCGACAAGAACGAGACCAGTAGGACTAAGGCTAGAGTGAGAACACCTGTGAATGCTTGCTATTGTGCAAGTACCTAGCACCAGTCAGAAAGAACATGGTACTTGACTGAGAAGGTTCTGTAACAGCATGTCCACGTGCAGGCACTTCTCAAGATACACAGCGCCGAGCCAAAAGGGAAGTTGACATACTAGGATAGCCAAAAAGGATGAAGGAAGGTGGAACGTCTCCACAGATCTTCCGGGAGAGCGTCTTACATGGACATCACATCAACGAGTGTCTGCTCCCTAGGACCTCTCGAAGGAGAAGGAAGGTTACGACCGACATGAAATAGGCACTTGTATAATAGAGATAAGGCACATGGAAAGGGATACCACTTCAACTTTTGACCTACAAAGGTGCCTTGAAAATTCATGTTACATAAAAATTGCTATCTTCTTGTAGCTTCACGCTGATCTCCTCTGGTATTGCTAGCATAGCACTTGCTTAGATACACTCTAAATGAACTCTCAATTGACACAAGTGTAGGTGCTATGACCTTCATGATAATCAACTTCAATTTACTTGCTCAGCATTTCGGCTAGATGACGTAGCCTTCATCAGGAATAAACTTCGTTGTGAGTGAGTATTCCTAATAGATAGATCTGCAAAGTCTCATTTACTATGGAAATCCCCTCCCCGCCACGCCTCCCTCCCGAGGTCCCTCCCAAGCCTGAACTCTAGTGGAGACGAGGACTCAGATGGGGGCAGGTCTTATACAACATAGTGGGGGGAGGGGCAGGGGGAGGGGTCAGGATGGTCTATCAACATGCTCTTATGGACACCAATATATATATACACTAGAGCAACCTAATCAAGTGGGTCACTGTCACATGCTACACTTCCCCTAGAGCAACCTAATCAAGTGGGTCACTGTCACATGCTACACTTCCCCTAGAGCAACCTAATCAAGTGGGTCACTGTCACATGCTACACTTCTCCTAGAGCAACCTAATCAAGTGGGTCACTGTCACATGCTACACTTCCCCTAGAGCAACCTAATCAAGTGGGTCACTGTCACATGCTACACTTCCCCTAGAGCAACCTAATCAAGTGGGTCACTGTCACATGCTACACTTCCCCAGAGCAACCTAATCAAGTGGGTCACTGTCACATGCTACACTTCCCCTAGAGCAACCTAATCAAGTGGGTCACTGTCACATGCTACACTTCCCCAGAGCAACCTAATCAAGTGGGTCACTGTCACATGCTACACTTCCCCTAGAGCAACCTAATCAAGTGGGTCACTGTCACATGCTACACTTCCCCTAGAGCAACCTAATCAAGTGGGTCACTGTCACATGCTACACTTCCTCTAGAGCAACCTAATCAAGTGGGTCACTGTCACATGCTACACTTCTCCTAGAGCAACCTAATCAAGTGGGTCACTGTCACATGCTACACTTCCCCTAGAGCAACCTAATCAAGTGGGTCACTGTCACATGCTACACTTCCCCTAGAGCAACCTAATCAAGTGGGTCACTGTCACATGCTACACTTCTCTTAAAGTCTGTGATTTTAAATGGTAAAGGATCATCTAACTGGTTGTTGTCTACGTGGTGCGTGGTGCACGCTTGTTCCTCTCTTTAGCAGCTGTAGTTGTTTGTGCTTAATGAAGTATTTGCTTTGTGTGTATTATAGTTTAGCGGTGGAAAACCAAGCTTCTTCCTAAGTGCAGAGTCCAACTCTAGAGCTTCAAGGTCTCCATGGCTTTTAAATGCCATTTCTGACTGTTCCTTGTTGTTGCCCACCACACCATCAGCACATGCCATGTCTTGTTGCTATTGTACCCACCTAGACCACATTCTCTACTACCCAAAAATCAGCACACATCATGTCTTCCTGCTATACACAACCTCCTTCAAGGACTTGGAAACGGTTGGCCAGAAACAAGAATTTCACAAACCAAACTTCAGCCCCCTCCTTCCCCCATCCCCCCCAACCAAAAATGCTGCATGAAATTTGAATTAACAATTGGAAATGGAATGGATCATTTGAAGAACTTCCTTGGCCACCAATAGTGAGGCTTTCTCGCAAGCAGTGGGGAGCAATGTTAGAAGGTGAAGAGAAGGAACCTCTAGCAGTGTTGCTGATGGTGACCATGGTGAGAAGGTGAAGAGAAGGAACCTCTAGCAGTGACTGATGGTGACCATGGTGAGAAGGTGAAGAGAAGGAACCTCTAGCAGTGACTGATGGTGACCATGGTGAGAAGGGGAAGAGAAGGAACCTCTAGCAGTGGCTGATGGTGACCATGGTGAGAAGGGGAAGAGAAGGAACCTCTAGCAGTGACTGATGGTGACCATGGTGAGAAGGGGAAGAGAAGGAACCTCTAGCAGTGGCTGATGGTGTCCATGGTGAGAAGGGGAAGAGAAGGAACCTCTAGCAGTGACTGATGGTGACCATGGTGAGAAGAGGAAGAGAAGGAACCTCTAGAGTGGCTTATGGTGACCATGGTGAGAAGGGGAAGAGAAGGAACCTCTAGCAGTGGCTGATGGTGACCATGGTGAGAAGAGGAAGAGAAGGAACCTCTAGAGTGGCTTATGGTGACCATGGTGAGAAGGGGAAGAGAAGGAACCTCTAGCAGTGGATGATGGTGACCATGGTGAGAAGGGGAAGAGAAGGAACCTCTAGCAGTGGCTGATGGTGAGAAGGGGAAGAGAAGGAACCTCTAGCAGTGGATGATGGTGACCATGGTGAGAAGGGGAAGAGAAGGAACCTCTAGCAGTGGCTGATGGTGGCCATGGTGAGAAGGGGAAGAGAAGGAACCTCTAGCAGTGGCTGATGGTGACCATGGTGAGAAGGGGAAGAGAAGGAACCTCTAGCAGTGGCTGATGGTGACCATGGTGAGAAGGGGAAGAGAAGGAACCTCTAGCAGTGGCTGATGGTGTCCATGGTGAGAAGGGGAAGAGAAGGAACCTCTAGCAGTGACTGATGGTGACCATGGTGAGAAGGGGAAGAGAAGGAACCTCTAGCAGTGGCTGATGGTGACCATGGTGAGAAGAGGAAGAGAAGGAACCTCTAGCAGTGACTGATGGTGGCCATGGTGAGAAGGGGAAGAGAAGGAACCTCTAGCAGTGGCTGATGGTGACCATGGTCAGAAGGGGAAGAGAAGGAACCTCTAGCAGTGGCTGATGGTGACCATGGTGAGAAGGGGAAGAGAAGGAACCTCTAGCAGTGGCTGATGGTGACCATGGTGAGAAGGGGAAGAGAAGGAACCTCTAGCAGTGACTGATGGCGACCATGGTGAGAAGGGGAAGAGAAGGAACCTCTAGCAGTGGCTGATGGTGACCATGGTGAGAAGGGGAAGAGAAGGAACCTCTAGCAGTGGCTGATGGTGACCATGATGAGAAGGGGAAGAGAAGGAACCTCTAGCAGTGACTGATGGTGACCATGGTGAGAAGGGGAAGAGAAGGAACCTCTAGCAGTGGCTGATGGTGACCATGCTGAGAAGGGGAAGAGAAGGAACCTCTAGCAGTGGCTGATGGTGGCCATGGTGAGAAGGGGAAGAGAAGGAACCTCTAGCAGTGACTGATGGTGACCATGGTGAGAAGGGGAAGAGAAGGAACCTCTAGCAGTGACTGATGGTGACCATGGTGAGAAAGGGAAGAGAAGGAACCTCTAGCAGTGGCTGATGGTGGCCATGGTGAGAAGGGGAAGAGAAGGAACCTCTAGCAGTGGCTGATGGTGACCATGATGAGAAGGGGAAGAGAAAGAACCTCTAGCAGTGGCTGATGGTGACCATGGTGAGAAGGGGAAGAGAAGGAACCTCTAGCAGTGACTGATGGTGGCCATGGTGAGAAGGGGAAGAGAAGGAACCTCTAGCAGTGGCTGATGGTGGCCATGGTGAGAAGGGGAAGAGAAGGAACCTCTAGCAGTGGCTGATGGTGACCATGGTGAGAAGGTGAAGAGAAGGAACCTCTAGCAGTGGCTGATGGTGACCATGGTGAGAAGGGGAAGAGAAGGAACCTCTAGCAGTGGATGATGGTGACCATGGTGAGAAGGGGAAGAGAAGGAACCTCTAGCAGTGGCTGATGGTGACCATGGTGAGAAGGTGAAGAGAAGGAACCTCTAGCAGTGGCTGATGGTGGCCATGGTGAGAAGGGGAAGAGAAGGAACCTCTAGCAGTGACTGATGGTGGCCATGGTGAGAAGGGGAAGAGAAGGAACCTCTAGCAGTGGCTGATGGTGGCCATGGTGAGAAGGGGAAGAGAAGGAACCTCTAGCAGTGGCTGATGGTGGCCATGGTGAGAAGGGGAAGAGAAGGAACCTCTAGCAGTGGCTGATGGTGACCATGGTGAGAAGGGGAAGAGAAGGAACCTCTAGCAGTGGATGATGGTGGCCATGGTGAGAAGGGGAAGAGAAGGAACCTCTAGCAGTGGCTGATGGTGACCATGGTGAGAAGGTGAAGAGAAGGAACCTCTAGCAGTGGATGATGGTGACCATGGTGAGAAGGGGAAGAGAAGGAACCTCTAGCAGTGACTGATGGTGGCCATGGTGAGAAGGGGAAGAGAAGGAACCTCTAGCAGTGGCTGATGGTGGCCATGGTGAGAAGGGGAAGAGAAGGAACCTCTAGCAGTGGCTGATGGTGAGAAGGGGAAGAGAAGGAACCTCTAGCAGCTTGACTGATGGTGGCCATGGTGAGAAGGGGAAGAGAAGGAACCTCTAGCAGTGGCTGATGGTGACCATGGTGAGAAGGGGAAGAGAAGGAACCTCTAGCAGTGGCTGATGGTGACCATGGTGAGAAGGGGAAGAGAAGGAACCTCTAGCAGTGGCTGATGGTGACCATGGTGAGAAGGGGAAGAGAAGGAACCTCTAGCAGTGGATGATGGTGACCATGATGAGAAGGTGAAGAGAAGGAACCTCTAGCAGTGGCTGATGGTGGCCATGGTGAGAAGGGGAAGAGAAGGAACCTCTAGCAGTGGCTGATGGTGACCATGGTGAGAAGGGGAAGAGAAGGAACCTCTAGCAGTGGCTGATGGTGGCCATGGTGAGAAGGTGTAGAGAAGGAACCTCTAGCAGTGGCTGATGGTGACCATGGTGAGAAGGTGAAGAGAAGGAACCTCTAGCAGTGGCTGATGGTGGCCATGGTGAGAAGGGGAAGAGAAGGAACCTCTAGCAGTGGCTGATGGTGGCCATGGTGAGAAGGGGAAGAGAAGGAACCTCTAGCAGTGGCTGATGGTGACCATGGTGAGAAGGTGAAGAGAAGGAACCTCTAGCAGTGGCTGATGGTGGCCATGGTGAGAAGGGGAAGAGAAGGAACCTCTAGCAGTGACTGATGGTGGCCATGGTGAGAAGGGGAAGAGAAGGAACCTCTAGCAGTGGCTGATGGTGGCCATGGTGAGAAGGGGAAGAGAAGGAACCTCTAGCAGTGGCTGATGGTGGCCATGGTGAGAAGGGGAAGAGAAGGAACCTCCATGGTGAGAAGGGAAGAGAAGGAACCTCTAGCAGTGGCTGATGGTGACCATGGTGAGAAGGGGAAGAGAAGGAACCTCTAGCAGTGGCTGATGGTGACCATGGTGAGAAGGGGAAGAGAAGGAACCTCTAGCAGTGGATGATGGTGGCCATGGTGAGAAGGGGAAGAGAAGGAACCTCTAGCAGTGGCTGATGGTGCTGATGGTGAGAAGGTGAAGAGAAGGAACCTCTAGCAGTGGATGATGGTGACCATGGTGAGAAGGGGAAGAGAAGGAACCTCTAGCAGTGACTGATGGTGGCCATGGTGAGAAGGGGAAGAGAAGGAACCTCTAGCAGTGGCTGATGGTGGCCATGGTGAGAAGGGGAAGAGAAGGAACCTCTAGCAGTGGCTGATGGTGAGAAGGGGAAGAGAAGGAACCTCTAGCAGCTTGACTGATGGTGGCCATGGTGAGAAGGGGAAGAGAAGGAACCTCTAGCAGTGGCTGATGGTGACCATGGTGAGAAGGGGAAGAGAAGGAACCTCTAGCAGTGGCTGATGGTGACCATGGTGAGAAGGGGAAGAGAAGGAACCTCTAGCAGTGGCTGATGGTGACCATGGTGAGAAGGGGAAGAGAAGGAACCTCTAGCAGTGGATGATGGTGACCATGATGAGAAGGTGAAGAGAAGGAACCTCTAGCAGTGGCTGATGGTGGCCATGGTGAGAAGGGGAAGAGAAGGAACTTCTAGCAGTGGCTGATGGTGACCATGGTGAGAAGGGGAAGAGAAGGAACCTCTAGCAGTGACTGATGGTGACCATGGTGAGAAGGGGAAGAGAAGGAACCTCTAGCAGTGGCCATGGTGAGAAGGGGAAGAGAAGGAACCTCTAGCAGTGGCTGATGGTGACCATGATGAGAAGGGGAAGAGAAGGAACCTCTAGCAGTGGCTGATGGTGACCATGGTGAGAAGGGGAAGAGAAGGAACCTCTAGCAGTGGCTGATGGTGACCATGGTGAGAAGGGGAAGAGAAGGAACCTCTAGCAGTGGCTGGTGGTGACCATGGTGAGAAGGGGAAGAGAAGGAACCTCTAGCAGTGGCTGATGGTGTCCATGGTGAGAAGGGGAAGAGAAGGAACCTCTAGCAGTGGCTGATGGTGGCCATGGTGAGAAGGGGAAGAGAAGGAACCTCTAGAGTGGCTGATGTCCCACCAGCATTCTGCCACCTCGCACAGAGCCTTCTAAAAGACACTGACAGGAGCCGAGCAGCAAGATCTTGAGTATCAGGATGGGACTAGTAGCAATCTCAATCTCATTCTGTTTGCTTTTATATCGATTATCGACATGGTTTTCTTTCCTGAGAAACCTGATTTAATTGGAGGAGTTGCACTCCCCCCCCTCCCAATTAATCAGGTTTGTTCCCCCTGGGAAGTCTACTAAAGTGGATCTCTGATGACCTCTGCATGTCTAGTTGACCTCTCCCAGATGCCATGAACCCTGACCTCTCCGAGATGTCGTGAACCCTGATTTGCTTGCAGTTCACCCCATATAATCCGATGAGGAACATAGAAGTCCAGCCCATGACCGGGGAGCCCTGGTTGTCAGGCCATAATGAAGTGTCTCCACGTATGAATTAATGAAGGCCTTACTATATTCTGACAGGTGATGTTTCCTGGCTTCCATGAGAACTTCCTGGACTTCTATCCGCTTCCTCCAGCTACGGCTTCTCTTTACAACTGGTTGTTAAGTGATGCTACCTGACAGCACTTAACACCTACTTGAGGAAGTCTTGCGGTGACTTAGCAACTTGAGCTGGAACTAACACGAATCACACTAGCAACGCAGGCGGTCTTTAACGCTCGACGTGTGTGTGAGTGTGCAAAATGCTGTAAATGTGAGATAGGGCTACTGTAGCACAGGGCAAGGAGGAGAAGAAGAGCTATACAACACGAGAGAAATGTCTGAGCAGAGAAAGGCTTAGACTAGTGAGAGCAGCATTAGCAGATGAGGAAAGAAATGTCTGGAGAGAGCTGAGCCGAGAAGGGCTTAGACTAGTGAGAGCAGCATTAGCTGATGAGGAAAGAAATGTCTGGAGAGAGCTGAGCAGAGAAGGGCAGAGACTAGCAAGAATAAGAATAAGTGTAAGTGAAAGTCCTAGCAATGCAAACTCCTACCTTGGGCCAATACCCCCCCCCCCCCCCCCCCCCCCCATCCACTGTAGCATTGTGATGCCTTTAAGGTTTGATATGGAGGCCCTGCACGGCTGCCACAATGAAGACTAGTCGACCAGCATTGTCGGACAGCAAACATGTGCATATTGTTAGTGCATTTTGGCATGAGAAAAAAAAACTGCAGAGTTTCTGTGGTCTTGGCTACAGGAGTGAGGGGTGCGGCATTGGGAGCCATGTATGATCCATCGGCCCTAGCCTAGCCTAGCCCTAGCCTAGCCCTAGCAGCCTGCTCTAGCCCTACCCTAGCCCTAGCCTTAGTCCAGCCTAGCCTGGTCCTAGCCCTAGCTAGTTTTAGCCCTGACCTAGCCCTGTCTAGGCCTAACTCAGCCCTACCACCTTGCCCCTATCCTAAACTTAGCCCTAGCCTAGCCAGCCCTAGCCCTAGCCTAGCCCTAGCCTAGCCAGGTATTAGTTGAGCAACAAATTTGACTTGGACACGGTCCACCCCGGGATGTTGCCGGGACTGTGCATGGCTTCACTGAGCCCACGTGTGTGTGTGTGAGAGTGTTGGCATAGAGACAGCTACTCTATAAGTACTTGTGTCGACATATAGAGACAGCCACTCTATAAGTACTTTTGTCGACATATAGAGACAGCTACTCTTTAAGTACTTGTGTCTACATATAGAGACAGCCACTCTATAAGTACTTGTGTCTACATAGAGAGACAGCCACTCTATAAGTACTTGTGTCTACATACAGAGACAGCCACTCTATAAGTACTTGTGTCTACATACAGAGACAGCCACTCTATAAGTACTTGTGTCTACATACAGAGACAGCCACTCTACTTGTGTCTACATACAGAGACAGCCACTCTATAAGTCTACATAGAGACAGCCACTCTATAAGTACTTGTCTACATACAGAGACAGCCACTCTATAAGTACTTGTGTCTACATACAGAGACAGCCACTCTATAAGTACTTGTGTCTACATATAGAGACAGCCACTCTATAAGTACTTGTGTCTACATACAGAGACAGCCACTCTATAAGTACTTGTGTCTACATATAGAGACAGCCACTCTATAAGTACTTGTCTACATACAGAGACAGCCACTCTATAAGTACTTGTGTCTACATACAGAGACAGCCACTCTATAAGTACTTGTGTCTACATATAGAGACAGCCACTCTATAAGTACTTGTGTCTACATACAGAGACAGCTACTCTATAAGTACTTGTGTCTACATATAGAGACAGCCACTCTATAAGTACTTGTGTCTACATATAGAGACAACCACTCTATAAGTACTTGTGTCTACATATAGAGACAGCCACTCTATAAGTACTTGTGTCTACATACAGAGACAGCTACTCTATAAGTACTTGTGACTACATACAGAGACAGCCACTCTATAAGTACTTGTGTCTACATATAGAGACAGCCACTCTATAAGTACTTGTGTCTACATACAGAGACAGCTACTCTATAAGTACTTGTGTCTACATACAGAGACAGCCACTCTATAAGTACTTGTGTCTACATACAGAGACAGCCACTCTATAAGTACTTGTGTCTACATATAGAGACAACCACTCTATAAGTACTTGTGTCTACATACAGAGACAGCCACTCTATAAGTACTTGTGTCTACATATAGAGACAACCACTCTATAAGTACTTGTGTCTACATACAGAGACAGCCACTCTATAAGTACTTGTGTCTACATATAGAGACAACCACTCTATAAGTACTTGTCTACATACAGAGACAGCCACTCTACTTGTGTCTACATACAGAGACAGCCACTCTATAAGTACTTGTGTCTACATATAGAGACAACCACTCTATAAGTACTTATGTCTACATACAGAGACAGCCACTCTATAAGTACTTGTGTCTACATATAGAGACAACCACTCTATAAGTACTTGTGTCTACATATAGAGACAACCACTCTATAAGTACTTATGTCTACATACAGAGACAGCCACTCTATAAGTACTTGTGTCTACATACAGAGACAGCCACTCTATAAGTACTTGTGTCTACATACAGAGACAGCCACTCTATAAGTACTTGTGTCTACATACAGAGACAGCTACTCTATAAGTACTTGTCTACATACAGAGACAGCTACTCTATAAGTACTTGTGTCTACATACAGAGACAGCCACTCTATAAGTACTTGTGTCTACATATAGAGACAACCACTCTATAAATACTTGTGTCTACATTTAGAGACAGTCACTCTATAAGTACTTATGTCTACATACAGAGACAGCCACTCTATAAGTACTTGTGTCTACATACAGAGACAGCCACTCTATAAGTACTTGTGTCTACATACAGAGACAGCTACTCTATAAGTACTTGTCTACATACAGAGACAGCTACTCTATAAGTACTTGTGTCTACATACAGAGACAGCCACTCTATAAGTACTTGTGTCTACATATAGAGACAACCACTCTATAAATACTTGTGTCTACATTTAGAGACAGTCACTCTATAAGTACTTGTGTCTACATATAGAGACAACCACTCTATAAATACTTGTGTCTACATATAGAGACAACCACTCTATAAGTACTTATGTCTACATACAGAGACAGCCACTCTATAAGTACTTGTGTCTACATACAGAGACAGCCACTCTATAAGTACTTGTGTCTACATACAGAGACAGCCACTCTATAAGTACTTGTCTACATACAGAGACAGCCACTCTATAAGTACTTGTGTCTACATACAGAGACAGCTACTCTATAAGTACTTGTCTACATACAGAGACAGCTACTCTATAAGTACTTGTGTCTACATACAGAGACAGCCACTCTATAAGTACTTGTGTCTACATATAGAGACAACCACTCTATAAATACTTGTGTCTACATTTAGAGACAGTCACTCTATGTCTACAGATAGAGAAGCCACTCTATAAGTGCCTGTGTCTACGACCACCAATAGCAACAACATTATGTAGAAGAGGCACAAACAAAATGGCTACTGAAAAGTGGGCCATCCTTGAGCAACAATGATTTTTGCTGAATTGTACTAAAGAACCTCCTGTCTGATAAGTTCCCCATAAATATGAAGTTTGATCCCCAAAATACCAACTTAAAACAATGCTCTTTGCTGGCATCTTAGCTGCCTAAATGATGGTTTCCACGACTCCAAAAAGATAACCAGATACCCAGAGAGACTTGAATACTTCGCTAATATGTCCTTCCTTTTTAAATAGGTCTGTGATGTGCAGACACAGAGCCTTCAATACTTCACTAAGACCATGAGTGGTCCTTTTTAAACAGGTCTGTGATGTGCAGACACAGAGCCTTCAATACTTCACTAAGACCATGAGTGGTCCTGTTTAAACAGGTCTGTGATGTGCAGACTCAGAGCCTTGAATACTTCACTAAGACCATGAGTGGTCCTGTTTAAACAGGTCTGTGACGTCCAGATGCGGTCGTTAGTTTTCAATAGTAATATTCATTTTAAAAAAATAATTTTTGTGTGTTTCTGAGAATCGGTCAGTAGACACTTGCCTTCCTCTGGGGCGATATTCCCAGCGGTTGTGAATGTTGAACTCTGAACTCGAGGTGTGATTGCTTCCAGCGGCTAAGCTACGATACACAATAGCCGAGTGCTACACAATAGCCTAACACCTGCCACTTCCTGCATTTGCACATTCCGTGCATATTTTCCCACCGCTCAGACATCGTCGTGGAGCTTCTGTTGAAAACAGCTAGTAACACCCCCCGTTTGTGCTAATTAAGAGTCAAAGCATTCTTTTAGCTAGGGAGGAGAAAGGGTCGTATCGGGTATCCATGGAAGCCGTAGCAGTTCAACTCAGATGACACTCTGGCAGGATGAACTGGTCAGAAGAACAGGAAGACCTTTTATGGCCACAGGCAGCCAGTCACACCGACTCGGCCTCACTCCACAATCCTTGGGAGGTTGGCATCAACTCCTAAAGTTTCAGTGGCCAAACATGCACGGTTTCTTTGGAATGGGGGGGGGGGGGGTGGATGTTCTCCTTCCCCTCTCCCCTCGCCGTTGTAGGTTTCCCCCGTGCTTAGAAATCACTTAAAATGATGAATTTTCACATGCCTTCCCCCCCCCTATAATTTCAAAAGCCATGATCCCCCCCCCCCCCCAAAAGGGCATACTTGGTGGCTTTTTATATGGTGTTGGGTAACTCTGTTCCCACTGTTAATTAGTATCGAGTGGTTTTGAGCTGCAGGCGCCAGGTATTGGGTGTGTTCTAATATGGCGGGCAGGCATGTAGTAATGAGGGAAGTGTGGTTCTAGAGGTGGTAGCTATGCGCATGGACTGTGAGAACATGTCAAGTGGTTGAGCTGACCACTGCTCTCTCTCTCTCTCTGTGTGTGTGTGTGTAGTGTGTGTGTGAGTGGTGTAGTGTGTGTATATGTGTGTGTGAGTGTTGTGTGCATGTACATGTATATGTGTGTATGTATCTGTATATATGTGTGTGTAGTATAGTGAGTGTGTGTATACATGTACTGTATATGTTGCTGTATATGTGTGTGTGTGTGTGTAGTGTGTGTGTGTATGTATGTGTGTGAGTGGTGTAGTGTGTGTATATATGTGTGTGTGTGAGTGAGTGTGGTGTCTTGTGTGTGGATGTGTAGTGTGCATGTACATGTGTGTGTATATATGTGCATGTATGTATGTGTATTTATGTGTGTGTGTGTATGTATGATGATAGGAACCATGCTACGACCATGTGCTCTCCCCCTGTGTGGTCTCCTAGGGTTACTCTACATGTGGATGTGAGCAGCCTCCATGCAGCTGGCAAGTCACTTCTCTCTCCCCCTCGAGCTATTAGGTCTGTAAGATGTGGTTTGCTTTAATTATAGGCAATTGCTAGCCACACCCACTTGAGGTATAGACACTTCGATGTGTAATGCTGACTCAGCATGAACCAACAATCGATGGACACCATTCACTTCCGTCAAATCCGGTTATGAAGCCTCCGCTGAGCCACGGGCAGTCAGACAGCAACGAAGGTAACCTCACGAGCTGACATGTTTGATGAGCTTTTAAAGCACTCGGAGAGAGCCACACCCTTTCCTTGCTGAAGTCCTTTATTCTTCTATTTATTCAGACTCTTAACAATATTTTAAGATAACTTTTTCATTCCAAACTCAATCCACGAAAATTCATTAAATTATCTTGCTTGGAAACTCTGTGTGCTTGTCTATTTGCTATGGTTCCCAAGATCGCCAGATCTCCCAGGTGCCAAGGGCCTCAGATCCAACCCCAGGTGCCATTGTTTCCAAGATCCCCAGAGGTGCAATGGTTCCCAAGATCGCCAGATCTCCCAGCTGCAATGGTTCCCAAGATCGCCAGATCTCCCAGCTGCAATGATTCCCAAGGGCCTCAGATCCAACCCCAGGTACAATGGTTCCCAAGATCCCCAGAGGTGCAATGGTTCCCAAGATCTCCAGATCTCCCAGGTGCAATGGGTCCCAAGGTCCTCAGATCCCATCCCAGGTGGTCACTCGGCATCTTTCTAACTTTTGCTATAGACTCAGAAACTGGTGGAAGGAACCTGAAAAAAAGTATGTGGGATAACTCAGTGAGTCCCCCTGAGGTAATTTTAAGAAGAGGGGGGGGGGGGGGGAGGGGGGGGGGGATCCAGAAATTTTCAAGTGGGGGGGGGGGGGGGGGGGGGGGGAGGGTTAGGGGGAGGGGTAGGGGGAGGGGGAGGGGAGGAAAGGTGAAGAGTAATTACTAATAAGCTAATGCTAACTGCTTACGTATGTGCCAGTGAGGCTGCCTCTAGTCCTACTCTATTGGAATTGGAAAAACACTGCAAGTGTTGAAATTTACAGAGGGGGTGTCATTGTTGAAATTTACAGAGGGGTAGTGTGGTCATTAATGGCTGCTCAAGGGGAGAAAAGTGAGTGGCCATAATGGAGAGTCACGTCCTCTCTCTCTGTGTGTGTGTTGAGAGGCACTCACTGCCTCAGCAGATTGCTCACTCCTGCAATTCAGTGCGAGGTGCTTGACCAGGATCTCCGTCATGAGCTACTCCAGTTCCTGTTTCGTGTGTCCACTCAATTGTGTGATGTGCTTAATTAAAACTCGCTGATATTCCCCAAAAGGGAGTTTATAGGTCAAGTATGAAAAGGAAGTGAGCTCTTGTGGTTTTTTTTTTTGCTTGTTAAGATTGGACCAGATCTGTGTTTAGCTAACACACTCGGAATAGAACTGTGTTTAGCTAACAAACACTCTGAATAGAACTGTGTTTAGCTAACAAACACTCTGAATAGAACTGTGTTTAGCCAACACACTCTATGTGTAGCCAACACACTCTATGTGTAGCCAACACACTCTTACAAATGACGAAAACTGACTTATCATAATCAGTGTCTCTAAACTGACTCTTTTGCTTGCACTGACTCTCTATCTACTTTTTCTCTAATATTTTGCTATATCTACTTCACCTCTAATATTTTGCCCATGTACCTATATCTACTTTTTCTCTAATATTTTGCCCATGTACCTATATCTTTTGATGTCCTCTATAAAGCACTCAGAGAGATTTCTGTTCTGACACCATGGCTGTTTGCATGGAGGGTAAAGGTAAGGAGTCCTAATCCCCCAAACATGGCTTCTTCTCTGGGTAGCCACTTGAGGGGAGACGATGGTATTAAAAAAGATTTTTTTTTAAACTTGTGATTACAACTTTAGAGCTCCGTAGATTCTGCAAACTTCATGGTATGGACTTGATGTATAGCTCAAAAGATAGGTCTCTCTGTGTGCTCTCTTTTGATACTAAAATATGTTTCATAGGATAACTATAGGCAAGTTACTAGACCCTAAAGTGGAGGGACCTCAAAAACCTGCATCCCAAAAACCTCATCCAGAATAACTCCAGATTGCTAAGTGCAAAAAAATTGAAATTGGTACAAAATCGACGTAATCAATTTTCCACCCGCTCGCTTGACCACGTACTAAAATTTTAACGCCTAATAAAAAAGGTTATTGCATGCTCTAGGGCTTCCTATAGCCACTCGAACCAATTTTATTTTTTTTGCACTTGGCAATCTGGAGTTATTCTGGATGAGGTTTTTGGGATGCAGGTTTTTGAGGTCCCTCCACTTTAGGGTCTAGTAACTTGCCTATAGTTATACCTATGAAGTAGTTATACCTATGAAACATATTTTAGTATCAAAAGAGAGCACACAGAGAGACCTATCTTTTGAGCTATATATATCAAGTCCATACCATGAAGTTTGCAGAATCTACGGAGCTCTAAAGTTGTAACCACAAGTTAAAAAAAAATTTGTGCCATCATCTCCCCTTGATGCTCCAAGTTGTCACAAGATAGGTCAATCAATGAGGTGAGAATTCTTGTGGTCATAGCTGAGCTGGTAGAGATGATTGGATTTGTCCAGAGACAAGCCAAGGAATGTTAATTTTGTGGATGAGATTATGGTATATAGCTGTTGAGCACTTCAAATAGTTTATGCTAATGAATGTATGAATGTAGTTATGACATACGGTGCAAGTGTTTTGCCCCTCCCCTCTCCCCTAGCTCTCTTCCTGCCATTCCCATTTCCCCGCACTGGAGAAAAAAAACCCACTGGAGAAAATAGTTGATGTCCATTTCTATCGCTGTCACTCGGAGAATTCTGGATGCAAGCCTGGTGGTTGTTAGGGGGCGTGGCAATGTTGAAGCATGTGTTTGTCTAGGCTCATGGGGGCGTGTTGTTACTGCGAGCCTTGTGCGAGTCTTGACGTGTGAAACAGCTGGCCAGAGCTAGGCGTTTGTCCGCCGAGAGTGTGTGTGTGTGTGTGCATGTGTGTGTGTATAGACTTTCACAGATGCCACGATATTTGTGGTCTTTCTAAACAATGTGATTGGACCTCATACTATCGGCATTAATTCCTCTCCTTTGTTGACTGGCATTGTTAGGTGGTGTCTGCCATTATCTTATGGCTCCACAAGGTCAGCTAACCAGATAATGTTTATTCCTTTGTCGAAGTTCTGCTGAACTGGTGACACTTTTGACTTCTAGGAAAGCTAGAGCCACACCTCCTTCTGTAAGCACAGCCAGTGGGCCTGAGAGTTGCTAAGATACGTAGGCCACCGTTGCTAGATAGCAAGAGTGCATCCTGTCTAACAGTTGGTGTGTTGGGTCTTGCTTCTTGGAATACAGTATATAGCAGTTAGGACCACATAGCATGACATGTTTATGGCTGAAAATATTGTTTTTGTCAAGAATTAATTTTCAATATAATGAGCTGCTAGCAGAGAAATCCAATCAGAAATCAAGGGTGGTTCCAGTGAGGTTCAGGGTGGCTCCAGTGATCAGGGTGGTTCCAGTGAGGTTCAGGGTGGCTCCAGTGATCAGGGTGGCTCTAGTGAGGTTCAGGGTGGTTCCAGTGATCAGGGTGGTTCCAGTGATCAGGCTGGTTCCAGTGAGGTTCAGGATGGTTCCATGAGGTTCAGGGTGGTTCCAGTGATCAGGCTGATTCCAGTGAGGTTCAGGATGGTTCCATGAGGTTCAGGGTGGCTCCAGTGAGGTTCAGGGTGGCTCCAGTGATCAGGCTGGTTCCAGTGAGGTTCAGGGTGGTTCCATGAGGTTCAGGATGGTTCCATGAGGTTCAGGGTAGTTCCATGAGGTTCAGGATGGTTCCATGAGGTTCAGGATGGTTCCATGAGGTTCAGGGTGGTTCCATGAGGTTCAGGATGGTTCCATGAGGTTCAGGGTGGTTCCATGAGGTTCAGGATGGTTCCATGAGGTTCAGGATGGTTCCATGAGGTTCAGGATGGTTCCATGAGGTTCAGGATGGTTCCATGAGCTTCAGGATGGTTCCATGAGGTTCAGGGTGGTTCCATGAGGTTCAGGATGGTTCCATGAGGTTCAGGATGGTTCCATGAGGTTCAGGGTGGTTCCATGAGGTTCATGGTGGTCCCATGAGGTTCAGGATGGTTCCATGAGGTTCAGGATGGTTCCATGAGGTTCAGGGTGGTTCCATGAGGTTCATGGTGGTCCCATGAGGTTCAGGGTGGCTCCATGAGGTTCAGGATGGTTCCATGAGGTTCGGGGTGGTTCCATGAGGTTCATGGTGGTCCCATGAGGTTCAGGGTGGTTCCATGAGGTTCATGGTGGTTCATGGTGGTTCCATGAGGTTCAGGATGGTTCCATGAGGTTCAGGGTGGTTCCATGAGGTTCAGGATGGTTCCATGAGGTTCAGGTGGTTCCATGAGGTTCATGGTGGTCCCATGAGGTTCAGGGTGGTTCCATGAGGTTCATGGTGGTTCATGGTGGTTGCATGAGGTTCAGGATGGTTCCATGAGGTTCAGGGTGGTTCCATGAGGTTCAGGATGGTTCCATGAGGTTCAGGTGGTTCCATGAGGTTCAGGGTGGTTCCATGAGGTTCAGGATGGTTCCATGAAGTTCAGGGTGGTTCCATGAGGTTCAGGATGGTTCCATGAGGTTCAGGATGGTTCCATGAGGTTCAGGGTGGTTCCATGAGGTTCAGGATGGTTCCATGAAGTTCAGGGTGGTTCCATGAGGTTCAGGATGGTTCCATGAGGTTCAGGATGGTTCCATGAGGTTCAGGGTAGTTCCATGAGGTTCAGGATGGTTCCATGAGGTTCAGGATGGTTCCATGAGGTTCAGGGTGGTTCCTTGAGGTTCAGGATGGTTCCATGAGGTTCAGGGTGGTTCCATGAGGTTCAGGATGGTTCCATGAGGTTCAGGATGGTTCCATGAGGTTCATGATGGTTCCAAGAGGTTCAGGATGGTTCCATGAGGTTCAGGGTGGTTCCATGAGGTTCAGGGTGGTTCCATGAGGTTCAGGGTGGTTCCATGAGGTTCAGGATGGTTCCATGAGGTTCAGGATGGTTCCATGAGGTTCAGCGTAGTTCCATGAGGTTCAGGATGGTTCCATGAGGTTCAGGATGGTTCCATGAGGTTCAGGGTGGTTCCATGAGCTTCAGGATGGTTCCATGAGGTTCAGGGTGGTTCCATGAGTTTCAGGGTGGTTCCATGAGGTTCATGGTGGTCCCATGAGGTTCAGGATGGTTCCATGAGGTTCAGGATGGTTCAGGGTGGTTCCATGAGGTTCAGGATGGTTCCATGAGGTTCAGGATGGTCCCATGAGGTTCAGTTGGTTCCATGAGGTCCAGATGATTCCATGAGGTTCAGGATGGTTCCATGAGGTTCAGGATAGTTCCATGAGGTTCAGGTGGTTCCATGAGGTTCAGGGTGGTTCCATGAGGTTCAGGGTGGTTCCATGAGGTTCAGGGTGGTTCCATGAGGTTCAGGGTGGTTCCATGAGGTCCAGGTGGTTCCATGAGGTTCAGGATGGTTCCATGAGGTTCAAGATGGTTCCAATGTGCGACTTTCCTCTGCAGGTGGGCTTCCAAAAACAGCACTGAAGGCATGGAAGAAACAGTTCAAGGTGCAGCTGTGATCGACAGGCAATTAAAAAAATTAGGCTTGTCTCCTGTTATATCGGAAGTCAATTTTTATGACTACTTCATGACGATACAGCAGTCCACTAGGCACGTGCAGGAGGAAAGAACCTGGGGTCAATTTATCCAAAAAAAATTGTGGAGAATTTAACTTTGTAGAAGTATCTGCTTATGGTGGTTAATTTTTTTAACTACTGGGTGCTGTCAGAGCTAGGCCTGGGCACCCAGCAGCAGCAGTCACCTCATGGCAGCGTAGGCCCCACCAGCAGCAGTCTCATGGCTAGGGTAGGCACCCACCAGCAGCGGTCTCATGGCTAGGGTAGGCACCCACCAGCAGCGGTCTCATGGCTAGGGTAGGCACCCACCAGCAGCAGTCACCTCATGGCTAGGGTGGGCACTTACCAGCAGCAGTCACCTCATGGCTAGGGTAGGCACCCACCAGCAGCGGTCTCATGGCTAGGGTAGGCACCCACCAGCAGCAGTCACCTCATGGCTAGGGTGGGCACTTACCAGCAGCAGTCACCTCATGGCTAGGGTAGGCACCCACCAGCAGCGGTCTCATGGCTAGGGTAGGCACCCACCAGCAGCAGTCACCTCATGGCTAGGGTGGGCACTTACCAGCAGCAGTCACCTCATGGCTAGGGTAGGCACCCACCAGCAGCGGTCTCATGGCTAGGGTGGGCACTTACCAGCAGCAGTCACCTCATGGCTAAGTTAAAGCACCCACCAGCAGCATGGCTAAGTTAAAGCACCCAGTCTCGGGTGGGCCCAGGGCCAGGCAAGGGCTAGTGATGATAGTGCCACATTGTTTTGATAGGCTGTACATACTTTGTAAGTTGTGGCAGTCCTGTCCCCCCCCCCCCCCCCCCCCCCCCCCATCAGAGGTAGAAAATGTGGCCTCATGGGGACCTTTTCATCATTCTAGCTTGGTATCTAAAGTCTAGCTGCACAGTTGCTCTCCAGAGACCAAAACAGATACACTTTGCTTACTTGGATGATTTGTTTATAAGGATCGAGCTGAAGTCAAGACACTGTTTTTCTTGTGCTGAAGTGCTTAGAGTTCGATTAGGGCTAAGGGCTCGGGCTGGGTCTAGGGCTGGGGCTAGGGCTGGGGCTAGGGCTGGGGCTAGGGCTGGGGCTAGGGCTGGGGCTAGGGCTGGGGCTAGGGCTAGGGTCATCGTTTGCCTATAATGGAGAGTGAAAAATCACTCGCACACGCCTACACACACTGTGCACTTTTTAGCAGGAAATGGCAACGTTACCAAGAGAAATGGGAGGAGGAGGTCGAGGAGGGAGTCCATAGGTGAGAGTCCATAGGTGGGAGTCGAGTAATGACCAAGGGAAAGAAAATGGGACTGTCTTGATACAGACGAGCAAGAATCCACCAATGGCGACAGAAAGGTTAGAGATAGAGCAGATGAGATAGGGCAGATGAAGGGTTTTGGAAGTAAGGGGGAAGGGGGGGGGAAGGGGGGGATGTTTCTTGACAGTGAGCGCGGAATGGACATATGGTAGTGTCAACATATAGCAAGTATGGACACAGCTCTGTGGTAGCCATTGGTGAATTCACAAGACTGCATGCAGACATGATGATATAATGATAAAGGAATATGCAGAAGTGCCAATGCATGATTGAAATAGATATGTCCCCCTCTGGGGGGGGTGGTTGTACATGTATTGAGCCACACGCTAAGAGACAAAATGGTCAAAGGATGAGAGAGAGTAAAACAGAGGCTGTGGTTTGGTACAAACAATAGTAGCTTCTTATCTCATAGTAAGTAGCTATTATGGTTGGGAAGGACTGGATGTGGCTAACCACTTCCTTCAGGTGAGGCAGACTCCTTGTCTGTATTTGCCACAGCAAACAACTCCACTCCCCAATCTAATCCCAGCCATCTTTCTTTCCAACCTAATTCTGCTCTCTCTAAGACAATGGCTTCTGCCTGCACCCACCTCTTCAGCTTGGGAAACTGCACAGGGCAGCAGGATACTCTGGGATGTTGTTATAGCTGCTTGCCAATTAGGTCTGTGGCTGTGTCCATATATGGCAGGTGCGGCTGCCTACTCCCGGGCCATGTTCTAGGCTTAGCCAGCAGCTTGGCACCGCATGTTTCCACTTGGTGTGGCGCACAGCCTGCAAAGTTACCTCTGCCGATGCATGTGGGTGGAGTGGAGACTAGACATAGTGTGTGTGTGTGTGTTCGTGCGTGCACGCGTATTTGTGTGTGGTAGAATGTGTGTCGTGTGTGTGTGTGATGGTGTATGTGTGTGTGTGTGATGGTGCATGTGTGTGTGTGATGGTATGTGTGTGATGGTGTGTGTGTGTGATGGTGCATGTGTGTGTGTGATGGTGTGTGTGTGTGTGTGTGTGTGTGATGGTGTGTGTGATGGTGCATGTGTGTGTGTGATGGTGTGTGTGTGTGTGTGATGGTGTGTGTGTGTGTGATGGTGTGTATGTGTGTGTGTGTGTGATGGTGCGTGTGTGTGTGTGTGTGATGGTGTGTGTGATGGTGTATGTGTGTGTGTGTGATGGTGCATGTGTGTGTGTGATGGTGTGTGTGTGTGTGTGATGGTGCATGTGTGTGTGTGATGGTGTGTGTGTGTGTGTGTGTGATGGTGTGTGTGATGGTGTGTATGTGTGTGTGACGGTGCATGTGTGTGTGTGTGTGTGTGATGGTGTGTATGTGTGTGTGATGGTGTGTGTGTGTGATGGTATGTGTGTGATGGTGTATGTGTGTGTGTGTGATGGTGCATGTGTGTGTGTGATGGTGTGTGTGTGTGTGTGTGTGTGATGGTGTATGTGTGTGTGATGGTGTGTGTGATGGTGTGTATGTGTGTGTGTGTGTGATGGTGCATGTGTGTGTGTGTGTGTGTGATGGTGTGTATGTGTGTGTGATGGTGTGTGTGTGTGTGATGGTATGTGTGTGATGGTGTATGTGTGTGTGTGTGTGATGGTGCATGTGTGTGTGTGATGGTGTGTGTGTGTGTGTGATGGTGTGTGTGATGGTGTGTGTGATGGTGTGTATGTGTGTGATGGTGCATGTGTGTGTGTGTGTGATGGTGCATGTGTGTGTGTGTGATGGTGTGTATGTGTGTGTGATGGTGTGTATGTGTGTGATGGTGCATGTGTGTGTGTGTGATGGTGCATGTGTGTGTGTGATGGTGTGTGTGCCCCCTGGGCTGGTGGGTAGAAGGTAAGGAACTGACAACTCACTAGTGTAGGCTGCAAAACATTTGAGGACCTGCTCACTAAATATAAAACAGATTTGAAAATGATTTGGTATATATTTGCTGGACATTAAATATTCGATGTCCACATTTGTAAATTCTTTGTTAATTTTATTTTTGACAAATTAACGAGGCATAAGTCTTAAAATAAAATATATAACACTTTGTGCTTGCCACTTTGGAGCGCCACAGATGCTGCACACTTCACTAACTCTATATATAGCTAGACATTTCTTGCAATGGGGGAAAAAAAGATATATGGTTGACCACCTCATCATGATTTAGCACCTAATGCAAACACTCCACATTTATAGAGTAAAAGGCTTCCACTTGTCATCAGTACCACAAATACCAATTTAAGCTTTTTTGGCACGTTCCTATCCAGGCAGACTTGCAGCAAGTACGGGGACTCGGGTTTTGAGGCACCCTCACTTTTGCTGCAATAGCTTTCGCATAGTTGTACCTCGCATAGTTGTACCTATGAACATCTTTTAGTATCAACAGAGAGCACACAGAGAGATCTATCTGTTGAGCCATATATCAAGTTATAGTGAAGTGTGCACAATCTATGGAGCTCCGAAGTGGTAACCACGAGTGTTTAATGGTATTTGTATTTGTCCCTCCTTCATATACGAACATATTGCATGATTGCTCCTGCACACACTTCTTCAGTATCATAAGAGAGCACACAGAGAGACCTATCTTATGAGGTATACATCAAGAGAGACCTATCTTATGAGCTATACATCAACACACAGTGAAGAGGGCAGAAATTATGGAGCCCCAAAGCGGTGACCACAAGTTCCTTTTCGTGTATTGTTTAGACCCTTCACCTTAAAGTGAGCCATCTTGTTTCTAATTCTATTATTGTTGTTGTTTCCTCTATAAATATTGTAGTCGAGTCGTCTCCTTCAGAAACGTAACATTTTTCCACATAACTTCAGAACTAACCAATCATCAATGGTGTTCTTTACCTCTAATTACTAAGGCATGCACACACTCACACACACACTCACACACACACACACACTCACACTCACACTCACACACACACAAGTAGTGGACCTGGTCTCGGTACTGATATCTGTTGTCACCATCTACTCCCAGCATCCACTTAGACGTGCTTAGCAGCTAATGACCGTCTTTTTAGTCTAAGCTTTGATTTCCAGGCTTGGAGTGTGGTGCTTGGGAAGCAATGAAACAACCATTTCCTTGTCATGAAAACATGCCACGCAGCTGCTGAGTCATCAGCTAGGCTTCGTTATTGCACGCACACATGCACGTGATCGTTGTTCTCATGAATCACTGGATTGGGAAACAAAATATTTGCTGCAAATCATCGGAAGATTTGAACTCGTCTGCTAGTAAAGTGCTTATGAAAAGACTTGTGGTACTCAAGTTATTGGGGGGAGGAGGGGGGGGGGTACAAGGTCCATGGAGACAAATTTCGCAGTTTTATAAATGTTTAGTGTCACCGAATAGAGTACCTCTTCTTAATGTTTGTGTGGCACGCTGGGTTGAGAATATAGATGGTTGGGAGCGGTTTTTGCCAGGCACATCCTTTTTTTAATTATGATGTGTGAAGTAGTACTTTATGGAGGCAGCAACTTTCCTCTTTATAGTGATGGTGGATTCCATAAGAGAAATGCTCACATGTCCACAATCTTAGGGAAGGATTCGGGCACTTGTTTGGAGCTAAAAATACGATGCTGTTCAGGGGGCGAGATCAGGGGGCAAGAAGTGTCTATGAGTTTTAGCCTAGATATACGAGCTGTTGGTTGTGTGTGTGTGTGTGTGTGTGTGAGTATGACGTGTGTGTGTGTGTGTATGTAAGAGGTGTGTGTGTGAGAGTGGTGTGCGTGTGTGAGAGTGGTGTGTGTGTGTGAGAGTGGTGTGTGAGTGTGAATATGACGTGTGTGTGTGTGAGAGTGGTGTGCGTGAGAGGTGTGTGTGTGAGAGTGGTGTGTGTGTGGTGTGTAGGTATTGTGGTGTGTGAGTGTGAGTGGTGTGTAGGTATTGTGGTGTGTAGGTATTGTGGTGTGTGTGGTGTGTAGGTATTGTGGTGTGTGTGGTGTGTAGGTATTGTGGTGTGTGTGGTGTGTAGGTATTGTGGTGTGTGTGTGTGTGTGGTGTGTAGGTATTGTGGTGTGTGAGTGTTAATAGCATCTGCCTTGGAATAGAGGTCACAGTACAGCCAATGTAGCTGAGCACAGTAAAGGTTTGAGCTTATCCTGAAGACAGAAAACTTCTTCACTACTTGTTGGGTGGGGAGGGGTCTGATGATATAATGGAGTGTTCCCAACACTTCCACGTGATCGCATCTCTGACTGTGCAGGATCACTTCTTAATTAGCTTCACACCTGCCAACTTGTGGTGACTAGAGGCCACCTGGGCAGGCCACACCCCACTGCCGGGTGAGAATAATCGCTGCCACCTGACTGCCCGAGGCTCAGTGGTGTGCCAGATTCGTCTTGCCGAAGTAACTGCCGTCCATCGACTGCCACAGCTTGTCTGTGCAAGGTCAGCAACCATGTACACAAGTGGGTGTGGCTATAATTGCCTATAATTAAGCAAATGTTTTTTTACAGCACTCGCCTGTAGGAGTGCGAAGGTTAATGAGTGTCCAGCTGATTGTGTCAGCTCTAAATGCCATTAAGACGTGTTAGATGTGAGGCATAAGGTTGCTCAATTCATATATATATCTTAAATATGTATGCATATATTACATATATGCATACACTGTATATATAAATATATATATATATACATATATACATACATGTATGTACATGTATATAATATAGAATATACAACACATGTATATATGCTATCAATGAACTGTCACTTGACATAGTAACATTACAATAACCTCAATCATCAACTTTAAATTGTATTCTCTCAATTTCAAGTTGATTGTTGAGAAGTTACATAGTGTATATATATGTATATATATATACATATATATACACTATGTATATACATGTATATACATATACATAGTACATACATTCATATATAATACATATGTATACATATATAATATATACATAATACATACATTCATATATAATACTTATATATTCTGATGGTGAACACTATTACTATTATATATTATATTACTTGAGTTATATTACTTGATCTGCTTCGACACGACAAAACATTAAGTCATCACCCTGGGGCCCTCACTAATTAGGTGTGGTCTGAGCTAGGAGCATGCTAATTTAAGCTGGCCTAGTGACATGGCTGCCATGGGAACAGGTGTCGTGCTAACAAAAGCATGGAGAAGAAATGGAGCTCTTTTTTTCCCTTTTTTTGTTTTTTTGCTTGCGTTGTTCTAAAGACAGTCTTACTTCTCCAACCCTCTGCCATTCTGAAAGGGCACCACTTTTTCTGACTTTTATGAGGTAAACCACCTCGAGGCTACAGTCACTCACCCGGGGAACACCCGGGGAACACACAATGACGATTGATTCTATGAGCCGAAACTTATACCAATTTACCATAATAGCATTATTGTAGTCAAAGCTGACACTGAAGCTTAATGGGCCGAGTTGAGAGGAGATCCCTTCGGCAGGATGCAGAGTGGCTTGCTCACAGTTTGTGGTTTTGACAGAGTTCAGAGTGGAAGTTTTGTCAGGGCCAGTTGTGGAGTAGCCTTTGTCATAGCCTGTCATAGTCGAGGATGTGACCTCAAAATCTTCCCTGCAGGAACAGCTAAAGGTATTGATGCTGTGCTTCCTCTCCGCTGGGAAACTCAGGTGTGTGTGGGGGGGGGGGTTGAAGTTTGGACCCCCTAAACCACTGCTCAAATTCATTACTGTCACTAGCCGGAGCTTGTTATGACCAGTTGTCACTTTTACTCTGTGCCTTGTATGTGTGGAGCGTGGTCGAGTAATGGAGTTTCACCTTGCTGTGTGTGTGTGTGTGTGGATGGGTGGGTGTGCATGCATGCGTGTGTGTGTGTGTCCTTGGTCAAAGGAATCGTAACATTCCCACTTCCTTTCTCTGTTATCGCCTCCATCTTTTGTCTGGTGTGTGTTGCCAGGAGTGTTCTCCTTCCTCTGTGTGTTCGTAACCTAGGTAACACAGCTGCTTACTATTTTGAGAACTTACTAAATTAGTATATCAAAACTCTGGTCCGCTCGGACCCGACCTCACACTTCTGGGCAAAGTTTCTCAAGCAGTGAGTGGATGATACTTACTCCGTCTGCTTCTCAATGCTTCTCCTTCTCCCATTCAAATGGTAGGGTGGGGGGGGGGGGGGGTGAGGGGGGTGAGGGTGTGGGAGGGGGGAGGGGGAGAGGAGGAAGGGAGAATTGGACTGGTACTTATGTCAAGGGGGTGTTCAGGCCCAGTGGGTTTATTGCTTAACTGCACCCACTTTGGCCTGTCATGTTGTCGACTTATCCTGTTAGCTGAAGAAGTTTAGACATCATTGGATTAAGGGGGCAGGGGGCAGGCTGTTGATGGTCAATGAGCATGAGCAGTGAAGCCATTCCTGTTCTTCTTGTGTAAGACTCTGCATTCGAGAACTAATGCACCTGCTATGATATAATAACAGCACACTGGTCCACTCTGGTTTATAAGCTATAAGCACATGCTCTCTTATAAGCTCACACTGGTCAACTCTGGTTTATAAACTATAAGCACATGCTCTCTTATAAGCTCACACTGGTCCACTCTGGTTTATAAACTATAGGCACATGCTCTCTTATAAGCCCACACTGGTCAACTCTGGTTTATAAGCTATAGGCACATGCTCTCTTATAAGCCCACACTGGTCCACTCTGGTATAAGCACATGCTCTCTTATAAGCTCACACTGGTCCACTCTGGTTTATAAGCTATAAGCACATGCTCTCTTATAAGCTCACACTGGTTTATAAGCTATAAGCACATGCTCTCTTATAATCCCACTGGTCCACTCTGGTTTATAAGCTATAAGCACATGCTCTCTTATAAGCTCACACTGGTCAACTCTGGTTTATAAGCTATAGGCACATGCTCTCTTATAAGCCCACACTGGTCCACTCTGGTATAAGCACATGCTCTCTTATAAGCTCACACTGGTCCACTCTGGTTTATAAGCTATAAGCACATGCTCTCTTATAAGCTCACACTGGTCAACTCTGGTTTATAAGCTATAGGCACATGCTCTCTTATAAGCCCACACTGGTCCACTCTGGTTTATAAACTATAAGCACATGCTCTCTTATAAGCTCACACTGGTCAACTCTGGTTTATAAGCTATAGGCACATGCTCTCTTATAAGCCCACACTGGTCCACTCTGGTATAAGCACATGCTCTCTTATAAGCTCACACTGGTCCACTCTGGTTTATAAACTATAAGCACATGCTCTCTTATAAGCTCACACTGGTCCACTCTGGTTTATAAACTATAAGCACAATCCCACTGGTCCACTCTGGTTTATAAGCTATAAGCACATGCTCTCTTATAATCCCACTGGTCCACTCTGGTTTATAAGCTATAAGCACATGCTCTCTTATAAGCTCACACTGGTCCACTCTGGTTTATAAGCTATAAGCACAAGCTCTCTTATAAGCTCACACTGGTCCACTCTGGTTTATAAGCTATAAGCACATGCTCTCTTATAAGCTCACACTGGTCCACTCTGGTTTATAAGCTATAAGCACATGCTCTCTTATAAGCTCACACTGGTCCACTCTGGTTTATAAGCTATAAGCACATGCTCTCTTATAATCCCACTGGTCCACTCTGGTTTATAAGCTATAAGCACATGCTCTCTTATAAGACCACTGGTCCACTCTGGTTTATAAGCTATAAGCACATGCTCTCTTATAAGCTCACACTGGTCCACTCTGGTTTATAAGCTATAAGCACATGCTCTCTTATAATCCCACTGGTCCACTCTGGTTTATAAGCTATAAGCACATGCTCTCTTATAAGCTCACACTGGTCCACTCTGGTTTATAAGCTATAAGCACATGCTCTCTTATAAGCTCACACTGGTCCACTCTGGTTTATAAGCTATAAGCACATGCTCTCTTATAAGCTCACACTGGTCCACTCTGGTTTATAGTTTATAAGCTATAAGTGTGCTCTCTTATAAGCTCACACTGGTCCACTCTGGTTTATAAGCTATAAGCACATGCTCTCTTATAAGCTCACACTGGTCCACTCTGGTTTATAAGCTATAAGCACATGCTCTCTTATAATCCCACTGGTCCACTCTGGTTTATAAGCTATAAGCACATGCTCTCTTATAATCCCACTGGTCCACTCTGGTTTATAAGCTATAAGCACATGCTCTCTTATAATCCCACTGGTCCACTCTGGTTTATAAGCTATAAGCACATGCTCTCTTATAATCCCACTGGTCCACTCTGGTTTATAAGCTATAAGCACATGCTCTCTTATAATCCCACTGGTCAACTCTGGTGGATGGTGACAAACTCCCCAAAATGAAAGCTCATATCTCAGCTAAGGCTCGCACTAGCAGCTTCTAAATGAAGCCTCCAGATGCTATCAAGACTCCCAGCCTGCCTTAGGTCCTCCGTCAAGTTAGGGAACTGACAGACTTAAAGATGCAAGTAGTAGAAACTGCTTGAAATTAATCTTTAAGGATCTATAAGATGTATTCATGAATCCATCATCTCCTTACTCTGCCCCTCCCCTCCCCCCAAAGAGGGTATGATAGTGTACAAGAAGCTTATGGACTTTTAAGCTAATATATTATAGAGACGACAAAAAAAAAGCTTTCATTTAGAAACAAACAACTCTATTGTAGTGACTTAAAAAAAAGGAGATATCCGTCCATGTGCGACCAGTTGGATGACCCTAGAGTGAATGATAAGGTGTACATGTCTTGAACTGGTAAAGGGTCACCCAGCTGTTTGTGGGTACATTCCTGTTTCCTTTTTTGTTGTTGTTGACATGTTGTGGTCGTTTTTAAACAACAAAAATTACTCGCCTATTGTGAGCTATAAGCACATGCTCTCTTATAAGCTCATTCTGGTAAACTCTTTCACACTGGTTGCCTAGGCACATGCTCTCTTATAAGCTCATTCTGATTAACTCTTTCACACTGATTACCTAGGCTATATAAGCACATGCTCTCTTATAAGCTCATTCTGGTAAACTCTTTCACACTGATTACCTAGGCTATATAAGCACATGCTTGCTTACGAGTTCACACTGGGCAACGCATTCTCTTTTAAGCCTTTACAGCTGCTCGAGTTTAGTGTAAGCTACTAACACCAAACTCTCTTATAAGCTCATGCTAGTAAACTCACATTTATCTTTAAAAGGGAAGGGATGTATGTGTGTATGTGTGTGGCTTGGGCTTACTCACAGCTAGACTGCTTTGCCTACCTGTCTGAACCATGGAGGTGAGCTCCACCTCAAGGAGGTTATAGGCCAGGTGACATTACCTCCAACTTCATTGGAAGCTCATCTCCAAAAGAGGCAGGTTAGTAATGGGTGCATGTATCTATGACGATAGCAGACTTAGCCACACAAGACTTCGTAACCACTACCAAAGAGCTAAGCTAGGTTCACCAGAGTTCAAACTCCAGTTGGGCTTCATCAAAACCCTGCAGTTGCTGAAGTGGTGATGTTTACAATGGGCAAACTTCGTCGTCAGGTTTGACCCCCCCCCCCCCCCCCAAGGCCATAGATACCTGAGCAGAGCAGAAGTGTCTTAGGTCTGCTGTTAACTTCATTTTCTGTTGTACCCCTTTATCAAAGTACTAGTTATGCACGGCAGAGAACAAAGCAAATAGCAACCCAAGTGCATCCACGGATGTCGCTAGGCAGATCTTTTGGATGGCGATGCTGCAAGGAGGCATACTTGGCTTCTTGAAGCCACTCAGGAAAGTGAGCTACAGCTAGCTAGCTGTGATGTTTGCTTTGCTGTCATTTAGAGAGGTGGTATTTATTTTGAGGGAGGGATATGGGCCATCAACAAAACATACCTGATAGTCTAGAGGCCTCGAGGAGGAGGGTAAGGAAGGTGACTCTTGTGATAGAGGCCTCGAGGAGGGTAAGGAAGGTGACTCTTGTGATAGGGCCTCAAGGAGGGTAAGGAAGGTGACTCTTGTGATAGAGGCCTCGAGGAGAGTAAGGAAGGTGACTCTTGTGATAGAGGCCTCGAGGAGAGTAAGGAAGGTGACTCTTGTGATAGAGGCCTCGAGGAGGGTAAGGAAGGTGACTCTTGTGATAGAGGCCTCAAGGAGGGTAAGGAAGGTGACTCTTGTGATAGAGGCCTCGAGGAGAGTAAGGAAGGTGACTCTTGTGATAGAGGCCTCGAGGAGAGTAAGGAAGGTGACTCTTGTGATAGATTCCTCGAGGAGAGTAAGGAAGGTGACTCTTGTGATAGATTCCTCGAGGAGAGTAAGGAAGGTGACTCTTGTGATAGAGGCCTCGAGGAGGAGAAGGAAGATGACCTTTGTTGTGAATTCATCACTTGACCTTAAAAACGACCTGTAGCTGACCCCGAGTAAATTGGAAACAACCGCCTCCCAGGAAGCTTGAGATTACTAACTTATCTCAGGAAGCTGGAGATTACTAACTTATCTCAGGAAGCTGGAGATTACTAACTTATCTGGTGTACCAGCCAGTTTATAAGTTCTGAGCTCTCTCTCTCTCTTACAAGCTCAGTTGATTTCTTTTCAATTTCTCAAGTTTGAGATTCCTCTTGGGGGCATTTGGGAAAGCTTTGAGTCAGGTAAGGTATGCAGTCCATGGGTTCGTTCCTGCCAAGTCCTCAGCATCTTAGAGCATTCCGTTAGAAGGTTCGGAAGGTTGTGCCAGGGAAGATTGATCTCGGCCTCTCGTTGTCTCTCTGACTTTACTCTGTGTGTGTGCATGTGTGTGTGTGTGTGCATGTGTGTGTGTGTACGTGCATGTGTGTGCGTGCATGTGTGTGTCTGTGCATGTGTGTATATATTCACATGTGTGTAATGTGCATGTGTGTGTGCATGTGTGTATGTATTCATGTGTGTGTGTGCACGTGTGTATGTGTGTGTGCACGTGTGTATGTGTGTGTGCATGTGTATATGTGTGTGTGTGTGCACATGTGTGTGTATGTGTATGTGTGTGTGTGTGTGCACATGTATGTGTGTGCATGTGTATATGTGTGTGTGCACATGTATGTGTGTGTATGTGTATATGTGTGTGTGTGTGTGTATGTGTATGTGTGTGTGCACATGTATGTGTGTGCATGTGTATATGTGTGTGTGTGCACATGTATGTGTGTGTATGTGTGCATGTGTGTGTATGCACATTTGTGTATGTGCATGTGTGTGTGTATGTGTGTGCATGTGTATATGAGTGTGCATGTGTGTGTGCATGTGTATGTGTGTGTATGTGCATGTGTGTGCACGTGGGTGGGTGTGTGTGCATGTGTATAAGTGTGTGCGTGCATGTGTATATGTGTGTGTATGCACATGTGTGTATGTGCATGTGTGCATGTGTGTGCGTGCTAAGAACAAAGGACAACATCATGTATTACACTTAACTCTCTCTTTCCCCCATGCAGTGTGTGTGTGAATGTGTGTGAATGTGTGTTAAAAAGCCTCAGGGCATAGAGAACCTGAAGCTGTCAGTTCAGTCAAACCACATTAAAAACCCTCTCAGAGCGTTGGAAACACAGTGGTTTCCCGGGAGCTCATAATGTATTATTATCTCAGGATACCTGTTATTAATTATTAATTAGAATGCAGACGGTTAATCGCCATGGCAGTGGGGCCAGATGATATACCTTCTCAAAATCGGTTGCTTAGCAACTTCTGACTTTCAGGCAGTGCAGGAAATGATCTGACCATTGTGGTGAAAGCTTACTAAGACCACTCACCTCCTGTGCTGCCTCACCTCTGCCCCAGCAACACTGCCACTGCTTACTCTAAGACCACTCACCTCCTGTGCTGCCTCACTCTGCCCCAGCAACACTGCCACTGCTTACTCTAAGACCACTCACCTCCTGTACTGCCTCACCTCTGCCCCAGCAACACTGCCACTGCTTACTCTAAGACCACTCACCTCCTGTGCTGCCTCACCTCTGCCCCAGCAACACTGCCACTGCTTACTCTAAGACCACTCACCTCCTGTACTGCCTCACCTCTGCCCCAGCAACACTGCCCTGTTAGCCTAACAGATAGTAATATTAATTTTAAATTATAGTAATAATGATGACGAAGATGAGGCGGATAATAATAATAATAATAATATAATAATAATAATAATAATAGTAATAGTAATAATAATAATAATAATAATAATAATAATAATAATAATAATAATAATTATTATTATTATTATTATTATTATTATTATTATTATTATTATTATTATAATTATAATTTTATAATTATAATTATAATTATAATAATAATTACCTCTCACTACCTATGAATGCCAAACATTTAGAGTCGCCACACCTGATAGCTTCCTTTCCCAGACTACTTGCTGCCAGTGCACAAGTGGTAAGGCACTTAAATAGTTGAGGTTTTGAGCTGCAGATATGTGCAACCCACACAGAAGTCGAGGTGAAATACTAAGATGGCGTATGGGCTCATTGGACCTTCATTGTCACTTCCTCCTTGTCTAGCTGTTGACCTTATTTGTAGTAGGAGCTGACCCGATCCCACTCTGTAGCCTTATAGTAGGTGTGGTCAGTTAGAGAGAGTTCATCTCCATAGAGCTGTTGTCAACTTACTTCAACTTACCTCAACCCAGTGTGGTGTTGTTGGTCCAGTGTGTGTCCCCATAGAGCTATTGTCGGCCTACTTCAACCTGCCTCAACCCAGTGTGGTGTTGGTCCAGTGTGTGTCCCCATAGAGCTATCGTCAACCTACTTCAACCTGCCTCAACCCAATGTGGTGTTGGTCCAGTGTGTGTCCCCATAGAGCTACAGTGTATCGTCAACCTACTTCAACTTACCTCAACCCAATGTGGTGTGTCCGCATAGAGCTATTTTCGGCCTACTTCAACCGGCCTCAACCTAGTGTGGTGTTGGTCCAGTGTGTGCCCCCATAGAGCTATTGTCGGCCTACTTCAACCTGCCTCCACCCAGTGTGGTGTTGGTCCAGTGTGTGTCCCCATAGAGCTATTGTCAACCTACTTCAACCTGCATCAACCTAGTGTGGTGTTGTTCCAGTGTGTGCCCCCATAGAGCTATTGTCAACCTACTTCAACCTGCCTCCACCCAGTGTGGTGTTGGTCTAGTATGTGCCCCCATAGAGCTATTGTCGGCCTACTTCAACCTGCCTGAACCCAGTGTATAATGTAATAATGTAATAGTGACAAGCTCTGCCTCTAAGTCCGCACACTTCCCGGGGATATTGCCTAAAAAGGCAAGTTTGTGAAAGTTTAGTTATCTCTCTCGTCTCTACACAAGGACTTCCTGCATGAACACTGTTCCTTGTATAGCTGGTTGTCATAGAAGCGAGAACTGCCACAGTCCAGCACTATTGGTGTACTTATCATTGTTACGTTCAGCCCCGCGTATGTTCTCAAACAAGACAAACGACACCAATTGTGTTTGTGAAAGCTGCTAATCGTTGACAGTTCTAAACCATTTCCCCCAAGAAGCTCTTCCTAATAAAGAGGTTTGTTCTTAAAGAAACTTGACCATATATTTGAACTACAGTTGCTAAAGGTCATGGTCTGTACTTGCCAATTGTACCAATCTGTGTTGGATTTCCTGCTTGGCTCCTCCCTGGACTTGCACAATTTGTCACTTGCAGCTGCTGCTTGGCCACCATAAGCTTCCATCTCTGCCAACGGAAAGCAGCACTCCACTCCCACCAGCATGCTCCCCATGGTGGATCTCCTAAGCAACGGGCAAAACTACTAACTTTGTGCAACGGTTCTTGATTATTAGTCTATGAATCTCATTGCAATACTGCCTTTGGTATTCTTTAGCATACTAGAAACTCTTCCCATAGTATCCTAGAAACTTCCCATAGTATCCTAGACACCTGCTGAAGTATCCTAAATACTTCCTGTGGTATACTAGACACTTCCTCTAGTATACTAGATATCTGTTCATTAACTCACTTTTCTATACAAGACCAATGCCAATTCTAATCCTGAGTGAAGTGGATCTGGCGTTTCAACAGGAGAGTTTTTTCAGCACATGACCTCCACACGACACCTGCTGGGGGGGGGGCTACCCATTCTAAATATGACCAGGGAGTCAATGCCGCCCCCCCCCCCCCAATCCCCCTCATCGCCTAAAAAGAACCTTTGGAACTTTTATCTCGACTCTGCACTTACCTCAAGTGTTTGGGTAGTTTTAATGACCCCCTCCCCCCTCGTGAGACACACACCTCCCCCCACTCCTCCCTCTCCCCTCGCGAGACACACACCTTGCCTCACTTTTCTCACCTTATTTAGTGTTCCTTCAATAATCAGTTTCAGTGTGTGATGAATTGATCGTCACTACTAATTATTATTCTACGTCATCGTCAGAAAGAGCGAGCATTGAACTGCAGCTGTCGAGGTTGTTTCTGCACTCTATGGCCTCTGAATTCTAAGATGATAGAGTCCTTTTAGAGTCTGGTCGGCAGAGACTCCCAAGGTGCCCTGTCATCGTAGTATTCAAGATATGAGCTAGTTCGTGCTGTGGCCACACAGAGTTTTATCGTGTTAGATTGTGATGTTATTATTGTTGTCTAGTGACATTTAGTAAAATTATATCAAGCTTTTGTTAATTAATCTGCAAGCTCTACACCACTCAGGGGACTCATTTTCAATTATCACTTTTTGTAAACATAATTTTGAACTTGTTTGTGAAGCAAGCAGCTGCTGTAAATGTGATTAGAGAGCAGCAAAAAAAACCAAGCTTTCGTACTGAACTGGAACAAGTTTGGACTAAGAAGAAGTGATGCTGGTTATGGATATCCATAACCCACAATCTTCTGTGCCTGGACTTGTCTCCATAACTCTGCTAGCTTCTGCCTGGATGGCTAGCTACTCTTGTCTCCATAACTGCTAGCTGCTGCTTGGGGATAGCTACTCTTGTCTCCATAACTCTGCTAGCTGCTGCTTGGATGGCTAGCTACTCCTGTCTCCATAACTCTGCTAGCTGCTGGCTTGGATGGCTAGCTCCTCTTGTCTCCATAACTCGGCTAGCTACTGCTTGGATGGCTAGCTACTCTTGTCTCCATAACTCTGCTAGCTGTTGCTTGCATGGCTAGCTACTCTTGTCTCCATAACTCTACTAGCTGCTGCTTGGATGGCTAGCTACTCTTGTCTCCATAACTCTGCTAGCTGTTGCTTGGATGGATAGCTACTCTTGTCTCCATAACTCTACTAGTTGCTGCTTGGATGGCTAGCTACTCTTGCCTCCATAACTCTGCTAGCTGTTGCTTGGATGGCTAGCTACTCTTGTCTCCATAACTCTGCTAGCTGATGCTTGGATGGCTAGCTACTCTTGTCTCCATAACTCTGCTAGCTGATGCTTGGATGGCTAGCTACTCTTGTCTCCATAACTCTGCTAGCTGTTGCTTGCATGGCTAGCTACTCTTGTCTCCATAACTCTACTAGCTGCTGCTTGGATGGCTAGCTACTCTTGTCTCCATAACTCTGCTAGCTGTTGCTTGGATGGATAGCTACTCTTGTCTCCATAACTCTACTAGTTGCTGCTTGGATGGCTAGCTACTCTTGTCTCCATAACTCTGCTAGCTGCTGGCTTGGATGGCTAGCTATCTTGTCTCCATAACTCTGCTAGCTGATGCTTGGATGGCTAGCTACTCTTGTCTCCATAACTCTGCTAGCTGATGCTTGGATGGCTAGCTACTCTTGTCTCCATAACTCTGCTAGCTGCTGCTTGCATGGCTAGCTACTCTTGTCTCCATAACTCTACTAGCTGCTGCTTGGATGGCTAGCTACTCTTGTCTCCATAACTCTGCTAGCTGTTGCTTGGATGGATAGCTACTCTTGTCTCCATAACTCTACTAGTTGCTGCTTGGATGGCTAGCTACTCTTGTCTCCATAACTCTGCTAGCTGCTGGCTTGGATGGCTAGCTATCTTGTCTCCATAACTCTGCTAGCTGATGCTTGGATGGCTAGCTACTCTTGTCTCCATAACTCTGCTAGCTGATGCTTGGATGGCTAGCTACTCTTGTCTCCATAACTCTGCTAGCTGCTGCTTGCATGGCTAGCTACTCTTGTCTCCATAACTCTACTAGCTGCTGCTTGGATGGCTAGCTACTCTTGTCTCCATAACTCTGCTAGCTGTTGCTTGGATGGATAGCTACTCTTGTCTCCATAACTCTACTAGTTGCTGCTTGGATGGCTAGCTACTCTTGTCTCCATAACTCTGCTAGTTGCTGCTTGGATAGACATCATTGTGAGTGTGAAGGACAGTTAACAAAATTCTGACGATCAATGGAGTTCATAGTCCAAGTTTCATTCTGTATATGCCCATACAGTTTAGCACAGAGTGTATATCATCTCAAGTAGAATGGCAGTTAGAAGCCTTCTCCTATCCTTCTTGGAGGAGAGGGGTGGTCCTAGCAGACGGAAATGGCCCATTAATTGGACATTAACAGCTAAGAAACTTCGGATGGCTTAAAAATTGACACCTACTTATGCAGTAGCTGTAAAAGCATTGCTATTGGCAGGCGTACGGGTGCAATTGATTTTGGTAGAGATTCAGTTCCTGTAGGTAAATCCAGCGCACATACTTCATTCTTTCATTTCATGTGTGTGGTGTGTGTGTGTGAGGGGAGGGGAGGGGAGTGAGAGTGTGTGAATATGGTGGTCAATTGTAGTGCTAATGATTATGGTTGCTTCCTGTAGAAGGATCAAATAATGAGATTCATAGCAGTGTGGTTTTGAGTGGTGTTATGTTGTACCCACCCAGGGGCTTGGTGGGCACTTGACATCATCCACAGTAACAGGAGATTTTTTGTGTGCGTGTGGTGTGTGTGAGTGTGGTGTGTGCATGTGTGTGTGTGGTATGTGTGTGAGTGTGGTGCCATAAAATCCTCACTACTGGAGCAGATTCTCCAACTGTCGAGATAAGGTTACACCTACTCACTGCTGCAAGTCAGTAGGGCTAGGGCTGGAGTAGATTTGTCATGATGCTAGGGCTAGAGCTGGAGTAGATTTGTCATGATGCTAGGGCTAGGGCTAGAGTAGACTTGTCATGATGCTAGGGCTAGGGCTAGGGCTAGGGCTGGAGTAGACTTGTCATGATGCTAGCCATGACTGAGCACTTAGCTTCACACCCACCCCATGCAGGTAATGGTTGTGTTTAGATGATTACCTGCAGAGACTTCAGCTCACCACTGGAGATGAGTGGTGTCACTGGTTATTCCTTCTCACAATGAGTGGGTGTGTGTGACCAGACTCACCTTCTACAGAGCTCTGGATGTTGACCAATACCACACCGGGGTGAGGCATTAGCTCTATGGGGGGACACACTGGACCAACACCACACTGGGTTGAGGCAGGTTGAAGTAGGTTTACAATAGCTCTATGGGGACACACACTGGACCAACACCACACTGGGTTGAGGTTAGGTTGACAAAAGCTCTATGGGGACACACACTGGACCAACACCACACTGGGTTGAGGCAGGTTGAAGTAGGTTGACAATAGCTCTATGGGGACACACACTGGACCAACACCACACTGGGTTGAGGCAGGTTGAAGTAGGTTGACAATAGCTCTATGGGGACACACACTGGACCAACACCACACTGGGTTGAGGCAGGTTGAAGTAGGTTGACAATAGCTCTATGGGGACACACACTGGATCAACACCCACTGGGTTGAGGTCAGTTGAAGTAGGTTGACAGTAGCTCTATGGGGACAATAACTTCCATTTCAGCTCTTGCATGAGTTCACCTGTAGAACACTTGAATCAAGTCCTAAGCCTTGGGCAATGCTGGGTAGGTCATCACTCAAGGCTATTATGTGGTGAATTCCATGACCCACAAACCACCCACCCAGATACTGCTGAGGGGTTATCATGGACCACAAACCACACCCAGAAACTGCTGGGGGTTGATTATGGTTATGAGGTCGTAGGTGGAGTTACACTTGAGGCTGGTGACATATAATATTTCTATAAACACCTGTTGTTGTTGTTGTTGTTGTTGTTGATGATGTCTTGTTTTAGTATTGATCTCTTCAAGGCACTATTATGTGCATTAGCAGAGTGTGCCTATCCACTCTATTGCAAGTCTCTCTGCATAGCTTGCTCAGTTCTCTCTGCTCAAGTGTTCTCTGCATAGCTTGCTCAGTTCTCTCTGCTCTAGTCTCTCTCTGCATAGCTTGCTCAGTTCTCTCTGCTCAAGTGTTCTCTGCATAGCTTGCTCAGTTCTCTCTGCTCTAGTCTCTCTCTGCATAGCTTGCTCAGTTCTCTCTGCTCTAGTGCTCTCTGCATAGCTTGCTCAGTTCTCTCTGCTCAAGTGCTCTCTGCATAGCTTGCTCAGTTCTCTCTGCTCTAGTGCTCTCTCTGCATAGCTTGCTCAGTTCTCTCTCTGCTCAAGTGTTCTCTGCATAGCTTGCTCAGTTCTCTCTGCTCTAGTACTCTCTGCATAGCTTGCTCAGTTCTCTCTGCTCTAGTGCTCTCTCTGCATAGCTTGCTCAGTTCTCTCTCTGCTCAAGTGTTCTCTGCATAGCTTGCTCAGTTCTCTCTGCTCTAGTACTCTCTGCATAGCTTGCTCAGTTCTCTCTGCTCTAGTACTCTCTGCATAGCTTGCTCAGTTCTCTCTGCTCTAGTACTCTCTGCATAGCTTGCTCAGCTCTCTCTGCTCTAGTACTCTCTCTGCATAGCTTGCTCAGCTCTCTCTGCTCAAGTGTTCTCTGCATAGCTTGCTCAGTTCTCTCTGCTCTAGTACTCTCTCTGCATAGCTTGCTCAGTTCTCTCTGCTCAAGTGTTCTCTGCATAGCTTGCTCAGTTCTCTCTGCTCTAGTCTCTCTCTGCATAGCTTGCTCAGTTCTCTCTGCTCAAGTGTTCTCTGCATAGCTTGCTCAGTTCTCTCTGCTCTAGTCTCTCTCTGCATAGCTTGCTCAGTTCTCTCTGCTCTAGTGCTCTCTGCATAGCTTGCTCAGTTCTCTCTGCTCAAGTGCTCTCTGCATAGCTTGCTCAGTTCTCTCTGCTCTAGTGCTCTCTCTGCATAGCTTGCTCAGTTCTCTCTCTGCTCAAGTGTTCTCTGCATAGCTTGCTCAGTTCTCTCTGCTCTAGTGCTCTCTGCATAGCTTGCTCAGTTCTCTCTGCTCTAGTCTCTCTCTGCATAGCTTGCTCAGTTCTCTCTGCTCTAGTGTTCTCTGCATAGCTTGCTCAGTTCTCTCTGCTCTAGTGCTCTCTCTGCATAGCTTGCTCAGTTCTCTCTGCTCTAGTGCTCTCTCTGCATAGCTTGCTCAGTTCTCTCTCTGCTCTAGTGCTCTCTCTGCATAGCTTGCTCAGTTCTCTCTGCTCTAGTGCTCTCTGCATAGCTTTCTCAGTTCTCTCTGCTCTAGTCTCTCTCTGCATAGCTTGCTCAGTTCTCTCTGCTCTAGTGTTCTCTGCATAGCTTGCTCAGTTCTCTCTGCTCTAGTGCTCTCTGCATAGCTTGCTCAGTTCTCTCTGCTCTAGTCTCTCTCTGCATAGCTTGCTCAGTTCTCTCTGCTCTAGTCTCTCTCTGCATAGCTTGCTCAGTTCTCTCTGCTCTAGTCTCTCTCTGCATAGCTTGCTCAGTTCTCTCTGCTCTAGTGCTCTCTGCATAGCTTGCTCAGTTCTCTCTGCTCTTGTTCTCTCTGCATAGCTTGCTCAGTTCTCTCTGCTCTAGTGCTCTCTCTGCATAGCTTGCTCAGTTCTCTCTGCTCTAGTACTCTCTGCATAGCTTGCTCAGTTCTCTCTGCTCTAGTCTCTCTCTGCATAGCTTGCTCAGTTCTCTCTGCTCTAGTGCTCTCTGCATAGCTTGCTCAGTTCTCTCTGCTCTAGTGCTCTCTCTGCATAGCTTGCTCAGTTCTCTCTGCTCTAGTGCTCTCTCTGCATAGCTTGCTCAGTTCTCTCTGCTCTAGTACTCTCTGCATAGCTTGCTCAGTTCTCTCTGCTCTAGTACTCTCTGCATAGCTTGCTCAGTTCTCTCTGCTCTAGTACTCTCTGCATAGCTTGCTCAGTTCTCTCTGCTCTAGTCTCTCTCTGCATAGCTTGCTCAGTTCTCTCTGCTCTAGTCTCTCTCTGCATAGCTTGCTCAGTTCTCTCTGGCCTAGTACTCTCTGCATAGCTTGCTCAGTTCTCTCTGCTCTAGTCTCTCTCTGCATAGCTTGCTCAGTTCTCTCTGCTCTAGTGCTCTCTCTGCATAGCTTGCTCATCTCTCTCTGGTCTATTGACCACATGGAAGTTATGGAGCTCTTTGGTAGAGACAATTTCCAATTTTCCCTAGAGACCCTCCCCCTCCCCCATGTATGTATGATGTTGTACATGTGTGTGTGTGTGTGTGTGTGTGTGTGTGTGTTGTGTGTTGTGTGTGTGTGTGTGTCATTGTGCTGCCATGCCCAGGTTCAACCAGGAATACCTTAGCCCTAACCACTATTAGCTCGACAAGACCTTTCTTTGGACACCCCTAATTGAACCCACCCCCCATTATAGATTTTGACCCTAACCTGTAACTAGCAGAGCACTCAGTCAAGAAATGTACTATTATTAGCATGTACTATTATTAGCATGCACTATTATTAGCATGTACTATTATTAGCATGCACTATTATTAGCATGTACTATTATTAGCAGCTCGTTGACTAGAGAGAGGTGTGGTACAGGGGAAAGAAAATTCTGGTTTAACCAGTCCCTGTTGCCATGACAGTGTAGAATTCATGACCTTATTTAGCTTGCACTCTGAAAGTCCTATTGTGTGGGTGGCTGGTAAGTTCCAGTCATGACTGGCATGTCAAGTTTGACCACAGGAATGCTGCAATGTAGGCACAACAATGTCAGCACATTGTCAAGAGCTTCCCTAGGGCACAAATTCTGGCATTACATCATCATGATGGCATCATCAATGCTGTACATTATCAGGGTAGGGTTAGGACTAGGGCCAGGGCTAGGGCTAGGGTTAGGGTCAGGGCAAGGGTTAGGGCCAGGGCTAGGCTAGGGTTAGGGCCAGGGTAGGTCTAGGGTAGGGCTATGGTTAGGGGTAGGGTTAGGACTAGTGCCAGGGCTAGGGTTAGGACTAGTGCCAGGGCTAGGGTTAGGACTAGTGCCAGGGCTAGGGTTAGGGCCAGGGCTAGGGCCAGCGTATGGGTAGGGCTATGGTTAGGGCTAGGGTAGGGCTAGGGCCAGGGCTAGGGTTAAGGCTGGCGCCTGAGTAGGGTTAGGACTAGTACCAGGGCTAGGGTTAGGACTAGTGCCAGGGCTAGGGTTAGGACTAGTGCCAGGGCTAGGGTTAGGGCTAGTGCCAGGGCTAGGGTTAGGGCCAGGGCTAGGGCCAGCGTATGGGTAGGGCTATGGTTAGGGCTAGGGTAGGGCTAGGGCCAGGGCTAGGGTTAGGGCTGGCGCCTGAGTAGGGTTAGGACTAGTACCAGGGCTAGGGTTAGGACTAGTGCCAGGGCTAGGGTTAGGACTAGTGCCAGGGCTAGGGTTAGGGCCAGGGCTAGGGCCAGCGTATGGGTAGGGCTATGGTTAGGGCTAGGGTAGGGCTAGGGCCAGGGCTAGGGTTAGGGCTGGCGCCTGGGTAGGGTTAGGACTAGTACCAGGGCTAGGGTTAGGACTAGTGCCAGGGCTAGGGTTAGGACTAGTGCCAGGGCTAGGGTTAGGACTAGTGCCAGGGCTAGGGTTGGGGCCAGGGCTAGGGTTAGGGCCAGGATAGGGTTAGGGCTAGGGCTAGGATAGGGTTAGGACTAGTGCCAGGGCTAGGTTAGGGTCAGGGCCAGGGTTGGGTTAGGACTAGGGCCAGGGTTAGGGCCAGGGCTAGGGTTGGGGGTTAGGTAATGGCTATGAATACCACTAGAATGGTTAGGGCCAAGGCTGGCAAGGGCAATAGCTAGCTAGGGCTAGATCCAGGGCAATGATAGAACCAGTCCCTGTGGAATGGAACTTAACTAGCTCCTGCAGAATGGAACTTGAACCAGTTCTAAGTTCATCTTGAACGAAGCCTAAAGGCAGAGGCGATGTATTGGATTTGGGAGACACATCAGACCTCGGTTGCAAATGGCGAAACCAAAATCGTTATGCACAGAGATTTGGTAAAGGGTCTGGCTCACAAGGTTGCTCTGCGGAAAAACTTGGCTTGTGTTGCATGAAAATGGGGCCCGAAGTTGGAGTACTCCGACAGGTAGAAAACCGTCAGATAGCCACGGAGACTCACCTGGACGTGCCACGAGATTCCGTCAGATGGTAACTTAAACCACTCACTTCCTTTCATGCAGTGTGATAGTTTTCCAGGTCCGCTGTGTGCGTCTGGCGTCCAGGTCCTGTGCGTGCATCTGTCGTCCAGGTCCTGTGTGTGCATCTGTCGTCCAGGTCCTGTGTGTACGTCTGTCGTCCAGGTCCTGTGTGTGCGTCTGTCGTCCAGGTCCTGTGTGTGCCTATGTCGTCCAGGTCCTGTGTGTGTGTCTGTCGTCCAGGTCCTGTGTGTACGTCTGTCGTCCAGGTCCTGTGTGAGCGTCTATCGTCCAGGTCCTGTGTGTACGTCTGTCGTCCAGGTCCTGTGTGTGCATCTGTCGTCCAGGTCCTGTGTGTGCGTCTGGCGTCCAGGTCCTGTGTGTGCGTCTGTCGTCCAGGTCCTGTGTGTGCGTCTGGCGTCCAGGTCCTGTGTGTGCATCTGTTGTCCAGGTCCTGTGTGTGCATCTGTCGTCCAGGCATCTAGACAACTTTGCAGGATGCGTGTGCAGACAAGCCTTCCCTCGCTGACAGTGTGTGACCGGAACAATCCCAGGATGGTTATGGAGGTCCAAATTTCATAATTCTTTCACCCTCGTAGTTGCTAGCCCCCCTTGAGAAAAGGCTACTGCTATGCCTAAAGCTAGTGCTAGGCACGGTGGGCAACAGCATTGAAGTTCAGACATCCACAGCTATCTACAGTGTTGTCTGCAGAACCAGTGTACCACCATGATGATAATATAGCGGAAATTAGTGTGCGTAACAGCTGGCAATGAGAACTATGCACCTAGCGACAAAGCGCCTAGCAACCCACCAAGGTACGAGCGTGATCAATGTTGCTATAGGTCTGGATCAACTTGTGTCTGTGTCAGCTAACTGGAGGATCAACTTGTGTCTGTGCCAGCTAGCTGGAGGATCAACTTGTGTCTGCACCAGTTAGCTGGAGGATCAACTTGTGTCTGCGTCAGTTAGCTGGAGGATCAACTTGTGTCTGTGTCAGCTAACTGGAGGATCAACTTGTGTCTGCACCAGCTAGCTGGAGGATCAACTTGTGTCTGTGCCAGTTAGCTGGAGGATGAACTTGTGTCTGCGTCAGTTAGCTGGAGGATCAACTTGTGTCTGTGTCAGCTAACTGGAGGATCAACTTGTGTCTGTGCCAGCTAGCTGGAGGATCAACTTGTGTCTGTGCCAGTTTGCTGGAGGATCAACTTGTGTCTGTGTCAGTTAGCTGGAGCATCAACTTGTGTCTGTGCCAGTTAGCTGGAGGATCAACTTGTATCTGTGTCAGTTAGATGGAGGATCAACTTGTGTCTGCGTCAGTTAGCTGGAGGATCAACTTGTGTCTGCGTCAGTTAGCTGGAGGATCAACTTGTATCTGTGCCAGTTAGATGGAGGATCAACTTGTGTCTGCATCAGTTAGCTGGAGGATCAACTTGTGTCTGCGTCAGTTAGCTGGTGTCTGTGTCAGTTAGCTGGAGGATCAACTTGTGTCTGCGTCAGTTAGCTGGAGGATCAACTTGTGTCTGCACCAGTTAGCTGGAGGATCAACTTGTGTCTGTGCCAGTTAGCTGGAGGATCAACTTGTGTCTGCGTCAGTTAGCTGGAGGATCAACTTGTGTCTGCGTCAGTTAGCTGGAGGATCAACTTGTGTCTGCGTCAGTTAGCTGGTGTCTGTGTCAGTTAGCTGGAGGATCAACTTGTGTCTGCGTCAGTTAGCTGGAGGATCAACTTGTGTCTGCGTCAGTTAGCTGGAGGATCAACTTGTGTCTGTGCCAGTTAGCTGGAGGATCAACTTGTATCTGTGTCAGTTAGCTGGAGGATCAACTTGTGTCTGCGCCAGTTAGCTGGAGGATCAACTTGTGTCTGCACCAGTTAGCTGGAGGATCAACTTGTGTCTGTGCCAGTTAGCTGGAGGATCAACTTGTGTCTGTGCCAGTTAGCTGGAGGATCAACTTGTGTCTGTGCCAGTTAGCTGGAGGATCAACTTGTGTCTGTGCCAGCTAGCTGGAGGATCAACTTGTATCTGTGTCAGTTAGCTGGAAGATCAACTTGTGTCTGTGCCAGCTAGCTGGAGGATCAACTTGTGTCTGCGCCAGTTAGCTGGAGGATCAACTTGTGTCTGCACCAGTTAGCTGGAGGATCAACTTGTGTCTGTGCCAGTTAGCTGGAGGATCAACTTGTGTCTGCGCCAGCTAGCTGGAGGATCAACTTGTGTCTGTGTCAGTTAGCTGGAGGATCAACTTGTGTCTGCATCAGTTAGCTGGAGGATCAACTTGTGTCTGCGCCAGTTAGCTGGAGGATCAACTTTTGTCTGTGCCAGTTAGCTGGAGGATCAACTTGTGTCTGTGTCAGTTAGCTGGAGGATCAACTTGTGTCTGTGCCAGTTAGCTGGAGGATCAACTTGTGTCTGTGTCAGTTAGCTGGAGCATCAACTTGTGTCTGCGTCAGTTAGCTGGAGGATCAACTTGTGTCTGCGTCAGTTAGCTGGAGGATCAACTTGTGTCTGTGTCAGTTAGCTGGAGGATCAACTTGTGTCTGCGTCAGTTAGCTGGAGGATCAACTTGTGTCTGCGTCAATTAGCTGGAGGATCAACTTGTGTCTGTGCCAGTTAGCTGGAGGATCAACTTGTGTCTGTGTCAGTTAGATGGAGGATCAACTTGTATCTGTGTCAGTTAGCTGGAGGATCAACTTGTGTCTGCGCCAGTTAGCTGGAGGATCAACTTGTGTCTGTGTCAGTTAGCTGGAGGATCAACTTGTGTCTGCGTCAGTTAGCTGGAGGATCAACTTGTATCTGTGCCAGTTAGCTGGAGGATCAACTTGTGTCTGTGCCAGTTAGCTGGAGGCTCAACTTGTGTCTGCATCAGTTAGCTGGAGGATCAACTTGTCTCTGCGTCAGTTAGATGGAGGATCAACTTGTGTCTGCGCCAGCTAGCTGGAGGATCAACTTATGTCTGCGCCAGTTAGCTGGAGGATCAACTTGTGTCTGTGCCAGTTAGCTGGAGGCTCAACTTGTGTCTGCATCAGTTAGCTGGAGGATCAACTTGTGTCTGCGTCAGTTAGATGGAGGATCAACTTGTGTCTGCGCCAGTTAGCTGGAGGATCAACTTGTGTCTGCGCCAGTTAGCTGGAGGATCAACTTGTGTCTGCACCAGTTAGCTGGAGGATCAACTTGTGTCTGTATCAGTTAGCTGGAGGATCAACTTGTGTCTGTGCCAGCTAGCTGGACCTCGACTATTGCCCGGCAGAGCCGCGCCAGAGTAATGGGCCAGAGCAAGCACTGATGCAGTGCGAGGAAACAAAGCAGCCCAAGATGATACTCGTCACATGATCTGTTAGTGGGCATGGGAAAAGCTTGCCGATAATGACGGGTGCATTCTGGAATGATTAACTAACTCTGTCATGTGTGAAGTGGGATGATGTAATGGAGTCTATGTTACATAGGTGGGTGTGCACATGTGTGAAGTGGGATGATGTAATGGAGTCTTATGTTACGTAGGTGGGCGTGTGTTCTAGTCTGCACATGAAACTTCTCGTTTGTAGCTTGTAATTAGAAAAACTTGTGAAGTTCTAAGAGTTGATATGTTATGCATTACTGAAGGGGTAGAAAATATTGCCGTCATAATTGCTGAAAAGTTCCGCCACCCAATCACAATCCGTCAGAACAGGTCTGTGAAACTGAGTAGAGGTCAAGAGGTCATACTAATTAAGGATGAATTTATGCCAACCTGTTTTACACCTTACATAATGGTTTGTTACGATGGGTGTGGTGAGGGTAGGGGGGTGGGAGCTTCTCTGAATCCGAGAAGTGTCAGACCATCTCTCAATAAAATGAAATAAGATTAATTGGAAGTATGCTACTAATTGTGCACAAAGACATCCTTATAAGTTTGTTAAAGATGTGCATAACTTATAAGTTTGTTATAGATGTGCATAACTTATAAGTTTGTTATAGATGTGCATAACTTATAAGTTTGTTATAGATGTGCATAACTTATAAGTTTGTTATAGATGTGCATAACTTATAAGTTTGTTATAGATGTGTATAACTTATAAGTTTGTTACTAGATGTGCATAACTTATGTTTGTTATAGATGTGCATAACTTATAAGTTTGTTATAGATGTGCATAACTTATAAGTTTGTTATAGATGTGCATAACTTATAAGTTTGTTATAGATGTGCATAACTTATAAGTTTGTTATAGATGTGCATAACTTATAAGTTTGTTATAGATGTGCATAACTTATATGTTTGTTATAGATGTGCATAACTTATAAGTTTACTAGATGTGCGATGTGCATAACTTATAAGTTTGTTAAAGATGTGCATAACTTATAAGTTTGTTATAGATGTGCATAACTTATAAGTTTGTTATAGATGTGTATAACTTATAAGTTTGTTATAGATGTGCATAACTTATAAGTTTGTTATAGATGTGCATAACTTATAAGTTTGTTATAGATGTGCATAACTTATAAGTTTGTTATAGATGTGCATAACTTATAAGTTTGTTATAGATGTGCATAACTTATATGTTTGTTATAGATGTGCATAACTTATAAGTTTGTTATAGATGTGCATAACTTATAAGTTTACTAGATGTGCGATGTGCATAACTTATAAGTTTGTTAAAGATGTGCATAACTTATAAGTTTGTTATAGATGTGCATAACTTATAAGTTTGTTATAGATGTGCATAACTTATAAGTTTGTTATAGATGTGCATAACTTATATGTTTGTTATAGATGTGCATAACTTATAAGTTTGTTATAGATGTGCATAACTTATAAGTTTGTTATAGATGTGCATAACTTATATGTTTGTTATAGATGTGCATAACTTATAAGTTTGTTATAGATGTGCATAACTTATAAGTTTGTTATAGATGTGCATAACTTATAAGTTTGTTATAGATGTGCATAACTTATAAGTTTGTTATAGATGTGCATAACTTATAAGTTTACTAGATGTGCATAACTTATAAGTTTGTTATAGATGTGCATAACTTATAAGTTTGTTTTAGATGTGTATAACTTATAAGTTTGTGTGTAGCTAAATTCTTTTTTAATGCTTGCCACAAAGGCTATTTTGGTCAGTCTTGCCTCCATCCTATATAGCTGCTGTTGATGTCAGATACGGTTCAGCTGCCTGGGTTGGCCCAGATGCCTTGGCCTCCATCCTAGCTGCTGTTGATGTCCAGCTGGCCCAGATGCCTTGGCCTCCATCCTAGCTGCTGTTGATGTCAGATACGGTCCAGCTGCCTGGGATAGCCCAGATGCCTTGGCCTCCATCCTAGCTGCTGTTGATGTCGGAGCGGACTACCTCTTTGTGTGATCTGATAGAGAAGTTGAGCCAAGATGTGCTCCAGCATCTATGGTTAGTACAACTTGCATTAGTTTAATTAGGAGCAAGCGTGAGAGTAGATAAGGTAATTGGAGATCCTCATGAATATTCTTATATGTGCCTTTAGGCACTTATATCCATGTTTGGGGGAGGGTGTGTGGTTAAGCGGTTGGACAAGCTTGATAGCTTCTAATCAGCAAGGTATTTATGTTTGTGCAGTATGGGTGTGGTTTGATATATTACAAAACTGACGGAAGTCCAAAGGTCACCTTTGGTTCTCAACCCAAACCCGTTCACTAATCATGATTGTTTAATTTTAATTTTGTCTTTAAAAAAAAAATTTAAATAAAAATTTAAAGCAGAAGAAACTGGCATGTTAAGCGGATGTATATATTTAGCATCTAGGTTTTGTCAAGCACCTACTTCTCTGTTGGTTCCAGTCTCTGTGCCAATCATGACTATGTCTTCTTCCCCCCTGAGAGTGTTGCTTACATTGCTGGTGACCAAGTGGATGTGATGTCAACGCTCTCCAGGCTCTGCTCTGCAATAGTTCAACCATTCTCCACCCTTACCTAGCTCAGAACATATTCTCGGCCATCCGTGCCTAACTAGTCTGCACATGGGTGTGGCACATGGGTGTGGTGTTCCTACCTATTAATTATCTTGCTCACTGATGCTGTAAGCTGACAAGCATACAACGTGCTAAGCTCATTTCTCTCTAGGCCTGCTCATTTTATCATGACTGTACTAGTTGGTGATGGTGAAGCTGCTAGAGTGTATACACACACACACCACACACACACACACACACACACACACACACACAGTGTGTAGGAGTTATCAAGCTTTGGCTGGGCACCTGAGCTCTCCCACACAATGTCGTGGCAAGCAGAGGCCAATCTATGGATGTCTAAATTCAAAAGTTAACTTGTTGGAGCCTTAGCCCTAGTCATCTAGCCCTAGTCCTATATCCCTAGCCCTAGCTTGCCCTAGTCCTATATCCCTAGCCCTAGCTTGCCCTTGTCCTATATCCCTAGCCCTAGCTTGCCCTAGTCCTATATCCCTAGCCCTAGCTTGCCCTGGTCCTATATCCCTAGCCCTAGCTTGCCCTAGTCCTATATCCCTAGCCCTAGCTTGCCCTAGTCCTATATCCCTAGCCCTAGCTTGCCCTAGTCCTATATCCCAAGCCCTAGCTAGCCCTAGAGCCCTAGCCCTAGTCCTATATCACTAGCCCTAGTCCTGGTTGGAGCATTAGTCCTATTTGTAGCCCTAGCTCTATAAGCCCTAACCTTTGAGGGCAGCCTGATGATGCTTGGCTTGTACACGGCCCACAGTACATTATGCATTGCTTTAATTTTTCGTACACTTGCACCCCAGGCATCCAGAGCCACACCCACAAAACTTTGCAGGCCAAAACAAATTAGCAAATCTGCACACACCTACTTGCTGCCTGGTAACGAGTACTATGCATAAGTGAGGTTGCCAATAGCCAATAGCTGAGATCCTCAGCTGTTAATTAATGAGCAATTACTTAGTTTCTGAGTTACTTGGCAACTTCCCTGCTCTCACAGATGGCTGTAGAGTGTCACTGTCTCCCCGCTCCCATAGGTGGCTCTAATAGGAGTATCACTGTCTCCCTGCTCCCACAGGTGGCTCTAATAGGAGTATCACTGTCCCTGCTCCCACAGGTGGCTCTAATAGGAGTATCACTGTCTCCCTGCTCCCACAGGTGGCTCTAATAGGAGTATCACTGTCTCCCTGCTCCCATAGGTGGCTCTAATAGGAGTATCACTGTCTCCCTGCACCCACAGGTGGCTCTAATAGGAGTATCACTGTCTCCCTGCTCCCACAGGTGGCTCTAATAGGAGTATCACTGTCTCCCTGCTCCCATAGGTGGCTCTAATAGGAGTATCACTGTCTCCCTGCTCCCATAGGTGGCTCTAATAGGAGTATACATTGCCTCTTGGAAAACTCCAAAGATTGTTTCCGAGTAAGTGAGTGTCATTCACAGTTGCTCCTTGCACTGCTAAGGCCGCCCACTCCCTTTAGTGGGCATGTCAGGAAAGTACAACAAACCTCCCTCCTCCCTTCTCCTCCTCCCCTCTCCTCCTCTCCTCTCCTCCTCTCCTCTCCTCCTCTCCTCTCCTCCTCTCCTCTCCTCCTCCCCTCTCCTCCTCCCCTCTCCTCCTCCCCTCTCCTCCTTCCCTCTCCTCCTCCCCTCTCCTCCCCTATCCCCCTCGTCTCTAGCAAGAAATCCTGTCTGAAGCAGTGATGAAATAACCATTTCCCACTGAAATTCAAATCCTGACACCTTACAATACCAGATACCAGGGGGTGGGGTGTATGAGGGGGGGGATATTTCCGATGTGTTTAATGTTCTCATTTTTCACATTTAGAATCCAGATTAGGTAGGACAGAAGTGCGTGGCTTATACTTACACTACACCCCCCCCCCCCCCCCACGAATAGTTCCCTCCTCAAACAGTCAGCACCTGTGATTATTTAAACCCATAAAATCTCCCTCTCTCTGTCTGTCATAACCCATAGTCACATGCCCACCAGCCCTAGCAACCCGATACAGCTCGGCAACAGAAGGCTCCACGGAGAATCACATGGTTCATTAGGCAAACACATGCTACTAATCACCGCCAATTAGAAAAGACAACTTGACTCTTGTTTTGTTGATTGGCTTCGGAAGTGCACGCAAGCTTTTCAGAATCCTGTGACTAATTAATTTAGCAGTTCTGTGGTCTGAGTGTGTGCACTTGTAGTGGAAGTGTGGCAGAGGACCCTGTACCTCAATTGGTGATACTCTACTCCACGGAAACCACATCCACTCTTCCAGACATATCTCCAGGAGAGATTTTTTTCGAGCTGGAGTTGGTTGTCAGGCTCCAGGACTCAACCCATGGTGGCTGTGGTCATGCTAAAGGATTATTCATGCCTGCTATGGTTACCCAGCCTGGGATGTGTCCTGCCTTGGTCACTCAGCCTGGGTTGTGTGCTGCTATGGTTACCAAGCCTGAAGGCTAGATTATTTTTTAGATTATTTACAGATAGCACGGGCAGATATTTGTGATGTAGAAAATAATATAATAGTGTAATCATGTAGGCAATATCTGCACTTTCAACCCTGTCTCCAAGTGAGGCTACAGATTTGTTTTGTGAGCATCACAAAACCCGCGTGCTGTTCCCGGAGCTGATGTTCAGCGTGACTTGTAACGACGACGGATGTACGAGTGTGTTCGTGACGTGTAAAAAGACGGCAGCCAGTGTGACTGGCTTTGGGGTGTTGTTACAGGCTCATCGTCCCTCTATCGAGACATCGAGCCTGCCTTCAAGTTTATCGGATCTGTTCTTGCGGGGTGTGGTTTAGAGATGGTGTGCTGCACATCAGTGCTAGGGCTTGTGTTTTGCCACACTTAAGGATGCAGTCGCCACAAAATTATCGATGTGTGTGTTTGTGGTGAGAAGCAGGAAAATTTCCTGACATTTCTGTTCCCTCCAACCGTCAACCATCGGGATTCTCTACATCCTCTGGGGGAAAGAGCTCTTAAAAAGCAAGCCAATGCACTCTAAGAATCTCATCTTTTGTGAACCATGACCTTATTTGGTCCCATGTCCATTGTGGGGTGAGCAGAGGAAAAAATGGAGTTGAAAATAGTTCATTTTTGTGGTCCTGTTAGGAGGTCTCTGTTTGGACACACTTCTCTTCCTGGCATGGTGCAGGTTGCATTTAAGTGAGGGATTGGGTGAACCCACCACACGCACACACACATACACACACACACACACACACACACACACACACTTGGTTCCTTATATCCCTCTGATCCCCTGGGAAAAGGACTATATATAGAAATGGCTGGAAGGACTGTGTCAATGCTATTATTATTATTATTATTATTATTATTTTATTATTATTAGTATTTTTTTTGCTTCTCTAATTTCAAACATGGATGACATAGATGACATAAGCATGTCAACCAGGGCAGAGCAAGTTATCTGTTTACCGCTATCAACTCGTTAACATTCCCTCAAACTTCCACTTCAGCCTCCGTTTAAAGACTTCTTACGGCGCCTTCCTTCTCAGGTCACCATCAGTGTCCAGGGTTGCCCTGGACTCTCAGCTTTATCTTGGACACTGGGGATGTGGTGGATCTCTCCTTGGGTCTAGAGCACATGCTCTAAGCGTCTGCAGTGTTGCAGCATCTGATGGTTGAGAGCAGCTGGACCACCTGCAGATATTACCATCCATGAGCTCACAGTCCATTCCAAACTCTGATATTATTCTTACTGATTTGGTTTTAGTGCTTTGAGCCAGTTCCAAATCCCTTGTTATATTGGCAACTAGGACTAGGCGTTCAGCTCGGGGGAGGGTAACATGTGTGAGGGAGGAGGGTGGTCCAATGTCCGGGAAATTGAGCAAGAATCCTGGGAGCTTAGTGGTGGTGGGTCCAGGACTTGCACCAGTCAAGGTTGGCCTGTGAGATAGCTGGCCTACCCTTCTCTGTGGAGCGGCCACAGCCTAGTAGTGTATCTAGAGTGCACTAGTCAAGGTTGGCCTGTAAGATATTAGCTTTCCCTTCTCTGTAGAGAGGCACAGCTTAGTGGTGTGTCCTGAGCCTGCACCAGTCAAGGTTGGCCTATGAGATAGTTAGCCTCCTCTTCTCTGTGGAGAGCACAGTAAAGCTTGCCCTGAATGATCATCACTAAAAATAAAATAAGATTTTTAGAATTAACTTTCTATCTCTTCCTTCTCATGACTTCACATGATGTCATGTTAAAGCACCTAATCATGACCATATTTAAACATCTTTAGCAAGAATTCAGTCATAGATCTTGTTCCGTGCACTTCCTGTCTCCATGTGCTTGAAGTGGGCGTGGCTGCAAGTGCCTATAATTAGAGGGGCCTCTTTTTACAGACAGCTTGCTGGATGGGGTCAGCTAAATGGCTGTTCAAGTGTTGTAATGGCTGCTAAGTTCTGTGAAGAGTCAAGTGTCTTGATAATGCCTAATTGGGGGGGGGGGGGGATTGGTTTAAAAGGTATTGAAATTTCACAATTCTTTTAAATGATATAATGCATATCAGATATTATACTACAACACGTCATCTGTGGCTAATCTGATTGGTTAATAACTGTAGGTTACATAGGCGCGTAACCTACACTTTTAACCGGATGTAGTTTAGCGCGTGCGCAATGTAGTATAAGTAAGATAGCCTATACTCCACTCGCGGGTTATGCGCCAGTGTAACCTACTCGTTTGCGCTTTAGCTATTAATGTTCACTGTTCATGAAGCTTTAATATCATGACAATATTCACTTGATATAATTTATATAGATGTTCTGTGCTGCAGTGTAACCTACTCGTTTGCGCATAACACTGCAAAATATCTGGGCTCATAAATCCCTGAAGTTGAAGGAGTTTTTGATTATCAGTTGAAGGAAGTTGTTCCAACTCAGCTGCGTGTTTATCTAGCAGTACTTTGTCAATAGCTGGGGCGCCTTGAGTAAAAAATTCTTCCATTTCTAGTTGCTATGTAGTTTAGCGCGTGCGCAATGTAGTATAATAAGTAAGATAGCCTATACAAAAGAGTCGGTTATGCGCCAGTGTAACCTACTCGTTTGCTGTTACATTCCTCGGCTTCGCCTCGGGGTAACTCGGAGGTTACATAGGCACATAACCGACTCTTTTGTATAGACTATCCTATACATATATATATATATAATAGTATAGATTTTTCTTTTGGTCAGCATTTGGTTTCCATGCCAACATTACAACCGAAAGCTTCAGTCTTCATCTAGACGAATGAGAAAACAGACTCCATGCAACGCTCGCTGGCAGCACGTTTCACACAGAATGCACAGGATTCACGACATGTCGGAATGCTTGCGTGTATAAGCACAGGGACATGCCTGGCCGATGAAGATGGGCGTGGTTTCATGTGCCGCAGGCTTGAGAACCGGCAATCAGGTTGCTCCATTCCTATGTCTCGATTGAAGCGATGATCCTTAGGCGTAAGATGCAGTGCCTCCTTCATGAGAAATTTCATCCATTTGCTGTCTCTCTCTGTGGACAACAGGATAACTTGACTCCACTTACACAAGGACATGATGGTGTGAACTATTTCAATAATAAGTGGAGAGCAAATCAACGCTCGGCTGGCATTTAAATACGTAACACCACTTTATGCTACCTTAAGTGAAAAGCATGAACACTAGTCAAGCTGACATTACATATGTAACATCGCTTTACACCACCTCTTGTGAAAAGCATGAAGACTTAGCCATTACAAAGTTGCACAGTTGTACATGACAAATAGTAAGCCGTTTGAAGTTGATGGAAGTTTTTATGTATGGGAGGGTGTCTTTAATGACTAAATTATAGATTACTGATAACCCATTTCCTGCCATCATCCTGATTGAAGCTCTTATGAAGTGGCAAAAGGTGCAAAAAGCTTCCATAAAGTGCAAAAAAGTGCAAAAAGCTTCTATGAAGTGGCAAGAAAAACTTCTATGAAGTGGAAAAAAGGTTCAAAAAGCTTCTGTGAAGTGCAAAAAGATGCAAAATAACTTCTATAAAGTGCAGAAAGGTTCGATGAAGTGCAAAAAGATGCAAAAAACTTCTATAAAGTGCAGAAAGGTTCGATGAAGTGCAAAAAGATGCAAAAAAACTTCTATAAAGTGCAGAAAGGTTCTATGAAATGTAAAAAGGTGCAAAATGCTTCTATGAAGTGGCCAAAAAAACTTTTATGAAGTGGAAAAAGGTTAAAAAAGCTTCTATGTGAAGTGACAAGAGTGTAGTCGATAGAAGCTTTCATGAAGTGGTAGCAGGTGCATGCACCTGTTAATATCCACTTTTCCTCATTTTGTCACTAACTTTTTAAGTGCGTAACTTCCAATATTTTGACGTCATCTTACAGCACTCGGACTGCATTTTGACCTTGCATTGTGTTCATGGGAACAAGTTGTGAGCACTTGCATGTCTTCTATTCTTGGACCTAGAGGCCTTCCCAAAGTAGAATGTCACCACAGCCAAGACCTCATTGTGTCAAGTCATCTTTGATTAAGCCATTGGCATAATAAACATATCTGCCCACTTAAAAACCACAATTTGCTTGCGAGTAACCTCTACTTATCCAACTCCTGGGCACTCCAACTTCCTAGATGATAGATTGATTAAGGAGGGCTGTTGCTTGCCCATCTATAATTGCTAGCCATTGTTCACCAGCCTCCCTGGAGCCTGGTAATGGTAGTTTACACTAGGGCTAATGACTCTACTGCTAAATCAATTAGCACACTGGCAATGGTTCTTACACAGCAGCACTGTAAGTAGTCCCATACAAACTAAGTGTTTAGGCTCTAGCCAGTACCAGCTGGTAATTCCAATAGGAGATTCTGTTCCTCCAAGAAGCATTAGCTTTAGTGTCAAGCTTTTGAGCTGTAGCCAGAGGTTACAGAAATGATATCCCAGGTGTCAAAAGTGGAATACAAAGATTAATGACACAAATAATCCTAGTCATTATTTTTAATAAGTGGTGAGTAATTTCTGGTCCAAGTGCTCATCAGGGGAGAGGTTGCAGTGCATTGAGGCCTAGTGCACATGAAAAAATTAATTACACTGCAAGAGCCTTGACGAATGAAGTGAATTAATGGTGTATAGATATGCTATGTATGTACATGCCATATATATATATGTGCTATGTATATGTATGCTATGTATATATATGCTATGTATATGTATGCTATGTATATATATGCTATGTGTATGTATGCCATGTATATATATGCTATGTGTATGCTATATATATATGCTATGTATATGTATGCTATGTATATATATATAATATGCTATATATATGCTATGTGTATGCTATATATATATATGCTATGTATATATATGTATATATATATGTATGCTATATATATGCTATGTTGAATTCCCCCCCCCCCTTTTTTTCTCTGTATTGAACACATCTGGTGGATGTATGGAGGTGTTAGTTGGCTGAACTTGGTGATAAACAACTCCGAAGGTGACAGCAACAGATGTGTAGTCGGGCGACACTTCCTTGCCAACGCTTGCCCAGTCCCAGGCTGATCCAATTGGCTTACGAGTTCCAAGTTTAGCAAGTCCAAAATCACCGTGTTCTCTGGCATTCCTTGGGAATGGACCTGCCATGTGCGGCACTTTCATTTCAAATTAGCTTGTTTTGTTAATTGAACGACTGCAGCTGGTTGGATGATGGTTCCTGCACAGAAGCTTATCGTACACAAATGTTAACATGTATAGCTATCCGGGTGTAAAAAGGAATCCTAATAAGGTTTTGATCGGATGGTTAAACTCAAAAAGAACTTTCGACCCAATTTCCCATGAGGATCGTTTGACCCAATTTCCCATAAGACCAATTTCCTATAAGGATTGTACCAAGTTCCTGAATCCTCCATTTTTGGGTCACATAATACAATCCCTATTGTCAGCAGGGATGGGGTTCTGAACACAATAGAGTTTAAACTGCAATCTGGTTAAGAGGTTGGTTGTGCGTGTACGTATCAAATATGGCTCTTCAAACTGCTAATTGGTCATTAGGAGTGGTTAATTCAAGATTCAATTAAAGCCTCATGCCATAGGTCTGACTGCAAATGGACTGGCAGTATACAGGAATTTGTCAGAGGAGTGTGGAGTGATTCTCGCACAAGTCCACTACAGCGTGGGCAATAACCTTATTAAACTGCTAATATTGTTCAATGACCTAATTAGCACCTATGGTATTTTAGTAGTAGTGGGATATGTTAATTGGAGGCTTGTAATGTCATCCACCCACCCAGATTCCAGGATGGCAAGTCGATGACATAACCAACGTCAGGTAAGCTCATCGGCTCTGCAGGAGGCCAAATAGAAGTCATTAGCACTGTGTTTTTTTATAATCTCATTAGGAATCCTATACCTTACTTGGTGGTATGGTATATGGAACTAGAGGCAGTTAATGTCGCTCTGTGGTGGCTTATTTTAACTTTATCTGACTGTGCAGTTCAGGGGTCGTGGTTGAGGAGTTCATATTACCAGGTCAGCGTGTACTGTTACAAGAAGTGCAGGTGTCCTTCCATTAGAGCAGCAACAACGTAATATATACTGGTTTGAAAAAATTAGAGTCGGCTTTAAGCCATCCCAACAGTACACACAGGGGGTGTGTTTCTGCTGTTGGGGTGTGCTTGTAGGGTTCATTGAGGTCGAACTATCACTCCCCTAATGGTGGTGTCTTAATTCAGCTATACGCTCTTTACATAGTTTAAATATTAATGCCGTAGAATAGATGTTGATGATGATGTTTTTGTTCCCAACCAGGTTCAGTACAAATAGCGTGTGTCTGGCGTCTAGTATTACTCCCTCCTAAGCTAGTTTCAGCCCTGCCTAGATACCCACAGAATGTGGGCTAGCCCTAGCCCTAGCCCTAGCCCTAGCCCCAGCCCTAGCCCTAGCCCTCCCAAGCTAGTTTCAGCCCAGCCTAGATACCCACAGAATGTGGGGTATATAAAAGGAGCCACCTTTCTGATGGAGTACGTAGACCTGGTCAGTACGTTCCATGAAATGTGTGTGTATAAGCTTGGCGAACTTGCTGTGAGAATGAGCTGGACTTCAACTGTCCGGGCTGAATTGTATTTGCGAACCCGCCACTAAGGTTGCAGATGGCGTCTTCACCAGCTGCAGCGTGTGGCGGCCTTTGACATGCTCAGATTTTGATGTGTGTGTGTGTGTGTGTGTATGTGTAGGCAGATATTTCTTGCTTCTCACAGTTGTGTGGCTTACAGGAAGTCCAGTGGTAGCATTGAGGATGGCCGGGTGGTTAGCTAGCAAGCCATTTAATTGGCTAGCCAGAGAGCCTGCTGGTATTTTATTGTTTGTTTGTAAATTAATTAATAATCATTTAAATGTTTTATTTGTATATTTATCTTCGTGTCTTTTTTTGTTTTGTTTTTTTAATATATTTTTAATGTTATTTAAAAACAAATTAAAAACAAAATTTAATGTTATTTAAAAACAAACAATTTTATTTAAATAAAAAACCCAATTACTGCCAAATGTGATAATATTGAAGAAGTCCTCGGGGGTCGAGTACTGCTCCCCATTTGGATCGCAACAGCTAAATGTTGGATCAGGAAGGGAGACAACCTACTCTCTCCTGTTGCTCTTCTGACTCTACAGCCAGGACGGGGGTTGAGTCACCAGGACGGGGGTTGAGTCACCAGGACAGGGGTTGAGTCACCAGGATGGAGGTTGAGTCACCAGGATTGAGTCACCAGGACAGGGGTTGAATTACCAGGACGGGTGTTGAGTCACCAGGACAGGGATTGAGTCACCAGGACGGGGGTTGATTCACCAGGATGGGGGTTGAGTCACCAGGACGGAGGTTGAGTCACCAGGACGGGGGTTGAGTCACCAGGACGGGGGTTGAGTCACCAGGATGGGGGTTGAGTCACCAGGATGAATGTCCCTGATGTCCCTGCCCTCCTTGCATGACCTCAAAACTTCCAGCTGAGATAGAAATTTTTAAACTGCTGACATGGCACAGTTAGGAATATTGCCGAGTGAGTAGTCACTACAATGTGGCCTCACTCTGTCTGCAGCTAGGGTCATGGGTCACGGATGGTGGCCTCACTCTGTCTGCAGCTAGGGCCTGAGGTTGCACGGACATCCACACTGGCTCTCCACAATGGTGGCCTTCACTCTGCAGCTAGGGCCATGGGTTACAGACAATGGTGGCCTCACTCTATCTGCAGCTAGTAAGGTTGGCACAGGAAATATGTAAGCCGAAGGCACTGCCACTAGGATATTGTTGCTGTCCACATGCACAGCTTTAAGGTAGATGGGGAGCGCCTATACACCTGACTCACAAATAGATGCGTCAGAAGACGAGCACGTGATCTCCCTTCCTGCACCCCCTGACAGCATTTGTGGTTGCAGTCACTTGCACAGAATCTCGTACCTTCTGATTGGCAGGTGCCTTCAAGGGGAGGTGTGTTTATGGCCGCTTGACACAAGTGGCCCGGCGGCGTCCTGGTAATGTGTGAGCATGGAACTCTGGTACTGCGGACGCTTGAAAGGCGGACAGTGCATTTCTGATTCCTAGACCTCCGGTTCGTCACTGGTCGTTCTCCTCATGGCCAGGCGGGGTCTTCTTCATCAAAATGGCTGTTCACAATCCCACTCTCAGTTGACCTCAAACGGTTGTCGTCCTCCTGGAGCTGTGGTGGTGAGGCAACCCTCCGCACATACTCCTGGAGCTGTGGTGGTGAGGCAACCCTCCGCACATACTCCTGGAGCTGTGGTGGTGAGGCAACCCTCGCACATACTCCTGGAGCTGTGGTGGTGAGGCAACGCTCGCACATACTCCTGGAGCTGTGGTGGTGAGGCAACGCTCGCACATACTCCTGGAGCTGTGGTGGTTCTGCAATCCTCCGCGCATACTCCTGGGGCTGTGGTGGTAGGAAGCAACGCTCGCACATACTCCTGGAGCTGTGGTGGTGAGGCAACCCTCCGCACATACTCCTGGAGCTGTGGTGGTGGGAAGCAACGCTCGCACATACTCCTGGAGCTGTGGTGGTAGGAAGCAACCCTCCGCACATACTCCTGGAGCTGTGGTGGTAGGAGGCAACCCTCGGACATACTCCTGGAGCTGTGGTGGTAGGAGGGAACCCTTGCACATACTCCTGGAGCTGTGGTGGTGAGGCAACCCTCCGCACATACTCCTGGAGCTGTGGTGTTAGGAAGCAACCCTCCGCACATACTCCTGGAGCTGTGGTGGTAGGAAGCACATACTCCTGGAGCTGTGGTGTTAGGAAGCAACCCTTGCACGTACTCCTGGAGCTGTGGTGGTAGGAAGCAACCCTCCGCACGTACTCCTGGAGCTGTGGTGGTGAGGCAATCCTCTGCACATATTCCTGGAGCTGTGGTGTTAGGAATCAACCCTCTGACTGTAGAACAATTTCTAGGGTGCTAAGGAGAGACAGAGCTGGACAGCATTAAAGAAGAACCAGATACTTCAGTCCCTCTCCCATCGTCATCAATACCAATTTTCTGATGTAGTACGGCCAAGGTATAGGAGACGTCTCCTGTTGCCCCCCAGCGAGCAGTGCTCCTCCGAAGGCACCGCCAGAGCAGATGATCTCAGTCTTTTATAAATTTATTTTTTGAGGCAATAAAATAAAATGGTCAGAATAACACATAGAGATAGACAGGCAGATAGGATGCATACCACGAGCGGGGGAGCGACATTATGACTTGACCCTTGCTTTTTGTGGCACGCGGTAAAAACACACTCTGTAAGTAGACGGACAGAAGGCAGAATGTAAGGAAGAGCTACCTCACACTTGCAAACCAATGATGTAATAAGTAGTGGATATTACACGTGAGAATATCCTGCCCTACCAGTACCCAATGACTGCTGGAAAGAGTGGGAGAAAGTCCAAATAAGGGGCGGAGCGAGTTCAACCATAACCGGATCATCATCACACAGCTCGCTACATATCTGGTAGTGTCCGCCCACTCAGCTGTAGGTGCTGATTGAGGCTACGCTATTGAAAGCTTAAAATAATAAAGGTAATTATTGTTGTGACTGATTCGTGTCAGCCCCCAGACTTGGGTTTCATCATTCCGATTAATACAGGATAATAATAATATAGGAGCCACCACAACTGACCAGTTACAGGTGCTCATTGGCAAAACAAGTGGCTGGTTGCGTGCCTTCATTGTCAAACCTAATTAAGTAGCAGTAAGAATCCATCTTGCCCCCCCCCCCCCTCAAAAAAAAAAGTGTTCTTTACTGAACTTCCAGTAAGTGTTCGATCATTTGGCTACTTATATCTGAAGCAAGTTAACATCGTTACCTTTGAATAGGAATCATAGAGTATTCATCGGTCGCATTAGGGTTAGGTTAGTGCTAAGGAAATAAGGACTGAGCTAGAGGAAGACTATGAAAGCGATCTACCAACTGGCCCTAAGTGACCTTGAGGCACACTCCTCCTTGTACACAATCGAGAAAGGAGCTCTAGGTCACTGGTTGCCATCTAGCCGACAAGCCCTGGCGGCAGTTTTTCCCTCTATCGGAAAACCACAAGCATCCAAACTGCTAGATGCTGCAAAAGTGGCAATTTCGGCCTCTAGCCAACTGTTTCATGCGAGACTGGATATGTCATGGAACTCTTCTCGACCATTGCTATACATATATTTACTATTTATTATTGTGCTGTCATTATTTGTTTATCGTCTCACAAGCCCTTGTCAAGCCCCTTCTCTAGGTAGCTACTTCCTAGAACCAGGAGTCCTTGTGTTCTGGGGTCATTACTGCTGTGTATGTATTCACTTTATTTGAATAATAAAGTTGGTTTTCACACACATTAGCTCTAACTTGAGTTATGGCAATGCATAATTTAGTAATCCTACATAATTTAGTAATCCTTAATTTAGTAATCCTAAATTGGTAAATTATCAACTGCTTCTACAAATGAAACTGCAAACAAAAAGATACAGTCATGCATTGCTCATTCATGTCCGCACCCATTCATTAGGGTAAACGTACCTCATATGACATCATTTCCCACCGCAGAGCACTGGTTGCTATGCAGCGCAGCTATGGAACGTTGGGCTTTTAATTGTACGTAAAAAACCGCAAGGCACGCTCCTAGGGATTCGCCCATGCTCTCCAGTGACGTGCAACGTCATATCAACGCGTGGCCATTATAAAAGCTTTGCCCTGCCATCCTTATTCCAAGAAAGCTAGTTCGTTGTGCAAGAACAAGAGCCTGAAGGGCCAGCTTAGCCGTTTGATTTAGAAGTGATTCTTTCTCTTTACATTACCCCCTCCCATTTTTTGGACGTCTAGCATAGACCGCAGGTGTCTATTGTATTTGAATAGTTAAAAGATGATGTCAATCAACCCAGAAGGAAGTCTGTATGATGACCAGGGTGTGGAGCCCTTTCGCAAGCATCTAAGATCCAGCAACGGCCTATACCACGGCCTGAAATTAAGGGAGACGAAGGCTCTCTACCCAGGCAGCCTCGTCAGCAACCCGGACAGAACTGCTGTGACATCGCTACTCTCTGGTGTCGCATCTTCGCTAATAACCAGCCAAGCTCCTACTCCTGGCCGGTTTCTGCGAGGCGAGGTCACGGTAGAGCAGGAGATGTACGCCAGAGGCTTTCTGGAAGTACTGGACGACTTTCAAACCAGTAGCAACAGGCAGCCTGAAGCTCTTGCCCCAGGCAATCACAAACTGATCTCCTCTAGTAATGGGATGAATATCAGTACCATGGCAGGACCTGTTTTAGGATCAGATCATTTTACCAGTGCATCTTCTGCACATTTCATCTCGGGGCACAGCCATAGCTTGGAGGCAGTTGCTCCAACTTACGTCACAGCTGCCATGGATTTCCATGGCTTGCCCAGTCTGCCCCATCCTTCTCACTCGGAAGCATCCAGTATCTACGCATCAACTCCTCTAAGCTATGTTAACAACACTTACACACCACCGATCATCAACTTCCCTTCAGTCATGGAGACTACAAACTATGGTGGTTATTCGTCTTCCGCTATTAGCTCGCAGCATTCAGGTTTGAATTCATCGCTATCACCTCAGATGGTTAAAGAGTTGAGTCGAGTGGTACCAGCGGACATCAAGACACAGGAACACATGAAGGTGGAGAGGAAGAAGGCAAGGAACCGCATCGCTGCTTCCAAGTGCCGCCTCAGGAGGCTACAGCACGAAAGTGACTTGCATGGGAAAGTAAGAGTACTGAAAGATCATAACCAGGAGTTGAATAAAGAGGTATCTGGCCTCAAGGTTCAGATCGTCAGCATGAAAAAAGCACTTGTCCAGCACATGAAGGGAGGATGTCGCGTCAGCTTGCCTGAAGGGTACGGAATAAGAACAGACTCTAGCTCTTCAGAATAGGAATCTTAAAATTATTTGCTGTTATTTAATAGTTGTTAATTTTTTCTTGTCAGGTGTACACTTCATAATTATCCAATCTGACCTTTTCTTGACTCATTTCTGAACATTATTATATGAAGTTTGTTTGAACTTTTGTTTATAAAAAAATAATAAAAAGGGTGAATATTATGTTAAGACTGAGCCATCAAGATGGTCCTGAGCTTGGTGGCGTTTTTTTGTCGTCGCAATGGGTAAGCAATTCTTCCTAAATGCCTAAATAAGTCGCCTGAAGCCAATTGTAGCGTCATATCAATTATAACCAATGCAGGAAGTGGTTGCAGTCAGGAAGACTGGACTTTATACCCACTACCGGTTGCAGAATGCGTGCTGCCCGGATACAAAATCAAATTAGCAGAACTGAGGTTCAGTTCAAAACGTCACCTAGTATACCCAAATGAATATTTCCTCAGAATATAATTATGGCTTAGTTCTGGAAGTCAGTACTGGGCCTCACAATCTGGGATAAGTAGCCTAACATTGGTCATAGTCCCAGCCCAATACCACTGCTCCAAAAATGAGTCACTTTCCCAAAATATATCAAAATGGCTCGGAAAAAAGAAAAAGAAAAAAAAAAAGTTCAGCATTTATATAAACCAGAAATAGGAATAATGTACAAAAGGTACCGTGTTTCACAAACATTGATACACACAAACACTCGTTAGAAGACAGACAAAACATGTTCTTTGTCATTTTCCACTCGTGACGGATGCGACTGCACGTCTCTCAGAGGATAACACAGCAGCCATCTCCCTGGTGGTGGTGGTGATGGGGAGGGTGGTGGTGGTGGGATTGGTGACCATGCCCGCGACCATGACCATGACCATGGTCAAAGCCGTGACCGTGTCCGTGTCCAAAGCTGTGTCCATGGTGACTGTGGTGACCATGGATGAGATGTTCTCTCTCGTGGTGGACGATGTTGGCCTCATGGTGCAGGTGAGCTGCAGCACCATAGTGTCCATGACCTGCCTCCTGAACGCACACAAGACAATTAAAATGAAGTACAAGAATGAGTTGCAACAAAAATATCCGAGACAGGACCGACAGAGATGGGACCAACAGAGAGAGGACCATTTGTCCCTTTCTTGGTCCTCTCTGCAAGAAAATTATATAAAATAAAACACACACACACAAAGATGCCAACATGAATGCACAACATACATGCTCTACTATAGCAAGAGCTAATGCCAAAACTGAATTATCAAACTAATTATGTTTACGTTGCATGCATTTAACACAAGTCATCATTTGGTCATCAGTATAACAAAAATATGTTGACACATACACGGGGGAAATGGGGAGGGAAATCACTTCCCATGAATCCCCCCACCCCACGTTAATAATCATTTTCAAGTTTAAGTAGCTTTAGGCAAATGCAGAGCCCACAATAACAGCGGAGAAGTCATGTGATAAAACACACCAATATCAATATAAACATGTTAATCTGAGAATTGCTTATTCAAGAACTGAAAGCGGATGCTCGACTTTGTCTCACGTAGGCACTAATATTAGATGGGTGTGTGGTTAAGTGGTAGGTAGTCAAGTGAAAATGATGGTGCCATTTAGATGCCAGAAGGCTGTGATTGAATGTAGGTAGGTGCTGAAGTACAACGAGATTGAGGGTTGGCACGGAGCAGAGATGCCGTTGGTTCGGGAAACGAACACTTTTAGGCTCAAGTTGCGGCAGTTCCTTTTTACGCTGGTGTCGACGAAGTAAATAAACTGTACTGACTGATCCGATTGGTTGGAAGTAAAACTGGCAGGTTTTCTTAGAACCCCCAGGGCATAATCCCTTGTCCTAGTAGCTTCGGACCTAGACATACTATTGTCCAATTGGCCAAGAGAACTCCTGAAGTTGTCGTCAGTCCTCAGCTATGATGTGGTTGGGTGGTCTCAGTCATGTGACAGAATAGCTGAGGGCTATTACCAACGTAAGCCGACATCAAAGTTGACACTACATTAATTAGTGCTGGTGGGGGAACCAGCGTTGACAATTGGTGCAAGAATAACTGTTGATGGTGAAATAGACAACAAACCCTCCCTCCTAGCCAAACACACACACACTGACAACACACACACACACACTGACAACACACACAACATTCAAGAGGCTGTTTTTAATATTGTTGTAGCCAATTTAAAAAATGTTCGAGGAGCATCTAAAAAGTGTCTTCTTATTCAATCGAATAGTGATAAATTAAAGCATTCTTTTTCATGTTTCTAATTACACACTCTCTCTCTCTATATATATATATAGGGTCAGTAAGCCAGAGTGACGTCGATATCTATTCCAGTTAGCATCATTTAAAACAGATATATAGAACTGCTTCTTCCATCTTGGTGCTCCTTCTTGTATTGCTATTAGAGACCCGCCAGTCCCTCTCAAGAACTATACACGTGCACAGGGGAACTCAAAAACTGACCCAAATAGCTCTTCACCATGTTGAATATCACTACACTATTGACACACACACACACTCACACACACACTCACACACACACAGTTGACCAGGTCTAGTTCAAGGCCTCATAACTACCTCATTATCCATGCGCTGGCTTGGTTTGAAATCAGTCTTGTAATGAAGAAACTAAACATGCACAAACCAGGCACCTTCTAATAGCACTAGCCCACCTTTGCCCACTTCCTACCCCCGGGAATACAAGGGGGTATGAATGTCACGTCAGGAAAGGAAGATGGGTAGTTAAAACAAAAGGAACTCTGAAGATAAGTCGACATATTTTCTACTAACAGGTTACTATTTTAGCGAAGGCTCACTGGAAGTGTCTCTGGAAGCTCTGAAGTAAATGCAGGGGGGAGGGGGGGGGTTGACATTTTGGGGGGTGCCATTTTGAAATGCAATAGAGAGGGAACCTAGTGCACTCTATGATATATATATATTTTCAACGTAATCAATTTTCCACCCGCGCGCTTGACCACGTACTAAAATTTTAACGCCTAATGAAAAAGGTGATTGAATAGCCTAGGGCTTCCTCTAGCCACTCGTACCATTTTCAAATTTTTAGCACTTAGCAATCTGGGAGTTATATTGGATGAGAGGCAGGTTTGAGGTCCCTCCACTTTAGGGTCTAGTAACTTGCCTATAGTTTTATACCTATGAAACATATTTTAGTATTGAAAGAGAGCACACAGAGAGACCTATCTTTTGAGCTATATATCAAGTCCATACCATGCAGTTTGCAGAATCTACGGAGCTCTAAAGTTGTAACCACAAGTCAAAAAATATATACCACCGTCCCTCCTTTTAAAGAACATTGTACTCGGCATACTCAGCATGCAGTCCACATGTGCCAAAATCTATTTGCATTGGATGCATATCTTTCACCTCGAAAACCAGACAGCTGATCTGCTTGCATCATTAACTGGCTCCATGATTCTAAATGTTCTCTCTGAGGTGATCGCTTGCAATGAAGTTAGCACGTTACAGGCGTGAGGATTTTCTGGTTGTTTTATTGTCCAGCCAGTTACTGTGCATTAATTAGGTCTTCATCACTAGGTACTCTAATAGCCGACTTCTGCTTAGTCCTAGTCAGCAAATGAATCTTCATTACCGGCCTTTCTCTAGGGGCCTCCCACAAGACCAACTTATCACCATCGTTTCCCTGGGGCCTCCCACAAGACCAAACCATCATCATCCTTTCCCTGGGGCCTCCCACAAGACCAACTCATCACCACCCTTTCCCTGGGGCCTCCCACAAGACCAACTCATCACCATCCTTTCCCTGGGGCCTCCCACAAGACCAACCCATCACCATCCTTTCCCTGGGGCCTCCCACAAGACCAACCCATCACCATCCTTTCCCTGGGGCCTCCCACAAGACCAACTCATCACCATCCTTTCCCTGGGGCCTCCCACAAGACCAACCCATCACCATCCTTTCCCTGGGGCATCCCACAAGACCAACTCATCACCATCCTTTCCCTGGGGCCTCCCACAAGACCAACTCATCACCATCCTTTCCCTGGGGCCTCCCACAAGACCAACCCATCACCATCCTTTCCCTGGGGCCTCCCACAAGACCAACCCATCACCATCCTTTCCCTGGGGCCTCCCACAAGACCAACTCATCACCATCCTTTCCCTGGGGCCTCCCACAAGACCAACTCTATCTAGTGGCCCTCCATAAGGTTTCCTAACACAGCCTATATTTGGGCTTCCAGTACCCATAATTCTAGGTTAGGTGGGTGGGCGCATAGTCCATAATCAGGTGGCACTCACTACATCTGTGGAGCCCTACCCTTGGGGCTTCCTCCATTTGCATCCAATAGTTACTGCCCATACTATTATCTCCCTGACAACTAGCTAGTACTGGGACCGGGCGTGGCTTTACAGGTCAGCAATAGCTGGCTGGTGGGCAGGTCAGCAACAGCTGGCTGGTGGGAGGGGTGTTGCTTTACAGGTCAGCAATAGCTGGCTGGTGGGAGGGGTGTTGCTTTACAGGTCAGCAATAGCTGGGTGGTGGTAGGGGCGTGGCTTTACAGGTCAGCAATAGCTGGCTGGTGGGAGGTGGTGTGGCTTTACAGGTCAGGGAGGGAGTGGCTTGCCTGGGTTTTTTCCCCATTTTTATTTCTTTTATTGTTCAAGCAGGTCTGTTATTGCCAGACCACTTTTGTGGTTAGAAGTTATATATATATATATATAATGTGTGTATATATATATATTTAGGTGGTAAGGTATAGCCTAGAATATGACATCCTTTAAAGCACGCTATCTTTGAAGGCTTTAAATATGATGTATGAACATAGTCCACCAGACTCTTAACGAGGGAAACCTCCCCTGCATTGACTTTCAGTTTTGCATCACACACACTCACCACCCACAGAAGAAACACTTACACATACCACCTACAGAAGAAACACTCACACACACATGGAAAAACACAGAAACCTCAGGGAACTATCCTTGTCGTACATGACCATGAGACAGATCACTGGCCTTCTCTGGGATCACTTCCTGCTAAACTTCGACCCCAATTCACTGTGCTCATTTCACATCCCATGCCACGTTGCTCATGCTCGCCCCATAACAACATGGCATCCACCATAACCTCCGGCTGCACCAAAGATGCTGTTTGTACGTTGCTCATGCTCGCAAATCCCACCCCATAACAACATGGCATCCACCATAACCTCCGGCTGCACGCTGCACCAAAGATGCTGTTTGTCCTTCAACAAATCTATCATCTCTACACTTGCCCGAAGCTCTTGATAAGAAAAACTAGAGTATTCACGAAAATATAACAGTATGAAGAAGTGAGTTCCCCCCAAACCATTTTCTTGTCTCAGGAGAAATATGTAATGGGGGGAACCCCCTGCATGAAGTAAGGTCAACACATTTTCACCACAGAATGGTACCACAGAATATGCTGGCTCCCCAGATGACCGAAGAGACTATACACAACACTTTCCCCAGCAAGGTCTCTTAGATAAGATAACTAACAACAGCAGTTAAGACACCATTGCCATGTAAGCTGCCTGTATATACCATACTCATCCTCTGGGGGGGGGGGGGGAGAGATGGCACAGAACTTTTCAGCCTGACACAATGGCTTACAGCTACACACAGAACTACAAGTGAATAAAATAAGACTTGATAAACTAAATGTTAGGTTCGAGGGCACTTCAACCAAAAGATAGACACCTCTAGTTGCATTGCTATCTCTGGGAACAGAGCAGAGCTTGTATCAACATTACACCTCGCCACTACTAGTAGCAGCTGCTGGTGGGCACACACTGTTATTAAGTGTTAGCATCCTGATGCTAACCTCACAGATTAGAGGACTCAGACTTTGGCTGCAAAACTTTGGCACGGGAGTCCTATGCCTAGAATTTCAGTGCCAAGTGAGATCACGCACATGAGCTATTTTTAGATACAAATTTCATGTTATCAAATCTGTAGCTAAAAATAGATATTTACCTTACCCCCCCCTTGTGTAAATTGATATTAGGCCCAAATAAATACACTACATTTCTGTAACCATGACGCTGTTCCTGCTTCTTGCCAGAGTGGCAGAGGTCATCAGAGCTCTTCATATATTTAATCGCATCACAGATTGTAATAGGAATAGTGCAAATGGCCGCCCAGGAAAGCCACCGAATCACTCGGTATGTGTGTGTGGTGGTGCATGTGTGTGCATGCATGTTTGGTGTGTGTGTGTGTGACATGTGACAGGATAGGTGTCTACGGTCCTACGATGAACTCGGATTCTCTATCCTTTATCCTTGTGTGTGTGTGTGTGTGTTGCGTGACACTTTGAGAAGACAACACACTGGCCTGGCAACACACACCAACACTGGCCTGGCAACACACACCAACACTGGACTGGCAACACACACCAACACTGGCCTGGCAACACACACCCAACACTGGCCTGGCAACACACACCAACACTGGCCTGGCGACACACACCAACACTGGCCTGGCAACACACACCAACACCGGCCTGGCAACACACACCAACACTGGCCTGGCAACACACACCAACACTGGCCTGGCAACACACACCAACACACTGGCCTGGCAACACACATCAACATTGGCCTGGCAACAAACACCAACATTGGCCTGGCAACACACACCAACACTGGCCTGGCAACACACACCAACACTGGCCTGGCAACACACACCAACACTGGCCTGGCAACACACACCAACACTGGCCTGGCAACACACATCAACACTGGCCTGGCAACACACACCAACACTGGCCTGGCAACACACACCAACACTGGCCTGGCAACACACACCAACACTGGCCTGGCAACACACACCAACACTGGCTTGGCAACACACACCAACACTGGCCTGGCAACACACACCAACACTGGCCTGGCAACACACACCAACACTGGCCTGGCAACACACACCAACACTGGCCTGGCAACACACACCAACACTGGACTGGCGACACACACCAACACCGGCCTGGCAACACACATCAACACTGGCCTGGCAACACACACCAACACTGGCCTGGCGACACACACCAACACCGGCCTGGCGACACACACCAACACCGGCCTGGCGACACACACCAACACTGGCCTGGCAACACACACCAACACTGGCCTGGCAACACACACCAACACTGGCCTGGCAACACACATCAACACTGGCCTGGCAACACACACCAACACTGGCCTGGCAACACACACCAACACTGGCCTGGCAACACACACCAACACCAGCCTGGCAACACACACCAACACCAGCCTGGCAACACACACCAACACTGGCCTGGCAACACACACCAACACTGGCCTGGCAACACACACCAACACCGGCCTGGCAACACACATCAACACTGGCCTGGCAACACACACCAACACTGGCCTGGCAACACACACCAACACTGGCCTGGCAACACACATCAACACCGGCCTGGCAACACACACCAACACTGGCCTGGCAACACACACCAACACTGGCCTGGCAACACACATCAACACCGGCCTGGCAACACACACCAACACTGGCCTGGCAACACACACCAACACCGGCCTGGCAACACACATCAACACTGGCCTGGCAACACACACCAACACTGGCCTGGCAACACACACCAACACTGGCCTGGCAACACACATCAACACCGGCCTGGCAACACACACCAACACCGGCCTGGTGACACACACCAACACCGGCCTGGTGACACACACCAACACTGGCCTGGCAACACACACCAACACTGGCCTGGCAACACACACCAACACTAGCCCGCCAACACACACCAACACTGGCCTGGCAACACACATCAACACTGGCCTCTGCTCTGGCTTACACAGGCAGCTCCTGCCTAGACACATGCTGCTCACTGCTGTGTTCATCACAGCTCCTTCCTGCTCTGTCCTGCCAACTTCACTGGGTGGCCACCATGGCTGTTGTCTAGCAGTTTCCTGGGGGTATTCTAGGGCTAGGGGGCATTCTAGGTTTAGGGCTAGGGGCATTCTAGGTTTAGGGCTAGGGGCATTCTAGGTTTAGGGATAGGGGCATTCTAGGCTTAGGGCTAAGGACATTCTAGGCTTAGGGCTAAGGACATTCTAGGCTTAGGGCTAGGTTTAGGGCTAGGGATATTTTAGGTCTAAGACTAGATATATTTTAGGCCTTCTAGGGCTTAGTCTGAAGTCCCTGGGATGCAGATCCATGGATGCTGTCTATCAGGCACCCTCACTACCACATCCCGGGCTAGTTACAAGTATCTGGGGAGATATCCTAGCAAAGGATGTGGCAGAATTGTCTGCTGTTGCCAATGACCTCTGTACCCCAATGAACAAGGGTCCACCATTGCTAATCAATCCGTCTCTGAAGTTTGAAAATGGGCCAATTTTGTGTGAACTTATCCACACTTTCGGGGTGCCTGGCAAAGAGCTGTGTGTGTGTGTGTGTGGTGTGTGTGTGGAGGGGATGGACTGGTATGAGTTTTCCTGAAGCATGATGACTCAAGTAAAAAGAATCATCTTCTTCGATTTATTTGGTTACTATTGGCATGTTTGGATAACAAATGGCCCAAGACAAAGCATAACTTTACCCTGAACCTCTTGTCCATCAGTGACTGCAGAATCCCCTGAAGTTGTTATGAATATGTCCTCAGCTGAACCCTCCCCTCCCACACAAAAACTGCATTACCTTCCTTATAAGGGCTTCTCTATGCTTCCAGGATGCAAGTACAGTGCCCATCAATATTATAACTCCCACGTCCTGCGAACCCTGGACTTTTGACTTCCTGTCTCCTGGGATTCAGGATAGCTAGCTGCTCCACAACTTATGGTAAGGATGCTGGCTCTACAAACTCAATTTCAGAATGTGCAAATTAGACAACAACAGTTTGATTGGTTAGGTTCATTGCATTACGTAGACAACTACGATTGGGGTGACTGCAGGCGACACTCGGACGACTAGGATTAAATACAGCTGTTGATTGGTCGGTATGGGTTTCTTCTTTTATGCACAGCCTGCAAGCAGTTGCCAATGGGGCTCAGGAGTACACACCTCTCCCACACAAGCTACGATGTTTCACAACACTTTAGCACTCTTGTGTACTGCCCTCAAGTTTTTTTTTAATGCTCCCCACCTGTGCTGAAGTGGAGACTGCAGCCTAAACACCGTAGAACCTGTTTGTCTGGTGTGTGAATCAGAACTGAGGAAGGTCTGAGCCCAACACTGAGGAAGGTCTGAGCCAGACACTGAGGAAGGTCTGAGCCAGACACTGAGGAAGGTCTGAGCCAGACACTGAGGAAGGTCCGAGCCAGACACTGAGGAAGGTCCGAGCCAGACACTGAGGAAGGTCCGAGCCAGATGCTGAGGAAGGTCTGAGCCAGACACTGAGGAAGGTCTGAGTCAGACTCTGAGGAAGGTCTGAGTCAGACTCTGAGGAAGGTCTGAGCCAACCACTGAGGAAGGTCTGAGCCAGACACTGAGGAAGGTCTGAGCCAGACACTGGCCAGACAAATGAGTTTCATGGGCTCTAGTAATGTCATGCTTGACGACCTGGATGGGCATCACTGAGGGTCGTATTACATGTATGTGGGACTTCCTGCCTATCGATCATCAGATGCATGTCTGTAATTCTCCTAAATATGAACAGGACACCACACCCATGACCTGTGTCCTGCACAGAACAATACACCATCCTTTGTATAAAGGGGTCAACTGGACAATACTGTATCCTCACTCAAAGAACTAGGAATAGCTCGAAACTTCAAAGATTGCCGGTAACTCATGGCTGGCTCACAACATGATGCTTGCCGAGTGTATCGTAATCGTATTTGGAAGGAGTCTTGAACTTTGACCTTACTGTCGCCACCAATGACATCAGATCCAACTGGGAGTAGTATATACACATCAAGGAGGCTGTGGACCAGAAGCTGTTCTGCTGTGAAGTTGTGTAACATTGCATAACTACAGCTAGAAAGCAATTGATACTACACCAGCTACACTACAATAACTAGCCTGCTAGCTAGCTACATGTACAGTGCTGCGAGCTATCACCACACCAGGCAAACCAGTAGGGCTAGGACTACACAAGTGCTATGTAGTTGGATCTGACGACAAAAACTTTAGCTGGTTATGTCAGCTAAATTGTATTCACTTGGCCAGCAGCATAGCCGGCACCAACTTCTACTGCATTACTTGATCTAAAAGCATTCCAATCTCTATTGTACTAGCTACAAGTAGGTGTGGTTTTGATTTTGGGACTCTAATTCATTTTAGGCAAATCCAGCCCACACTATTTAATGTTCTAGCAGCTGCTCCTCGAGTGCCAAGATGTGGGGGGAAGGGGGTGGTAAACAAACTAGGGGAGAGAGAACTGGCTGCACAGTCAGTAGAGGAGAGAGAACTGGCTGCACAGTCAGTAGAGGAGAGAGAACTGGCTGCACAGTCAGTAGAGGAGAGAGAACTGGCTGCACAGTCAGTAGAGGAGAGAGAACTGGCTGCACAGTCAGTAGAGGAGAGAGAACTGGCTGCACAGTCAGTAGAGGAGAGAGAACTGGCTGCACAGTCAGTAGAGGGGAGAGAACTGGCTGCACAGTGAGTAGAGGAGAGAGAACTGGCTGCACAGTCAGTAGAGGAGAGAGAACTGGCTGCACAGTCAGTAGAGGAGAGAGAACTGGCTGCACAGTCAGTAGAGGAGAGAGAACTGGCTGCACAGTCAGTAGAGGAGAGAGAACTGGCTGCACAGTGAGTAGAGGAGAGAGAACTGGCTGCACAGTCAGTAGAGGAGAGAGAACTGGCTGCACAGTCAGTAGAGGAGAGAGAACTGGCTGCACAGTGAGTAGAGGAGAGAGAACTGGCTGCATAGTCAGTAGAGGAGAGAGAACTGGCTGCACAGTCAGTAGAGGAGAGAGAACTGGCTGCACAGTCAGTAGAGGAGAGAGAACTGGCTGCACAGTCAGTAGAGGAGAGAGAACTGGCTGCACAGTCAGTAGAGGAGAGAGAACTGGCTGCACAGTCAGTAGAGGAGAGAGAACTGGCTGCACAGTCAGTAGAGGAGAGAGAACTGGCTGCACAGTCAGTAGAGGAGAGAGAACTGGCTGCACAGTCAGTAGAGGAGAGAGAACTGGCTGCACAGTCAGTAGAGGAGAGAGAACTGGCTGCACAGTCAGTAGAGGAGAGAGAACTGGCTGCACAGTCAGTAGAGGAGAGAGAACTGGCTGCACAGTCAGTAGAGGAGAGAGAACTGGCTGCACAGTCAGTAGAGGAGAGAGAACTGGCTGCACAGTCAGTAGAGGAGAGAGAACTGGCTGCACAGTCAGTAGAGGAGAGAGAACTGGCTGCACAGTGAGTAGAGGAGAGAGAACTGGCTGCACAGTGAGTAGAGGAGAGAGAACTGGCTGCACAGTGCAGGGCATTGGTCTGTCAACTGCTTGCCACGTGGCCAGGGGTTATCTAGACGGTCGGTGTCAAACGTAATGACAGGAATATAGTGTTTTAGCTCGTGGCACAATTAGTGCATTTGCATAAAGGAATAAGACAACAGCAACAACAACAGCAACAACAATTCTCACACTTTACACATGACAGCAGAAAGATGGCAACACAAGCAAGAACCTCACCACTCTGGCCTCATGGTTGAGGGCTCTCTCCTCGTGCCGCAACGCTCTGTTCATCTTGAAGAGTGAGAGTCTGAGGAAGGAGCCATGGAGCAAGGGGAGAGGAAGAGCAAAGGAAAAGAGAAGGTCGACGAGGGAAGAGACAGAGGTGAGAAAGAGAGGAAGGAGAATTATAACCACACTTCCTCGTGCCACCCCCCTCTCCCTCCCCCCCAAAATAAAAATAAATAATCTAGCTAATGGGATCATGCTTGATTGAGTCGAGGCACTCGAGTTGGGTGAAACTTACCAATAGACATGGCACTAATAGGATATAAGATGACTGTGGAGTAATGAGCCAGCCCAGGTCCATAATCTTACAGAATGAACTTTCAAGGGGCACTTTGAACCTAAAGAGCAAAAGCCAATGAGCCGGTAGGCCGTGTTCAGATAGCCTCAGCTTCTCACCACATCTCTCTGGAAGAGATGTTCAAACAGGCTCAGCTTCTCACCACATCTCTCTGCAAGAGATGTTCAAACAGGCTCAGCTTCTCACCACATCTCTCTGGAAGAGATGTTCAAACAGGCTCAGCTTCTCACCACATCTCTCTGGAAGAGATGTTCAAACAGGCTCAGCTTCTCACCACATCTCTCTGCAAGAGATGTTCAAACAGGCTCAGCTTCTCACCACATCTCTCTGCAAGAGATGTTCAAACAGGCTCAGCTTCTCAGCCACATCTCTCTGCAAGAGATGTTCAGATGGCCTCAGCTTCTCACCACATCTCTCTGCAAGAGATGTTCAGATGACCTCAGCTTCTCACCTACATCTCTCTGGAAGAGATGTTCAAACAGGCTCAGCTTCTCACCACATCTCTCTGCAAGAGATGTTCAGACAGGCTCAGCTTCTCACCACATCTCTCTGCAAGAGATGTTCAGATAGCTTCAGCTTCTTCCCCACATCTCTCTGCAAGAGATGTTCAGTTGGCCTCAGCTTCTCACCTATATATCTCTGTAAGAGATGTTCAAACAGGCTCAGCTTCTCACCACATCTCTCTGCAAGAGATGTTCAAACAGGCTCAGCTTCTCACCACATCTCTCTGCAAGAGATGTTCAAACAGGCTCAGCTTCTCAGCCACATCTCTCTGCAAGAGATGTTCAAACAGGTTCAGCTTCTTCCCCACATCTCTCTGCAAGAGATGTTCAGTTGGCCTCAGCTTCTCACCTATATCTCTCTGGAAGAGATGTTCAAACAGGCTCAGCTTCTCACCACATCTCTCTGCAAAAGATTGTAGTATCCAAATATTGATCATCTTTGAAAGAGAGAGAGAGAAAGGCTCAGTATCGGCAGGAATGACTTCTTCCCCATGTGTGGAGGACAATCCCGTACACTTTAAGGGGAGACAGTTGCATTTTTGGGGGGGAATGACCCACATGTGTTTTTTTGTTTTTTTTGTGTGTGTGGTTACCATGTGTGTGGTTACCACTTTATAACTCCATAGATTCTGTAAACCTCATGTTATGGACTTGCAAGATATATAGCTCAAAAGATAGGTCTGTCTTTGTGCTCTCTGTTGATACTAAAATATTTTTCAAGCAAAGGAGGGGGAAAGGGGGTGGAGCATTTTGTTGCAATCTGCATGAACAATATCGACTTCCAATTGCTCACTATTTTATGATGAGGTTGGACATGATGCCCAAGACTTTATACAGGATGCACGACCCTTTATACAGGATGCACGACCCTTTATACAGGATGCACGACCCTTTATACAGGATGCACGACCCTTTATACAGGATGCATGACCCTTTATATATACACAGTGCGTGGCTTACTTGACAAACACACCCTGTAAAACCATCAACACAATAATAATCACAATAATAATAGCAATAATAATAATAATAATAATAATAATAATAATAATAATAATAATAATAATAATAATAATAATAATAATAATAATAATAATAATAATAATTAGTAATAGTACTACTACTACTACTACTAATAATAATAATAATATGATAGTAATAGTAATAGTAGTAATAGTAATAATAGTAATAATAATAATAATAATAACAGTAATAATAATAATAATAATAATAATAATAATAATAATAATAATAATAATAATAATAATAATAATAATAATAATAATAATAATAATAATAATAATACATGTAATAATAATAATAACAATAACAATAATAATAATAATAATATTCCTGATGAAGGCTAGAGCATCTACATAGCGAGTGAGTAAATTGAAGTTGATGATTGTGACAGTCATTGTAGCACACGAAGAATAAATGGCTGAAGGTAACACACTCACCAACTGGACCCCAGCAAACAGAAACAGAGTTTCCTTCCCCGCACTGCCATTGATATTACTATTATCAAATATTGTAAGACAATTATGACACACACTACCAGATCTGCTGCCGATTAGCTGCTGCTCTAAAGAGGTTGGGACATCTACTTGATTCTTCTTGCCACTAGTCATGTGACGTCATGTGACGGGGGAGGATTCAGCAGCACTACATGCATGCCATAAGAGTGGCCGCAATGTGGACCACATGCAGCCTTGGTTGGTGCTAATAGGGGCACTTAACCCTCTACTTCAGTCACCATTGAAAAATCGCACTTTAAATAACCATATTTCAATAATATTTATCTACCTACCTGCTTCACTTTTCTTGTTTCTAGCATTGCTTTCTTTTTGTTTATGCATTACGTAATGCATTGATTGCATTATAGAACCTTTAAATAATTATTGTAATTTTTTGTGCCACGCCATAGTAAAAAGAGGAAACTATCGTCCAAAATAGCAACATTTCAATTCAATATATTTTCAATATTTTTTCCTCTTTACAACTAAATTTCATATCATTTGAAAGCTAATTCAATGCTGGTTATGATGGTATCAGAATGATACATGTGAGGCTAGTTGTTCTTAAGATAAATATTAAAAAGTTTGAAAAACGTAAAATGTTGTGCTCTAGTAATTGCCAAAAACATAATTCAATTATATACTAAATTGCAATAGATAAGGTGATTCTGCTATCTTTGCTGATTCAGATGATATAAAAAGTTTAACCATTGAGTATAGCAGTAGCCAGAAAACATGCCTACAAAAACGGGACTCATTTTTACCAAATTTTATTACTGAAGCATAGGGTTAAACCCACTCACCGACGATGTCAGAAGCTTCCTCGCATCTCAGGCCATTTTTGAACATCGCGCTAGTTTAATAGATCAGCAATTCACTTGCCCAAAACATAGCTCTAGGAACAGGGGAAATCCCTAGTTTGTAATTGTTAGGTTGCTAACGAGCCCAGCATCGCAGCTAAATTGATGGCGTCTAGGTATAGCCCACGAAGCACTGAGGGTGCTTGTTTTTGATGATTTCACGTTGTCAGGCAGCCAACTGAGCGATGAAAAAGGAGAATAAGTCTCTGCTTGCTTGTGGGAGCTGGCCTGGTTTGAACCTTTCTGTAGTCGAGACACTGAGCAGAGAAATAGGATCTGCATGAGGGATGATTCTCTCGACATTGCCAGCTTCTGCACAGAAATAGAGAAGGAAGGAGATAATTGAAGAAACCCATAAAGCTGTTCATGGTAAGCCTCAACTTGAAATAGCATCTTGTATATCTGGAACTTAGCAGAGGAGAGCTGAGCCAAACATCATTCTTTGCTGGGTAACTGGTGGTTGTGTGTGTGTGTATGTGTGTATGTGTGTTGCAGGTTAGCCAGCCACAGTACTACAGCCCACTTCTCTGGTATGTCTGGTACCCCAGCCAAGCAAATCTGTCGGTGCGAAACTGTTGATAGCATCCTCGTCGAGCATTTCTTCATCTGGTGTCGGTAATGATATCCACATCCCTGTAATCATTTCATGGTTTGTTGCTAGGCAACCATTTTCAAGAATCATATTCCATTTCATAATACATTCTGAAAATATAGGGTTGCCAGGAAGTTTAGTGATTCCTAAACCTAGTGTATAATGATATACAACTACCTTTACAGCTGCAGTCGTAAGCTTCTAGAGAGTCTCCGGTGAAAGAGTTAACCCTGAGTTACGTCCATGTGTGGATGTAATCAGGCACGGATCTCCGAGTGTATGTACCAAACAATCTAGGGATGATGGACGGTTGAACAGTCACAGAGAAGAGCCTGGAGAATGTCTAAAATTTTGTCTCGTCAGCAACATAGACTTCCGAGTAGGAGACAAAGTCTCAGCCAACACTAGCAAAGCAACAGTGAACCTTCCCTTATCCGGACTCCCAAGATGCGGGCACCTCCTTCAATCGGGCGGCAAGCTTTGATGATATTGTGGGTGGGCTTAGCTAGGATATTCACAGGTGCTGATTAATCATGACTGTCGACCCTCGACCGAAGGGCAGCTGTTTTCCACGAGGCAGACAAGAGTGCAGGCAAAATGCGGTGTTGTGGGGTTGCACCCTCAGAGTAAGTAAGGAAAGGGAGAGAAATCGCAAATGCAAGTCCATCATTTGCTGATACATAGAGGGCTAGAGAAGAGTGGGCGTCGAGCTCCAGCCATCGAAAATCACCATTTGCTAAGAAGAAGGAAGAAACATATCGTAAAAGAAGCTTATTTCAGAAGATTTGTAGCTGCTGCACTGGTCTACACTGGAGTAGCCAAGAGAAGTCTGTGGATCATAGCCACAGCTGCAGCTCTAGCTGTTGCACTGGTCTACACTGGAGTGGCCTGGAGAAGGCCGTGGCTATGATCCACAGCTGCAGCTCTAGCTGCTGCACTGGTCTACACTGGAGTAGCTTAGAGAACGCCGTGGCTATGATCCACAGCTGCAGCTCTAGCTGCTGCACTGGTCTACACTGGAGTGGCCTGGAGAAGGCCGTGGCTATGATCCACAGCTGCAGCTCTAGCTGCTGCACTAGTTTACACTGGAGTGGCCTGGAGAAGGCCGTGGCTATGATCCACAGCTGCAGCTCTAGCTGCTGCACTGGTCTACACTGGAGTGGCCTGGAGAAGGCCGTGGCTATGATCCACAGCTGCAGCTCTAGCTGCTGCACTAGTCTACACTGGAGTGGCCTGGAGAAGGCCGTGGCTATGATCCACAGCTGCAGCTCTAGCTGCTGCACTAGTCTACACTGGAGTGGCCTGGAGAAAGCCGTGGCTATGATCCACAGCTGCAGCTCTAGCTGCTGCACTAGTCTACACTGGAGTGGCCTGGAGAAGGCCGTGGCTATGATCCACAGCTGCAGCTCTAGCTGCTGCACTAGTCTACACTGGAGTGGCCTGGAGAAAGCCGTGGCTATGATCCACAGCTGCAGCTCTAGCTGCTGCACTAGTCTACACTGGAGTGGCCTGGAGAAGGCCGTGGCTATGATCCACAGCTGCAGCTCTAGCTGCTGCACTGGTCTAGGCTTGCCAAAGAAGGAGGTCCACAGATGAGGACCTGACATTGACCAGCCCCCAAGTGTCCTCGAGCCACAGCTAGGCTAGTTCCATAACTTGCTGTCTGGTGTTTTCAGTAGAGCACTGGAGTGCTCTGAGAGAGCAACAGCTACAAACCACAGCTGTAGCTATCGTCGAAGGACTGGTCTAGGCTGGGTCCACAGAAGGATGTCCACAAGTGTAAATATATTTGTAGGAGGAAGTGTTTAGAGCTAACGACTTTGGTTATATATATAATATGTATATGGAGTCGTTTCTGTGAGTGCTGACCCTGTGAGCTGCACTACAATTGCAGGTGTAGCAGCTGCACTGGTCTATATTAGGCCCAAAGAAGGAAGTCCTCAGACCATTCCACGATTAGCCACCAGGGCCTCTAGAGCCCAGGCATGAAAATTACAATACTGTACTCTGGTGGCAGTATAAGAGTGGCTAGCTTTTAATTAAGGTTGGCACTTGGCTGCAATGTCGAGTTCTTAGTGCCATTTGTTACCAAGCATTTCATGACAGAACGGCTCTTCCTGCCAGCTATTTAGGGTCTTGTAAGGGTACAGTTCACCAGTCATTGCTAGGCAACCATAGGCATTAAGTATCATGCATAATTGATGTGGGTTAGTCTTAATTTCACTTCCCATGGCTTAAATGGCCCCAACATTTTAATATGTTTTTAAAGTGCACAGAGAGGTCATCTTTTGCACAAACAGGTCACCAGTCATTGCTAGGCAACCATGGCATTAAGTAGCATCATGTTAATTGATGTGGGTTAGTCTTCTGCACTTCCCATAGCAAAGAAACACCTATAACCACCAATATTTTAATGTGTTTTTAAAAGTGCACAGAGAGCAGTTCACCAGTCGCTGCTAGGCAACTAAACAGTCCCATGCATAATTAATGTGGGTGGGTCAGTCCCCATTTCCCACTATTCATCTATACCACTCCCACTCTCCCAATATTTATGTATATAATATTATTATTATATATACACTGTACTTCCTCAAAGCTCATGTTTTATTCATGTACTGATAAGCTGCATACTATTCGAGGGGCATACTAATCAAGGGCACGTACTATTTGATGCATGTATTAATCGATGGCACGTACTATTCGAGGGTATGTACTAATCGAGGGCACCATTAATCAAGGACATGCACTAATTAAGGGCACGCAATCAATGCACTAATCAAGGGCACTTAATAATCAAGGGCACATACTAATCAACACACACTAATCAAGGGTACACATACTAATCAAGGGCATGTACTAATCAACACACACTAATCAAGGGTGCACACTAATCAAGGGCAAGTACTAATCAAGGGCACATACTAATCAAGGGCACGTACTAATCAATGGCATGTACTAATCAAGGGCACGTACTAATCAAGGGCACATACTTATCAAGGGCACATACTTATCAAGGGCACACACTAATCAAGGGCACATAATAATCAAGGGCATGCAGTCATGCACTAATCAATGGCGCACTCTATTATTGTTTGAAGGTGATTACCAGGCACGTGCACAATAGTTGCCTGAGACCACCAAGTTCCAATTACTGATAACAGAGTGTGATCATGCTCAAGCTTATCGTCCTCTATTCTAGTTTTGTCTTCTTCATAGTCGGCTTCGTCGCTTGCGGAGGGATCGTCATCATCAGTCCCTCCCACCTGTTATCTGTGACTTTGTCCGTCTCGCTGACGGTATCTACTGCTTGCCTTTAAGTAGCATATCATGCGACCATCTGTCTCGACTGAGATACATCAACTTTTAGTAATCGCTTCACCCACTCCAGACGAGCATTTTCTCTGGAACTTTCTATTGGTGAGTAATCTAATTGAAGGAACGCATTACTTCATTCCAGGTAGTAAATGGCGCGTAGTCTAATCTAGGGCATGTGCTAATCTAGGAAATACAATTTATAAATATATGTCGCCCACAAGGCAAGGTAAATAGGGGCCTAAGAAAAAGGGTGATAATCTAGACACCTACTTGAGGTTGGCGCAATGTAGAGCTATAATTAGTTCTTAGCACCACTTGCTACCAAGCAACACACACTAATGGCACTACGAATGTCCCAGTTATCACTTACTGCCAGCTATTTAATGTTATTCACACATCTGGGCAACCCCCAGTTCACCAGTTGCTGCTAGGCAACCATAGGCATTAGGTTGCATCATGTATAATTAATGTAGGCAAATCTATTTCACCACTTCCTGCTGCTTAAAATAAACACTTGACTTTCAATAGCAACCAGTTCACCAGTCATTGCTAGGCAACCATGTGCATTAATTAACACTATGCATAATTAATGTGGGTGGGTGGGTGTGACAATGATAATCACAATCCTTCCCACAACACAACACACACAAACTGAAAGGAAACAAGGTATACCTGTGTAGACCACAACCAGTTAGACGACACTTTACCGTTTAAAATAACACACCAACCATTTAAAACGCCAACCATTTAAACAGTGTACATGATTATAAATGGTAAAGGGTCATCTAGGTTGTGGTCCACATGGGTACACTCGAGATATACCATGAACAACAGCTTTATTGGTTTCTCCTTCCTTCTCCGTCTCATCCCTCATGCAGATCCTATTTCTCTGCTCAGTGTCTCGACTACAGAAAGGTTCAAACCAGGCCAGCTCCCACAAGCAAGCAGACTTATTCTCCTTTTTCATCAGTCAGTTCACTGTCTGACAGCACGAAATCATCATCAAAAAGTACCCTCAATGATTTGCTAGCGGTATACCTATATGTAATACAATACCGGTCTCATTTTACCTTAGTAACCTAATGATTATGGACTAGGGATTTCCCCAGCTTCTAGAGCTATGATTTGGGCATGCACTGATCTATTAAAAGCTAGCGCGAAGTTAAAAAATGGCTCAAGATACAGCAAAGTTTCTTGATAACATCTTCAAACCTCCATATGGCAGTTACACCAGTGAATGGGTTAAAGAAGAGACTTAAAGTAAACTGGGAACAGTGAAGAGAAAGATTGAGAAAAGAAGAAGCAAATTCTAAGCTAGAGGAAAGACAACTACCCACCATAGGCAAGTGAGGATGGGCTACATGGTTGATAGCTGAAGAGAAAGGATGTGGAGTTCATTCTGACGTAACCTTTCATCAGTGTGCTCTAGCTAAGGAGGTTGACACTGCCTTAAAATAAAACGGGTTCGCTAAACTGGAAATGATCACCTCGGTGAATCTGGAGACTATCTGAGTGAGCCCTCACCTCAGCTTTGGAATCTGTAAGGCATATATGCATCTCTCAGCTACTTTCCTTATCACAACCAAAGCATTACAATACGATGACGTCACTCCAATGCAACTATCAGTCGATTATATTAGGGCTTCTGTTGGGACCAATACAATGATGTTTGCCAATAGGGGACCATAAATTTTTCTTCTTCTTGTTTCCTTCTTCATCAGACCTTCGCTCACCACTGAATGCCTTGCATCCATCACTACTAGTAACACGCCACGAGCGTTAGCTCGATTGCATCATCGGCAGACCCACTTGCTGATCCTTACCAACTGCTTTAATCCGCGAGAACCAGATCAGTCGCAGATGTGCTTTGGAACATTTGGAGTCTTGTGCTCCTGAACGTTCCATGAACAGATATAGTACGCAAGTCATGTGAGGGGGAGATAGCAACATAGTCACATGATAGAGCTGGAAGATAAAGTTCATGGTTTTTCTCGTACTTTCTACAGTCTTCTTTTCCCACCCCAACTGTCGGTTACTTCCTTAGCGAAGATTCAAGGCATGCCTGGAGGCTTTTGGCAACTAATACCGGCGAAAACACGATGATTTCGGCAGTTAAGAAGTTGCCAATAACGAGATACGAGCTTTGGTTGCTTGGGGGGGGGGGGGGGGGGGGGGGGGTGCCGTTCACAAGGGATTAAACCTTTAATATATATATAACTCATTTAACTTCCTCTTGAACTGAACTGATCAAAGCAGGGGAAACTTTACTGATAGAGCAGACACGTCATGTGCTATAGAGGAACAAGCTACCCCCTGCCCTAAGGTCCATAATTATAGATCATAAAGGACACTTAACGTCACAAAGGAATGGATGAATAGGGCATGTCCAGGGTTACCCTCACTTCTTCCCTGTGCCTCCTGTGCAAGCAACTCTAGCGTCTAAAGAGAGAGATCTTTTGTGAACTAAAAAAAAAACGGGTAAAAATGTTTGGGGTTATTGTTTCGTTTCTGTGCTTCAGCCATCTCACTCTGTCTGCATACTTCATCAAATCTTGAAAAGTAGTAGCTGAAAATCGAGTGAACTCTTGTTTGACCTTGCTACTCTATGTTGGTGATTGTAGCTTTTCCTGCTTGGCTCCTTCGTACGTTTGCATAAAAAGTGGCTACTTGCAGCTGCTGCTTTATCTCTGTGTACCAGCAGAGAGCTATACTCCACTCTCACCAACACGCTCCGTGGTGGCCCGTCTCATAAGCTAACTGCAAACTTTGCATGTAAATTACTAGGCTCTAGAACTTGTGGAGTCATTACTTCGTATCTCACTACAACACTTCCTGTAGTATACTAGACACTCCTGTAGTATACAGGGTTTCATCCAGGGGGGTATGGGGGGAGGGCATTCAGGATCTCTGGGGGGTATCCTAATTTTCACTGATACCAAAGTTCAAATGCAAGTTGACTGTGTAGAACTTCTATTTTACAGCCATGGACATTAACAGTATCAGTGTGAGATCTGCTTAACACTATTCCACTAACCTGGGACTTGCCTGAAGGATCTACTAGTGCAGCGTTAGTGTAACTAGTTGCATTTATAATAGAAAAGGCAAATGCTTGGTTACGCACAGAGTTTACAGCAACACAGTAACAACAGTTATTGTTAACTCTATTTTTCAGTTCACCACAACGAAGGGCATTTCTTCACTGTGATAGTGAATTATTAATTACTTCAAAGTGCATGGGAAAGAAGAAAAAAATACCATTAGAGAGCATATTGAATGGGCTACATATTCATTATTAGGACCATGGCATGGCATAACATAAATTTTATAATAAAACCACGCAGTCAGACCCTTTCACATTATCCAGCATAATTCCCCCCCCCCAATCGTGTAATGTGCAATCGTGTAATGTGGGTGGCTGCACTGTAGCAATTACTACATACCATTCCTGCTGAACCAACCAGTTGAAAAATCCTGGATGAAACAATGGATGGAACAAGAGTGCCATAGCCCTTTAACATTTTGGAGTGGGGGGTCGGTGGCATGCATAGGTCGAGAACTTATCTGGGGGGGGGGGAGGGTGCAGCATGGAACAAATATTTCACTTTGCTGTTACTACTTGAAGCTGCATAATGGGCTAGCCCTACCTATATCACTTTCTGTTACAAAAAATAAAACCCGCAAACATCCTCGTGCACACACAAAATTACCCAAGAGAATCAACACACCGCTTAACTGCACCCTAATCACAGATACGTTAAGTATTCAACACACAGGTTCACAAAAAAAAAGCATAAGCAGAAACCACGCTATTCTACACTACATACCCGTCGCATTCAAGAGCCTTGTTAGCCAACAGAACTTCTCCCGATAGTCCGGGTCTTGGTGCGCTATAATAAAGATGTATAATACGGATCACATGACTTAGTCATTGTTACCCCTCCCCCCTTCCCCCCCGACCGTACAATAGGTAAGGCGAACGCCTCATGCCAACCAGAGGAGTCGGGGAAGGGAACATGCCATGCCTGGTACAGTTCAGGACCTGACGAACTCTCTTTTAACTTCCGTAGACACTGAAGGGAATGTGAGTTGATTAACTCCACCAGTAAGGTACACCTTGGTTGGTTATGTAAGTGAAACCTTGCTGGAACCCGTGAAAGACATTTTTAAACTTAGGCAAGCATTGTCTCCCTTGATTAGTTGGGGTGTGAAAAAACAACCGTGCTGGACGTAATAATATGCTGTGTGTTGAAGTTATACTGATGTGGAATGTATATAATGGTATGACACAACGAGAAAGATGGAAAGTGATTTTTGTGTGCTGCATAAAAATGGCTTGGTGCACTTTTCGCATTTATGGTCCCATACATTCACCCATCCCATGCACCGGCACTAGCAATCAATTGAACTGGAAATGCATTGCTTGGTGAGCTGAAGAAGCTTGCCAAACCTAGATGTGCTGCAGCCATAGCTTCACGCTCATAACAAACATCATGGCTACGATTTGCCTGCAAGATGCATAAGACTTCTTTCACTTGCATTTAGTTATCAATTGTCTCGTGTCTTGACTGACTATTAGATACCTCTTGGACTGTCGTCGAGTATTGTTGTTTTTCGTAGTGGAGGGGGATGACCTATAATTTTCATTTGCTTGGTCAAGGTGGAGGGGGGATTTTAGGGGGAGGAGGGATTTCTATTAAGAGAGAGATATTCTCCTTCCCTTTACCTTCATATAAGACCTTGTCTCTGTAGGTACAAGAGGTCATCAAATACGGCAACCAATGCATGCATGCACATGCTCCTTCCGGTCAACCATTCATATTTGGGAGAAGTCACCTGTCCATATTCGAGACGTGATGCTTGTTTATGTTCAGGACAGGCCATTGGCATGCAGATATAATAGACAGTGTGGTATACGTGGTAATTCACATTTGCATTCACCTCAGCATCCCAACAGCACGTGAGGCTTGCCCTTCCCAGCACGTGAGGCTTGACCTTCCCAGCTTGACCTTCCCAGCACATGAAGCTTGCCCTTCCCAGCATGTGAGGCTTGCCTTCCCAGCATGTGACGCTTGCCCTTCCCCAGCATGTGAGGCTTGCCCTTCCCAGCATGTGAGGCTTTCCCTTCCCCAGCATGTGAGGCTTGCCCTCCCCAGCACGTGAGGCTTGACCTTCCCAGCACATGAAGCTTGCCCCTCCCAGCATGTGAGGCTTGCCCTTCCCAGCATGTGAGGCTTGCCCTTCCTAGCACGTGAGGCTTGCCCTTCCCAGCATGTGAGGCTTGCCCCTCCCCAGCATGTGAGGCTTGCCCTCCCCAGCATGTGAGGCTTGCCCTTCCCAGCATGTGAGGCTTGCCCTCCCCAGCATGTGAGGCTTGCCCTCCCCAGCATGTGAGGCTTGCCCTTCCCCAGCATGTGAGTGAGGCTTGCCCTTCCCCAGCATGTGAGGCTTGCCCTTCCCAGCACATGAAGCTTGCCCTTCCCAGCACGTGAGGCTTGTCCTCCCCAGCATGTGAGGCTTGCCCTTCCTGGCACGTGAAGCTTGCCCTTCCTCCTAGCACGTGAGGCTTGCCCCTCCCAGCACATGAGACTTGCCCCTCCCAGCACATGAGGCTTGCCCTTCCTAGCACATGAGGCTTGCCCCTCCCAGCACATGAAGCTTGCCCTTCCTAGCACGTGAAGCTTGCCCTTCCCAGCACGTGAAGCTTGCCCTTCCCAGCACGTGAAGCTTGCCCTTCCCAGCACGTGAAGCTTGCCCTTCCCAGTACATGAGACTTGCACCTCCCCAGCTCTGAGGCTTGCACTTCCCCAGCTTGCCCTTCCCAGCATGTGAGGCCAGCACATGAGACTTGCACCTCCCCAGCACATGAGACTTGCACCTCCCCAGCACATGAGACTTGCCCCTCCCCAGCTCATGAGGCTTGCACCTCCCCACAAATACCACTTAGAGGAATATTTTTGGGGTGGAGGCGGTTAATATTCACAGATCTGTGAATGGGAACAATGTTGTATAGCACTGAATAGCCTCCATCACACACACTACACAATACACAAACATTTCACTTGCGAATCCTTCTGTAAATCACCATCTGCGAATATTAACCCCCGGCCTGAATAGCCCCACCTAGTCAGTAAGAGCTTGAATGTGCATTAGAATTTAGCCATCATGAGTTGTCTAACTTGTTATCTTGATTCTGTGACCTTTACCCTTTACTTTCAATTGTGTTTTGGAAAACTTGCCAACCACCAAGCGGTGCTATATTATGGAGAGGGTGTTATTCCTCCACACCTTATTACCTTATTTCACAAGTACCTGCAGAGGTCAGAACGGTTACTTACTGAAGAATGAGTGCACTGTAGACCAAGTATAGCGTATAGCATAGTGAAGCTTGGATCTTACCGCATGGTGAGGCTTGGATCCTACAGCATGGTGAGGCTTGGATCCTACAGCATGGTGAGGCTTGGATCCTACAGCATGGTGAGGCTTGGATCCTACAGCATGGTGAGGCTTGGATCCTGCAGCATGGTGAGGCTTGGATCCTACAGCATGGCGAGGCTTGGATCCTACAGCATGGTGAGGCTTGGATCCTACAGCATGGTGAGGCTTGGATCCTGCAGCATGGTGAGGCTTGGATCCTACAGCATGGTGAGGCTTGGATCCTGCAGCATGGTGAGGCTTGGATCCTACAGCATGGTGAGGCTTGGATCCTACAGCATGGCGAGGCTTGGATCCTGGGTGAGGCTTGGATCCTACAGCATGGCGAGGCTTGGATCCTGCAGCATGGCGAGGCTTGGATCCTACAGCATAGTGAGGCTTGGATCCTATAGCATGGCGAGGCTTGGATCCTACAGCATGGTGAGGCTTGGATCCTACAGCATGGCGAGGCTTGGATCCTACAGCATGGTGAGGCTTGGATCCTGCAGCATGGTGAGGCTTGGATCCTACAGCATGGCGAGGCTTGGATCCTACAGCATGGCGAGGCTTGGATCCTACAGCATGGCGAGGCTTGGATCCTACAGCATGGCGAGGCTTGGATCCTACAGCATGGCGAGGCTTGGATCCTACAGCATAGTGAGACTTGGATCCTATAGCATGGCGAGGCTTGGATCCTATAGCATGGTGAGGCTTGGATCCTGCAGCATGGTGAGGCTTGATCCTGCAGCATGGTGAGGCTTGGATCCTACAGCATGGTGAGGCTTGGATCCTACAGCATGGTGAGGCTTGGATCCTACAGCATGGCGAGGCTTGGATCCTACAGCGTGGCGAGGCTTGGATCCTACAGCGTGGCGAGGCTTGGATCCTACAGCATGGTGAGGCTTGGATCCTACAGCATGGTGAGGCTTGGATCCTACAGCATGGTGAGGCTTGGATCCTACAGCATGGTGAGGCTTGGATCCTGCAGCATGGCGAGGCTTGGATTCTACAGCATGGTGAGGCTTGGATCCTACAGGTCTATCTAAAACCAGTCATATTGTAGCTATGTAAACAACTAGCTAGCAAGTGTGGTCGAGTCAGTGGGCACCAGACCAGCTGTTGAATCTCAACATTAGCTGGGTAGATATGCTCTTCAATGTGACAAAAATATTTTTCACATGGCAGAAATAATCTAGGTGTTGGTCAAGTGAAAGCCTCCCTGGTTGTTCATTAGAGGTCGACTAATAATCCAGGTGGTCAAGTGAAAGCCCTGGTTGTTAGAGGATCAACTAATAATCCAGGTGTTCAAGTGTAGGCCTCCCTGGTTGTTAATTAGAGGGTCAACTAATAATCCAGGTGTTCAAGTGTAGGTTGTTAATTAGAGGGTCAACTAATAATCCAGGTGTTCAAGTGAAAGCCTCCCTGGTTGTTAATTAGAGGGTCAACTAATAATCCAGGTGTTCAAGTGTAGGCCTCCCTGGTTGTTAATTAGAGGGTCAACTAATAATCCAGGTGTTCAAGTGTAGGCCTCCCTGGTTGTTAATTAGAGGGTCAACTAATAATCCAGGTGGTCAAGTATAGGCCTCCCTGGTTGTTAATTAGAGGGTCAACTAATAATCCAGGTGGTCAAGTATAGGCCTCCCTGGTTGTTAATTAGATGGTCAACTAATAATCCAGGTGTTCAAGTGAAAGCCACCTTGGTTGTTAATTAGAGGGTCAACTAATAATCCAGGTGTTCAAGTGTAGGCCTCCCTGGTTGTTAATTAGAGGGTCAACTAATAATCCAGGTGTTCAAGTGTAGGCCTCCCTGGTTGTTAATTAGAGGGTCAACTAATAATCCAGGTGTTCAAGTGTAGGCCTCCCTGGTTGTTAATTAGAGGGTCAACTAATAATCCAGGTGGTCAAGTATAGGCCTCCCTGGTTGTTAATTAGATGGTCAACTAATAATCCAGGTGTTCAAGTGAAAGCCACCTTGGTTGTTAATTAGAGGGTCAACTAATAATCCAGGTGGTCAAGTGAAAGCCACCTTGGTTGTTAATTACAGGATCAAGTCTTATAATCCCCACTGATTAATGCAATTACCAGCTCACATGATGCTGTGATTATTATGCCTAGCTCCTTGAGATGCCATGCATAATTTATACTACTAACACTTGACAATGTAATATTGAATAGACAACTATTTTCCATGAGTTATGCTATGCTGGCTTTGCAGAAGGGACTATAATGGAAACTACATCATGGTTGACTTCTCTTTGCAGATTGCATTTTAACCATGAACATTTCCAATATTACAAACCACCCTCCAAACAGTATGCATCCCTTCTCCTGGTGTAATATCCATGAGTGTCTGCCAGAGCCCTTGCCTGCAGCTCTCAGTTGTTGAGTTCTTCTTGAAGTTGATGTTCTGTCCTCTCAGGTGCAGGACATGACCACCGTGCTGAATGTAGTGTGTGCACTGGAGAACATCGCCATCACAGCAGAAGATCTCAGGGTAATGCAGTAGCTTAACATGACCTGTAGAATTGCATGGTGCTCATTCTGGAAGTGAGTGCTTGAGCTTTTTGGCTATTGAATCAGTGTGGAAATGAACGTTTGCTTCAGCTTGCCATAGCCATAGTTTATAGAGCTCGTCAACATGCCTCAACCCAGTGTGGTGTTGGTCCAGTGTGTGCCCGCAGAGAGCTATTGTCAACCTACTTCAACCTGCCTCAACCCAGTGTGGTGTTGGTCTAGTGTGTGCCCCCATAGAGCTATTGTCAACCTACTTCATCTTGTCTCAACCCAGTGTGGTGTTGGTCCCCATAGAGCTATTGTCAACCTACTTCAACCTGCCTCAACCCAGTGTGGTGTTGGTCTAGTGTGTGCCCACATAGAGCTATTGTCAATCTACTTCAACCTGCCTCAACCCAGTGTGGTGTTGGTCCAGTGTGTGTCCCCATAGAGCTATCGTCAATCTACTTCAACCTGCCTCAACCCAGTGTAGTGTTGGTCCAGTGTGTGTTCCCATAGAGCTATTGTCAACCTACTTTAACCTGAGTGTGGTGTTGGTCCAGAGTGTGACCCCATAGAGCTCTTATCAACATACTTTAACCTGCCTCAACCCAGTGTTGATCCAGTTAGATCAGGTCACCATGACAAGTCCACTATATAATGCAATTATGACCCTTAGGTGACTCGGCTAGGTAAGTTGATTAACCTCATCCGTCGCAAAGTTGTGGACATGGACAGACAATTGGCAAAGAGACTCAAGAACCTGGTCAAGCAATGGCAGCAACTCCTCCAAAATAAGCTACCCAATGGAGCCACCTCCACAAGTGTAACTCCTGCTCATGGCAATAGAGCTTCTCCTGTCCCACCAACCGGATCAGCCGTGCCAACCATGAACTCTATAGATGCCGGTGGTCCGTCTCACTATTCCTCCCATGCCGCATCTCCTCACCTACCATCGTCATCTCTTCCTTCTCTTTGTACGCCAGAGGATCCTCACGTTCCTCAACATGTCGAGCCCAGTCAATCGTCCAGCAGCAGCTCACATGTCTCTCCCCTGCTTCCATCTGAGTCGGACAGATTGCAGGAGGTAAACTCCTCCAGCCACTCTCTAAACCCGCACTCTACATCTCCCACGCCCCCCTCCTCACCTGCCCTCACTCACAGCTCTCACTCCTCGCAGTCGCCCGTCCAACCGGTGACCGTCAACCGGACAAAGAACCGTTTCCAGATCATGCAGAAGATGTCAAGCATAAGAACTTTGACCCCTAGTCCTAGCAAGGATGCTCTCACCCAATCAAACCTGACCAGGTCATCGTCGTTTGAGCATCCTCCTCATCACCATCCAGTTCCTCTCGTCAACAGCTCCTCCCCGACTCCCGATGCCCTTTCCTCCTCATCTGCAGGAACATGGCATCGATGCTCCCCGTCACCTCCACCTAGCTCAAGTGCCAACATTAAGATTTGCGTCACTATGGACGGCAGTAATGGTATCAACGACAATAATTCGCTTTCCTTGCCTGGTTCTCGGCTGGGGGAAGCAGAAGGTTGCTGGACAGAATTTGCTGCTCTGCAAGGTCTCGATGAGGGCACAGAGTTGAACGGCTCCAGAGACAAAAACAATTTGGACATCGTGAAATTCCCGCGAAAGAGGCCACGGTCGTACTCCCCTATGTCTCTGCACAGCTCCACACCGTCACCCAGACACAAACACAGGCACAGGCTGGACAAACGGGATGAATTTGTTGTGCACTTACCCCTGGGCAAGGTCTCCTTGCCAGCCTTGCGGCCTGCTCCAGAGGCAACATCGTCACAAGGTGACGATGTGCAGGACCTTAGTCCACCTCATCATGCTGCTGAGAAACTCGATAGCCTTGTAGTCAGCTACCGGCTCTCGCTGCTCAGTAGGACTCCGTGTGTCAAGTCCGAGCCGAGGGAGACATTTTTCCAAACAAACAACTCTTCACTTACATCTCATCACCCGCAGTCCCTCTTCGTCCCTCCCCCTTCTGCTCCCCCCTCTGCTACCCCTTCTCCTCGCCTCCCCTCTCCTCCCATTTCTCCTCCCATTTCTATTGCTCACAGTAAAAACGATCACCACACAGACTCCAGTGAAGCTGCACAATCTAGACTAACACCTCCAAAGCAGAATGGGAACGGTCACCTGCCGTCCTCTGAGGCCAAGGAGAACAAAAAGCACAGTACATGTACTTGCCCATCGCCCCGCAATGTTCCTCCGGATATGTGTCCGGGGATACATGGGTGCGTGGGAAGAGATGGACACTGGTACGAGTGGACAGACCATATTCACAGCTGCGGTCTAGAAGTTACCATCCTTCCCTATGTGTACATTGATTTCTGACCCGACATTGGTTTCCATAATACCATAGCAAACTGGTACATCTTGGGGAAGTTCTTGTTGTTTTGGTGGTGATATGATATATATTATTATATATATACCTATATATATATACCAGATGACAACTATATTTATAAATGTCACTACTGAGTATTAAAAAAATATTTAAAAAATGTCAGACATCTTTGAACAGTTTCTTGATGTCTTCGAATACCTGCAGAATGTGCAACAAGAGGTGAGTATAAAAACCATTCCAGGCCATAGTCCGGCAGGCTTTCATAAAGCCATGTGGATGATGTTAAATTAAAGCTTCCCTTTTCTCCCCCTCACATGGAACTGTTTGGTGCACATTACTGGTGGCTAGGGCACCTAAATAGCTTGGTGACAGCTGGTTGAGGATGGACAAGAACCCTTGCTGAATGTCAAGGTAATAATTGCTATTGGGCAGTATACAATCTACAGAGATCCTTTACCAACTTCCAAAGGGAACACTACAGCAATATAGATTCTGTGGATAAATCTGATGTGGAGGGATATTGTGGATACAATTTGTGTCCAGACTAAATGAGTAGTAACTTGGGCAAGTGTTAAAAATAGATCGAGTGTATGCAATCGATCTGGCATGTGCTTGCAAATTTCATCACCTCCCCAAGCCATTGTTAAGCTTGCTCTCGTCAGACCCAAGCATAAAACAATTAATTCTCGAACTCGCAGTTGACAACAAATTTACTCTCTATGTTTCGACTAGATAGTCCCGTGGTGGACAGCTAGCTACCAGTATATGTATAGGCTATCTTACTTATACTACATTGCGCACGCGCTAAACTACATGCGGTTAAAAGTGTAGGTTACGCGCCTATGTAACCTATAGTTATTAACCAATCAGATTAGCCGCAGGTCATGTGATGTAGTATAAATATAACAAGTCTTGGCATCTCATTATTCCTGATGGAAGGCTATATAGAGCATCTAGTCCAAACATCTCGAGAGTAAATTTCAAGTTGATTATTGAGGTCATTGTAAAAATAAAGTTATTTAATGAAGGTTCCTATATAGCTCAGAGGTAAGCAGTGGAATCTTTGCTGTGCTTCAGCTACCACATCTCTGAGCTTTAATAAGGCAGGCAGTGACTGCCACCATCTTCAACTACCACATCTCTGAGCTTTAATAAGGCAGAGCAGTCGCTACCAACTGCCACATCTCTGAGCTTTAATAAGGCATAGCAGTGACTGCCACCATCTTCAACTGCCACATCTCTGAGCTTTAATAAGGCAGGCAGTGACTGTCACCATCTTCAACTACCACATCTCTGAGCTTTAATAAAGGCAGGCAGTGACTGACACCATCTTCAACTGCCCCATCCCTGAGCTTGAAGGTGGGTCAAAACCATAAAGACTGACACCATCTTCAACTGCCCCATCCCTGAGCTTGTAGGTGGGTCAAAACCATAAAGTAGTAGTAAGTGTTAAAAAACCCTTGTGGTTACCACTTTATAGCGCCATAGATTCTGCAAACTTCATGATATGGAGTTATAAATAGTTCAAAAGATAGGTCTCTCTGTGTGCTCTCCTTTGATACTAAAACATTTTTCATAGGTATAACTATACCAAAGTTACTGGAGCTAAAGTGGGGGGACCTCAAAACCTGAGTGCCTGATTTCTCTGCATAAATAACTCTAGATTGCCAAGTGCTAGAGAGCTCCAGTAGAGGAAGCCCTACTCTATGCAACGACATTCCATTAGGCACTAAAACTTAAGCACGTGGTCAAGCGTCCGGTTAGAAAATGAATTTCGTTAGAATTTCTTAAAGATCCACAGATCATGATGCTGGACTATTGTGTTCAGCCACACCTACTTGGAAGACACGCTATTTTCAGGGCAATGTGTCGGACACATTGGACATTCTCCGAACATCTCATACATTTGTCTGAACAAAAATCTATTTGCTCTGTCAAAATGTCCGAGCAACACGCGAATGCTCTGGAATACACGCATGTGCACACCCAGGGATGTATGGAAGCATCGGACGCCCCCACCTCTGCCCCAGACAGTACTGAGGAAGAGCTGTTACTTGATTGACTGCATACAAGATGGCCGACTCAATTCTGCTACTTGCATTGAGCATTATAGTCTTATTGTTGATGACTCTGCTACTTGCCTTGTGGATTATACAGAGTTCTCACTTGGTGTGGGAGCTGTAATTTGAAATTTGATGGCAGAACAAAACTGATTGTGCTCGGACAAACAAGAGTAATTTCCTGCACTGCTGGTATCAATAATTCTATGCCCTGAAGTTGTGTTAGTGCTGAGCTAACCTGCTCAATCTTCTCGTTGCCAGGAGGCACTTCACTGGTTTGTCTCGGACCCTACTACCTCTGTAAATTCTCTTTGGGCGCAGGTACTGTAGCACCGTCTCTACTTTTGCCTGAAGTGGGCGTACCTCTCCCTTGCCTACTCTGTGTCCGAGATAGTTGCAATGTCTCATTACCAAAGTGCACTTGGATGGTTTGAGACGAAGGCCCTTCTTCTCGAGCCTTTGAAATACTTGCTCCAAATGGTCGATGTGCTCTAGCTAGCTATTTATGATCCTGCTAACCTTCTCACAAGACCCTGGCTACTTCCCGGCTGTCACAGCACTTCAACCTGCACTTGAGCTTGACTTCATGAAGCACACTCGGCTCATGCCCCATTTCATGACGCTCCAGGAACATCCTCCCCGAGACAAACCCGTGAGCTTCCACCTGACAATGAGCTCTGAAGAACTAGCAACAAGCTGACACCACTTCCACTCTCTAACCATAACTTGCATGAACACATCAGATTGAAGCAAACTTTATGAGGCTTACTTCCCATCATCTCGCGGTACAATGCACGCGCATTGCTGGAGAATTCATTGAAAACCATGACTGAACAATACATTTTCCTATGGGACGTATAGAATTATAAGTAAGTAGGTGAGGCTCTGTGAGCTAGGAAGTGGTCTTCATGCTGAGCTTACCCGAAGTATTCCTTTAAGCTAGTGAGAGGTGCTCGGCAATCCACACAACGTAATACCCCAGCAAGGAGAGTGCAGAGTCCAAAAGCTGTCTATGACCATTTATGTAGACTAGACACACTAACGCAGATACGGTGTATTTAGTTTATTTCATATTAGCACGGATTTATCTTCTAATAGAGACCTTCAATGTTCTCAATAAACTAGGGATGATGACGAGATACGAAGTTCAGAATATGATTTGAGTCATCACATCAAAATACAATGCTAACAACATTATATGTGTGTATTTGCATGTGTGTGCATGTGAATGTGTGTGCATGCATGTGAATGTGCATGTTGTGCATGTGAGTATGTGGGTATGCATGTGTACGTTTGTGCATGTGTGTGCGTGCATGCATGTGAATGTGCATGCATGTGTGAGTATGTGGGTGTGCATGTGCAAATTTGTGCATGTGAGCATGTGCACGTTTGTGCATGTGAGTGTGTGTGTCCATGTGTGTCCATGTGTGTGTGTGTGAATACTGATATAAACACACACGAGAGCCAGGCAGCCTCAGGTGCTTGGTCTCACCTGGTCAGGTGGAGGCACTCCAGTGAGAGTCCTGAGTAGTCCTCGTTCCTTGTACTTCCTCACTATAGGCATGGTGGAGGTCAGGTACTGGTGGTACCTACACACACACCACACACACACACACACCACACACACACATACACACACACACACAATGCACAGAGTAACTGTATGCATGGAAAGGAAACCTGCCAATAATTTATCTAAGTATATAGGCAATTTTTAATTTCTCAAGAAACACTCGGTTGACATAACTAAATTACAACGACCTTCTCAATAACGATGAACTCAATAACGATGAAGGCTAGAGCATCTCATTATTCCTGATGAAGACTAGAGCATCTCATTATTCCTGATGAAGGCTAGAGCATCTCATTATTGGCTTGAGCATCTCATTATTCCTGATGAAGGCTAGAGCATCTCATTATTCCTGATGAAGGCTAGAGCATCTCATTATTCCTGATGAAGGCTAGAACATCTCATTATTCCCTATGAAGGCTAGAGCATCTCATTATTCTTGATGAAGGCTAGAGCATCTCATTATTCCTGATGAAGGCTAGAACATCTCATTATTCCCTATGAAGGCTAGAGCATCTCATTATTCCTGAAGGCTAGAGCACTTCATTATTCCTGATGAAGGCTAGAGCATCTCATTATTCCTGATGAAGGCTAGAGCATCTCATTATTCCTGATGAAGGCTAGAGCATCTCATTATTCCTGATGAAGGCTAGAGCATCTCATTATTCCTGATGAAGGCTAGAGCATCTCATTATTCCTGATGAAGGCTAGAGCATCACGTCAAAGATTAAATTTCAAGTTGATTATTTTGTAATATTCCAGAAATGATGTGCAGCATTTTTTTTAAATAAAAACCAAATAAAAACCAACAAAACAATATATATATATAGTTATACAGTTATATACAGTTACATATATATACAATTACATATAGTTATATATACTGGATTGACTCTTAAATGAAAGAAGTAAAACAAGATTTGAAGACTGTAATCTATGTGTGTATATTGGTAAGGGATCATCAATTTTTATAAACACTGATATTGAGTCACTGAGAGGAGTCAGCTGAACATTTTCACTACCAAGAAGTGATGAGTTCTTCCTCAGAAGTTTACTCTTGTGACAATAGATAATAGCACAGACCTTCAACATAACCAGGCAGCTACTCGTGATGCATGTGCCTATGTATATAATAGGCGCATGTGTCTACTTTAGTAACAATCATAGTAAGTAATAACATCAATGATTCATTAGTTCTGGTGTTACACTGAGTAACTTCTAGTAACAATCATAGTAAGTAATAACATCAATGATTCATTAGTTCCACTGAGTAACTTCCAGTAACAATCATAGTAAGTAATAACATCAATGATTCATTAGTTCTGGTGTTACACTGAGTAACTTCTTGTAGGAGGCTGATTGATTATAAACACAACAAAAGATGTTTACAAGAACAATTGAAAACCAAAAGGATTAAAATTTATGCCTCAATTATTTTAAAGGACCCCTTACCTAACGAAGACTAACATGACCACATTTCCTCTATTTTAGAAACCACCCCTCCAATTACAACTCCTAGTGAGCAATTATTTGATTTGCCACCGTGGTTACTATAACCAATTAAGACTGACCTATCAATGGAGAACTGAAGACAATGGGGAAAAAATTCAGGAAAAACTTCTGTGGGTTACTCAACCACTGAGCCACGGGCACCCAAACAATTAGAAGTCCTCTAAACAGACACTTGAACTCCTTTACAACTGCAATCAATAGTAACCACCCTTCTAATTGTAACCCCTTCCAATAGTAATCGCAGGTGGATTAGACAGAAGTAAATGAGTAACCACGGTTCTTATTAGAGAGTATACTTTTGTTATTTCATTATTGTAATAGGTAAAGGGTCCTATAATTTGGTAAAAAGTCAATTTCAATATACACATTTGCTTCTAAATAGTAAAAACCAATGCAGGGATTGTGTCCTCCCGCTATCCTGGGATACCACCGATACAAGGATCATTTTTTCCAAGCTGGGCTGGCCCTGTTTTCCACAAGCTTCTCAGTGAACAAACATACTGTTCCCTTACACACATGTTCACGCTTAGTGTGTAAGTTGTGGTGATGATCCCTTACCAAGTATGATAGTGATAGGTGTGTGAACGGACTCACAGCACTCTAATTGGGGGGGGGGTGATTGAAGATAGAATAAATAGATCCTTAACATCAAGAGTAAAGGTCGCAAGCGAAGCAATACCACAAACGATTTTATTAGCACTGCACAAACGAAACGACAATGAGGCTATATACCATTTTGAGTTCTAGATGAAAAACGAGTGAGATGTTATCCATACTGCTCTATTAGCACTGCTCTATTAGCACTGCTCTATTAGCACTGCTCTACTGCTCTATTAGCACTGCTCTATTAGCACTGCCCTATTAGCACTGCCTATTAGCACTGCACTGCTCTATTAGCACTTCTCTATTAGCACTGCTCTATTAGCACTGCCTATTAGCACTGCACTGCTCTATTAGCACTGCTCTATTAGCACTGCTCTACTGCTCTATTAGCACTGCTCTATTAGCACTGCCTATTAGCACTTCTCTATTAGCACTGCTCTATTAGCACTGCCTATTAGCACTGCACTGCTCTATTAGCACTTCTCTATTAGCACTGCTCTATTAGCACTGCTCTATTAGCACTGCTCTATTAGCACTGCTCTATTAGCACTGCCTATTAGCATGCTCTATTAGCACTGCTCCATTAGCACTGCTCCATTAGCACTGCCTATTAGCACTGCTCTATTAGCACTGCTCTATTAGCACTGCTCTATTAGCACTGCTCTATTAGCACTGCCCTATTAGCACTGCTCTATTAGCACTGCTCTATTAGCACTGCCTATTAGCATGCTCTATTAGCACTGCTCCATTAGCACTGCTCCATTAGCACTGCCTATTAGCACTGCTCTATTAGCACTGCTCTATTAGCACTGCTCTATTAGCACTGCTCTATTAGCACTGCTCTATTAGCATTGCTCCATTAGCACTGCCTATTAGCACTGCTCTATTAGCACTGCTCTATTAGCACTGCTCTATTAGCACTGCTCTATTAGCACTGCCCTATTAGCACTGCTCTATTAGCACTGCTCTATTAGCACTGCTCTATTAGCACTGCCTATTAGCATGCTCTATTAGCACTGCTCCATTAGCACTGCTCCATTAGCACTGCCTATTAGCACTGCTCTATTAGCACTGCTCTATTAGCACTGCTCTATTAGCATTGCTCTATTAGCACTGCTCTATTAGCACTGCTCCATTAGCACTGCTCCATTAGCACTGCCTATTAGCACTGCTCTATTAGCACTGCTCTATTAGCACTGCTCTATTAGCACTACCTATTAGCATGCTCTATTAGCACTGCTCTATTAGCATTGCTCTATTAGCACTGCTCTATTAGCACTGCTCTATTAGCACTGCTCTATTAGCACTGCACACTCCATTAATAGAACCCACCCTCGATATCTGCACTGAAAGTTTTTAATTGGAAGTACAGGCAGCCAGGCAGCTGCTTATAAAATTGATTGGCACGTGGAGCAAGCCCTCACTGAGATATAGAAATGTTTGCATTGCTGAACACGTAGCCAATCACCTGTGCATATGTCATGTGTTCACACCGAACATACACCCGTAAAATATATGAACAAGTCACCCACCTTAAAAATTAATCGTGATCACTTAAACTGGAAATAGTCGACATTTTGGTGAGAAATATCGAGAAAACGGCAGCAGGTTCTAGGCTAGAAATGGCCACACAGGGAAGTGAGGACAGGCTGCATGGCTGACAGCTGATGGGAAAGGATGCTAGAGTTCATTCTGACATCAGCATGCTCTAGCTAAGGGTGTGTGGCTATGCCATATTTGTCACGATGCTGCAGAAACTATCAATCTTGCTAAGGTACACACACTGCCGCTCTCTGTGGACGGAGAGAACTAGCTATATAGTTGGCATATACAGGAAGGTTAACTGATGTGTGCTAATTACTAATTATGGAGAGCATTAAGCAATGCTAAGCACTTCAAGAATGCAAACTATCACATGTAACAAGTTCTTGTCGGCTAATGCATGGTCTCCCTTTGAGTACTCTTGAGAATTCCTGCAGAAAGCTCTGACTGATGAGCCCACTCTTAGTGCAGTGTGCTTCACATCTTCAAGGGAAGCTGCTTCCAAGTACTCTCTATCAAAACTACTCCCACAGCCATACTTCCACATGCACAATTCTTTTTCAGAATCTGCCATCCCATTATGTTGCAAATTGACGATTCTTTTGTATTGTTTGTGTGCGTGTGCATGTGTGTCACCCTCCCCCCCCCCCCCACCCTCATTTCTCCATTGCACCTCGTTTACCACTCAACACCTTGCATTTGTCTAGTGTAACTGGGGGGGATATAAGGTACGCATAAGCTTGGACAACGCTCGCAAAACAAAGAATTTATCATCATCATCATCATTATCATTATTACTACTACTATTATTATTTATTATATCTGCACATGCCCAGTAGCAAAAAAATAGTAATTAGAAAACAAAACAAATTCACACATTGGAGCCACCCTCATGCTCGACTCCTCACTTACAGGCTCTCTCTGTCAGGCCTCCTTACCCTGGACTCCTCACTTACAGGCTCTCTCTGTTAAGGCTTCCTTACCCTGGACTCCTCACTTACAGGCTCCCTCTGTTAGGCCTCCTTACCCTGGACTCCTCACTTACAGGCTCTCTCTGTCAGGCCTCCTTACCCTGGACTCCTCACTTACAGGCTCTCTCTGTTAGGCTTCCTTACCCTGGACTCCACACTTACAGGCTAGGCCTCCTTATCCTGGACTCCACACTTACAGGCTCCCTCTGTTAGTCCTCCTTACCCTGGACTCCACACTTACAGGCTAGGCCTCCTTATCCTGGACTCCACACTTACAGGCTCCCTCTGTTAGACCTCCTTACCCTGGACTCCACACTTACAGGCTCTCTCTGTTAGGCTTCCTTACCCTGGACTCCTCACTTACAGGCTCCCTCTGTTAGGCTTCCTTACCCTGGACTCCACACTTACAGGCTCTCTCTGTTAGACCTCCTTATCCTGGACTCCTCACTTACAGGCTCCCTCTGTTAGGCCTCCTTACCCTGGACTCCTCACTTACAGGCTCTCTCTGTTAGACCTCCTTACCCTGGACTCCATACTTACAGGCTTCCTCTGTTAGGCCTCCTTACCCTGGACTCCTCACTTACAGGCTCTCTGTGTTAGACCTCCTTACCCTGGACTCCTCACTTACAGGCTCTCTCTGTTAGGCCTCCTTATCCTGGACTCCATACTTACAGGCTTCCTCTGTTAGGCCTCCTTACCCTGGACTCCACACTTACAGGCTCTCTCTGTTAGGCCTCCTTATCCTGGACTCCTCACTTACAGGCTCTCTCTGTCAGGCCTCCTTACCCTGAACTCCACACTTACAGGCTCTCTCTGTTACCCTGGACTCCTCACTTACAGGCTTCCTCTGTTAGGCTTCCTTACCCTGGACTCCTCACTTACAGGCTCTCTCTGTTAGGCCTTCTTACCCTGGACTCCTCACTTACAGGCTCTCTCTGTTAGACCTCCTTATCCTGGACTCCTCACTTACAGGCTCTCTCTGTTAGGCCTCCTTATCCTGGACTCCTCACTTACAGGCTCTCTCTGTTAGGCCTCCTTATCCTGGACTCCACACTTACAGGCTCTCTCTGTTAGGCCTCCTTACCCTGGACTCCACACTTACAGGCTAGGCCTCCTTATCCTGGACTCCTCACTTACAGGCTTCCTCTGTTAGGCCTCCTTACCCTGGACTCCTTACTTACAGGCTTCCTCTGTTAGGCCTCCTTATCCTGGACTCCTCACTTACAGACTCTCTCTGTTAGGCTTCCTTACCCTGGACTCCTCACTTACAGGCTCTCTCTGTTAGACCTCCTTATCCTGGACTCCTCACTTACAGGCTCTCTCTGTTAGTCCTCCTTACCCTGGACTCCTCACTTACAGGCTTCCTCTGTTAGGCCTCCTTACCCTGGACTCCACACTTACAGGCTCCCTCTGTTAGGCCTCCTTACCCTGGACTCCTCACTTACAGGCTCTCTCTGTTAGGCCTCCTTATCCTGGACTCCATACTTACAGGCTCCCTCTGTTAGGCCTCCTTATCCTGGACTCCTCACTTACAGGCTCTCTCTGTTAGACCTCCTTATCCTGGACTCCTCACTTACAGGCTCTCTCTGTTAGACCTCCTTATCCTGGACTCCTCACTTACAGGCTCTCTCTGTTACCCTGGACTCCACACTTACAGGCTCTCTCTGTTAGGCCTCCTTATCCTGGACTCCTCACTTACAGGCTCCCTCTGTTAGGCCTCCTTATCCTGGACTCCTCACTTACAGGCTTCCTCTGTTAGTCCTCCTTACCTGGACTCCACACTTACAGGCTAGGCCTCCTTATCCTGGACTCCTCACTTACAGGCTTCCTCTGTTAGGCCTCCTTACCCTGAACTCCTCACTTACAGGCTCCCTCTGTTAGACCTCCTTATCCTGGACTCCTCACTTACAGGCTCTCTCTGTTAGACCTCCTTATCCTGGACTCCTCACTTACAGGCTCTCTCTGTTACCCTGGACTCCACACTTACAGGCTCTCTCTGTTAGGCCTCCTTATCCTGGACTCCTCACTTACAGGCTCCCTCTGTTAGGCCTCCTTATCCTGGACTCCTCACTTACAGGCTTCCTCTGTTAGTCCTCCTTACCTGGACTCCACACTTACAGGCTAGGCCTCCTTATCCTGGACTCCTCACTTACAGGCTTCCTCTGTTAGGCCTCCTTACCCTGGACTCCTCACTTACAGGCTTCCTCTGTTAGGCCTCCTTATCCTGGACTCCTCACTTACAGACTCTCTCTGTTAGGCTTCCTTACCCTGGACTCCTCACTTACAGGCTCTCTCTGTTAGACCTCCTTATCCTGGACTCCTCACTTACAGGCTCTCTCTGTTAGACCTCCTTATCCTGGACTCCTCACTTACAGGCTCTCTCTGTTAGGCTTCCTTATCCTGGACTCCTCACTTACAGGCTTCCTCTGTTAGGCCTCCTTACCCTGGACTCCTCACTTACAGGCTTCCTCTGTTAGGCCTCCTTACCCTGGACTCCACACTTACAGGCTCCCTCTGTTAGGCCTTCTTATCCTGGACTCCTCACTTACAGGCTCTCTCTGTTAGGCCTCCTTACCCTGGACTCCATACTTACAGGCTCCCTCTGTTAGGCCTCCTTATCCTGGACTCCTCACTTACAGGCTAGGCCTCCTTATCCTGGACTCCTCACTTACAGGCTCTCTCTGTTACCCTGGACTCCTCATTTACAGGCTCCCTCTGTTAGTCCTTCTTATCCTGGACTCCTCACTTACAGGCTCCCTCTGTTAGTCCTTCTTATCCTGGACTCCACACTTACAGGCTTCCTCTGTTAGGCCTCCTTATCCTGGACTCCACACTTACAGGCTCTCTCTGTTACCCTGGACACTCATTTACAGGCTCCCTCTGTTAGTCCTTCTTATCCTGGACTCCTCACTTACAGGCTTCCTCTGCTAGGCCTCCTTATCCTGGACTCCACACTTACAGGCTCCCTCTGTTAGGCCTCCTTACCCTGGACTCCTCACTTACAGGCTCTCTCTGTTAGGCCTCCTTACCCTGGACTCCTCACTTACAGGCTCTCTCTGTTAAGCTTCCTTACCCTGGACTCCACACTTACAGGCTTCCTCTGTTAGTCCTCCTTACCCTGGACTCCACACTTACAGGCTCTCTCTGTTAGGCTTCCTTATCCTGGACTCCACACTTACAGGCTCTCTCTGTTAGGCCTCCTTACCCTGGACTCCTCACTTACAGGCTCCCTCTGTTAGGCCTCCTTATCCTGGACTCCACATTTACAGGCTCTCTCTGTTAGACCTCCTTATCCTGGACTCCTCACTTACAGGCTCTCTCTGTTAGACCTCCTTATCCTGGACTCCTTACTTACAGGCTTCCTCTGTTAGGCCTCCTTATCCTGGACTCCTCACTTACAGGCTCCCTCTGTTAGGCCTTCTTACCCTGGACTCCTCACTTACAGGCTCTCTCTGTTAGTCCTAACTTTGGGCCTGACAGGCTTCATTTGGGCACAATAGGTTAAACAAATAAAAAAATAAAAAATAAAAATCTGGACTCTCAAACTGGCTATCTCACTCATATCAATTCTGACATCAGACTTGGACATTGTCCAGCGGTGGAGTGCAGGTGCAAGGGAGCCACACTATTGTCCAGCGGTGGAGTGCAGGTGCAAGGGAGCCACACTATTGGTCTTCTGCTTTCAGCTACTAACTGGGTCACCTTCGGCAGCCTCTGACGGAGTATTTTCACTCCTGAACAATTCCTTCGGTGACCGCCAGCAAAGCTGTTTGGAAGACTACACAGAAGCCTCTATAGTGTGCAGAGCAACACTTGCCAAATGCTGAACATGTTTTTTATCACATTTATATATTTTAAGCATAATGGAGAATAATGGCGTATTTGGAGGCATAATTAGATTTGGGAATAGGAGCACAGCATAATAAGGGTAAATGAAAAGTTCCCTTGGCCTAGCAGGTGACCTTGGCTCCCTTGGCCTGGCCAGTGTCCTTGATTCCCTTAACTTGACAGGTGACCTTGGCTCCCTTAGCCTGGCCAGTGTTGGTTCCCTTGGCCTGGCAGGTCCTCCTTGGCCTCCTTGGCCTAGCAGGTGTCCTTGGCTCCCTTGGCCTGGCCAATGTTGGTTCCCTTGGCCTGGCAGATCCTCCTTGGCCTAGCAGGTGACCTTGGCTCTCTTGGCCTGACAGGTCTCCTTGGCCTCCTTGGCCTAGCAGGTGACCTTGGCTCTCTTGGCCTGACAGGTGTCCTTGGACTCCTTGGCCTGACAGGTGTCCTTGGCCTAGCAGGTGACCTTGGCTCTCGTGGCCTGACAGGTGTCCTTGGCCTAGCAGGTGACCTTGGCTCCCTTGGCCTGACAGGTGTCCTTGGCCTAGCAGGTGACCTTGGCTCCCTTGGCCTGACAGGTGTCCTTGGCCTAGCAGGTGACCTTGGCTCTCGTGGCCTGACAGGTTCCTGGCCTCCTTGGCCTAGCAGGTGACCTTGGCTCTCTTGGCCTGACAGGTGTCCTTGGCCTAGCAGGTGACCTTGGCTCCCTTGGCCTGACAGGTGTCCTTGGCCTAGCAGGTGACCTTGGCTCCCTTGGCCTGACAGGTGTCCTTGGCCTAGCAGGTGACCTTGGCTCCCTTGGCCTGGCAGGTCCTCCTTGGCCTAGCAGGTGACCTTGGCTCCCTTGGCCTGACAGGTGTCCTTGGCCTAGCAGGTGACCTTGGCTCTCGTGGCCTGACAGGTGCCCTTGGCCTCCTTGGCCTAGCAGGTGACCTTGGCTCTCTTGGCCTGACAGGTGTCCTTGACCTAGCAGGTGACCTTGGCTCTCTTGGCCTGACAGGTGTCCTTGGCCTAGCAGGTGACCTTGGCTCCCTTGGCCTGACAGGTGACCTTGGCCTAGCAGGTGACCTTGGCTCCCTTGGCCTGGCCAGTGTCCTTGATTCCCTTAACTTGACAGGTGTCCTTGGCCTAACAGGTGTCCTTTGGCTACCTTAAGCCTGGCCAGTGTCCTCTGCCCCCTTGGCCTGGCAGGTGTGACCAGTGGTCATCTCTAGCAGTACACACACACACATGCACACAAGGCTGGCAGTGTTGGTTGGTCTTGTGGACACTGTGGTGTGTCCTAATAGTGAGGGCTGAATTAGCCTATTAGCAACTCACACAAGTACCCGAGACCAATTAGTACACCTCAGCACTCCAGGCATTTAAATAATTATGTAAAGCATTTTAAGTAGGGTTGCTAGGCAGCAGCAGACAGCCGGGAATCCCAGAGTTTAAAACTGCTGGCACTCATAATTGCCAGGTATATAACCTTCCTGGGAAAATGATACCCTTTTTAACCATGGCCTGACATTCCGCCGGCCACATTTTCACTTCAGGTAAGCAATCAACACCACCTGTGGCAGCACATTCCTGTGATGCTAGGAGGCGGGACCTGCAGCTAATGAGGTCAAACATTTTGGCACCATTCCATTAGATAAAAGCTTGGGGCTTCATCTCTTGAAAGGGTAGCACTCTCTCAGAGATGAAGTCCTGATCTTTTATTGTTAATATGTACAAGCAAACAAAATCTATGCATTGCTGTGTCACTTTATGTCTACAGCAAAACACAGAGAGCAAAGGAACCTATGCGAGAATGTCTCCTTTCTCAGGGGAAAAAGTTGGACCCAGAATGAGTGGTTCAGGTAGGAATACTCTTTGAGATGAAGTCCTGAGCTTTTATCTAATGGAATGGTGCCAAAGTGTTTGACCTCATTAACTGCTGACCTCCTAACAACTCAAGAATGTGATGCTGCCATAGACGTGGGCCCCAGCTGTACATTCCTCTAGTTAAGGTAAAGTAAATTCCACTCTACATCCGTTTGGTTGAGGGTTGGATGTTGTTGTTTTTTCGTTTACTAATGACAGACGAAGGCAAACACCTTCTTTGACTGCCTCTTTCTGGCCAGCCCGCCATTTCTGGAAGCTCTCCTGCTGAGGAAGGATACACGCCAGCCCGCCATTTCTGGAAGCTCTCCTGCTGAGGAAGGATACACAGGCACCCATTCCTACCCTGAACCACTGACTCTGGGTCCCTTCTATATACCCTGAGAAAGGAGACACTCTCGCATAGGTTCCTTTGCTCTCGAGTTTTGCTGTAGACATAAAGTGACACAGCAATGCATAGATTTTGTTTGCTTAATTAACGAGCTGATGTTTGTAACTGCATCTGTATTGCTGTTCCTAAAGAGAGTTAGTTAAGCAATACATATTTAAAAAAATAAATTCAAAATAAATTAAGCAGTTGGTCAAATGTGTGGGTGGGGGGGGGGGGGGGAATAAACCATAAAATGACATTCTTGTGGTCATAGATCAAGCGCACTTCAGGGGGGACGCAAGCATAAACTAGTAGCCGCTTTAAAAACAACAACTTGTGGTTACCACTTTATAGCTCCATAGATTCTGCACACTTCATGGTATTGACTTGATATATAGCTCAAAAGATAGGCCTCTCTCTGTGCTCTCTTTTGATATGAAAACATTTTTCGTGGGTATAATTATAGCCAAGTTACTAGACCTAAAGTGGGGATACCTCAAAACCTGAGTGCGTGATTTTGCAATGAGAACTCTAGTGTAAGTATTACACTGCTAATATTAGCACCAGTGGCCTAGAAGTAGCCCTCCTGCCTACGACAAGTATTTTCATTGGGTGTAAGTACGTGGTCAGGCATGTGGTTGGAAAATTCATGATTTCCAACCACGCATGACCACATACTCAAGTTTTATAACCCAATGAAAACACTCGTCGTATGCAGCAGGGCTTCCTCTGGCCACTGGAGCTAACTTCAGCCTCTAGCACCTGACAAACTAGTTAGACTTGTTGCAAAATCAGGCACTCGGGTTTTGAGGGACCACTTTAGCTCCAGTATTCTAGAGGTAGGGACAGGACATCCGGGCTAGAGGGATGGGCTAGAGGTACTCTGGGGCAAGGGGGTATTCAAAAGATACGGCTAGGGCATCCCGGGATAGTCCCAAGTTAGGGAACCCAGAGCTGCCCCTAGGAAAGGTTTGTGTCAGCACCACTCAGTCCTGAGCACCATTAGCACGCTGCCAAACCTCTTGACGAAGGCTTCAGCGTTGTCATCTGTCCTTCCACTCGACTGCCCTCTGCTCATCACTCTCTCCAGACACACCTACAACACACACACACACACATACACACATACAACACACACACACACATACACGTACAGCACACACACACACACGTACAACACAAACAAATATCAGCTAGACCATATTTGGGGGTCTACAAGCTACACTAACTACAATAGACTAACTACAAGCTACACTAACTACAAGTTACACTAACTACAAGCTACACTAACTACAAGCTACACTAACTACAAGCTACACTAACTACAAGCTACACTAACTACAAGTTACACTAACTACAAGCTACACTAACTACAATAGACTAACTACAAGCTACACTAACTACAATAGACTAACTACAAGCTACACTAACTACAAGTTACACTAACTACAAGCTACACTAACTACAATAGACTAACTACAAGCTACACTAACTACAATAGACTAACTACAAGCTACACTAACTACAAGCTACACTAACTACAAGCTACACTAACTACAAGCTACACTAACTACAAGCTACACTAACTACAAGCTACACTAACTACAAGTTACACTAACTACAAGCTACACTAACTACAATAGACTAACTACAAGCTACACTAACTACAAGTTACACTAACTACAAGCTACACTAACTACAAGCTACACTAACTACAAGCTACACTAACTACAAGCTACACTAACTACAAGTTACACTAACTACAAGCTACACTAACTACAATAGACTAACTACAAGCTACACTAACTACAATAGACTAACTACAAGCTACACTAACTACAAGCTACACTAACTACAAGCTACACTAACTACAAGCTACACTAACTACAAGCTACACTAACTACAAGCTACACTAACTACAAGCTACACTAACTACAACTACACTAACTACAAGCTACACTAACTACAAGCTACACTAACTACAAGCCACACTGACCACAATCCACACTGACCACAAGCCACACCCACCCTCCTCACCTCTTCGGGGCACTCAATAAAAATAACAAACTTGAGGTCAATTTTGCCGTTCATCTGCTTCTCCCAGCCGAAGAGATTGTCCTCGTTACGAGGGAACCCGTCGACCAGGAACTTCTTAACGGGACTAGCATTCATGGCCTACACAGGTGAAGGGAGAGGAGAAAGAGACGGAGGAGATGGGGGAGGGGGAGAGGAGGCGGGGGAGGGGGGAGAGGAGGCGGGGGAGAGGAGATGGGGAGGGGGAGAGAAGGTGGGGGAAGGGGAGAAGAGACGGGGGAGAGGAGATGGGGAGGGTGAGAGGAGATGGGGAGGGGGAGAGGAGACCAGATGAGCAACAACCTGTAAAAATAGACTACATAAGTCAATAGATGCAATGTGACTATTGGGAGGCACAGAGTTTCATTAAAATTGTCCAAGGAGGGGGGGGAGGAGGAATCTGGATTCCAAGGAAGGGGGCAGGATGATTAAGATGTGACATAATATGATTTCCAAGGGGGGGGCAGGGAAAAAGTACTTTTTGGGGGGTACTGTTTTCCTCGTGAAGATCACTCGGTCAATGTTTACATATAATCTAAGAAGCCCTAGCTTTGCGCTACTAAATAAAACTCTAAATAAACTTTTGATTTCTCCTAAGTGCAGGGATGTTCCATGACTTTGAAGAGGATGACCTCATCAAAGGAAACAAAGTCAGCATACGAGAATGTTGATATCAAATAACACCACTTCAGTGGGAGTCTCATCTTGTGACACTTCCTAGCCACAAAACAAGTTTGAACCCTATTCATGTTCTGCTCTTGGGCTTCATACAGATGAATGATTTTGCCTTCACTCATTAATGTACCCCCCCCCCCCCCCCCCCCCCCCCACACACACACCCCTCATATTTTAAAGCCCATGAAAAGCTCATCTTTAGTTTAAAAAATCAGGAAGTTACAGGTCTTAGAAAGAACAACTTTTTAAGACATTTGACCTTGAGTCTGTCACTAAGGGAAGTTTGGGTTAAAAGAGGTTGTATACCTTTTCTACGGTTGCTATGGGTACTTATATTCAACACTAAACTTCACTTGGCCGTCCTACTTCTTCCAGCAGGCAGAGGACACTAACAGCTCTAGAGTGAGTCATGGACAGGTAGAGGACACTAACAGCTCTAGAGTGAACCATGGACAGGTAGAGGACACTAACAGCTCTAGAGTGAGTCATGGACAGGCAGAGGACACTAACAGCTCTAGAGTGAGCCATGGACAGGTAGAGGACACTAACAGCTCTAGAGTGAGCCATGGACAGGTAGAGGACACTAACAGCTCTAGAGTGAGCCATGGACAGGCAGAGGACACTAACAGCTCTAGAGTGAGTCATGGACAGGCAGAGGACACTAACAGCTCTAGAGTGAGTCATGGACAGGTAGAGGACACTAACAGCTCTAGAGTGAGTCATGGACAGGTAGAGGACACTAACAGCTCTAGAGTGAGCCATGGACAGGTAGAGGACACTAACAGCTCTAGAGTGAGCCATGGACAGGCAGAGGACACTAACAGCTCTAGAGTGAGTCATGGACAGGCAGAGGACACTAACAGCTCTAGAGTGAGTCATGGACAGGCAGAGGACACTAACAGCTCTAGAGTGAGTCATGGACAGGTAGAGGACACTAACAGCTCTAGAGTGAGCCATGGACAGGTAGAGGACACTAACAGCTCTAGAGTGAGCCATGGACAGGCAGAGGACACTAACAGCTCTAGAGTGAGTCATGGACAGGTAGAGGACACTAACAGCTCTAGCGTGAGTCATGGACAGGTAGAGGATACTAACAGCTCTAGAGTGAGTCATGGACAGGTAGAGGACACTAACAGCTCTAGAGTGAGTCATGGACAGGCAGAGGACACTAACAGCTCTAGAGTGAGTCATGGACAGGTAGAGGACACTAACAGCTCTAGAGTGAGCCATGGACAGGCAGAGGACACTAACAGCTCTAGAGTGAGTCATGGACAGGCAGAGGACACTAACAGCTCTAGAGTGAGTCATGGACAGGCAGAGGACACTAACAGCTCTAGAGTGAGCCATGGACAGGCAGAGGACACTAACAGCTCTAGAGTGAGTCATGGACAGGTAGAGGACACTAACAGCTCTAGAGTGAGCCATGGACAGGCAGAGGACACTAACAGCTCTAGAGTGAGTCATGGACAGGTAGAGGACACTAACAGCTCTAGAGTGAGTCATGGACAGGCAGAGGACACTAACAGCTCTAGAGTGAGCCATGGACAGGTAGAGGACACTAACAGCTCTAGAGTGAGCCATGGACAGGTAGAGGACACTAACAGCTCTAGAGTGAGCCATGGACAGGCAGAGGACACTAACAGCTCTAGAGTGAGTCATGGACAGGCAGAGGACACTAACAGCTCTAGAGTGAGTCATGGACAGGTAGAGGACACTAACAGCTCTAGAGTGAGCCATGGACAGGTAGAGGACACTAACAGCTCTAGAGTGAGTCATGGACAGGTAGAGGACACTAACAGCTCTAGAGTGAGCCATGGACAGGTAGAGGACACTAACAGCTCTAGAGTGAGTCATGGAGAGGACACTAACAGCTCTAGAGTGAGTCATGGACAGGTAGAGGACACTAACAGCTCTAGAGTGAGTCATGGACAGGCAGACGACACTAACAGCTCTAGAGTGAGCCATTGGCAGGTAGAGGACACTAACAGCTCTAGAGTGAGCCATGGACAGGTAGAGGACACTAACAGCTCTAGAGTGAGCCATGGACAGGTAGAGGACACTAACAGCTCTAGAGTGAGTCATGGACAGGCAGAGGACACTAACAGCTCTAGAGTGAGCCATGGGCAGGTAGAGGACACTAACAGCTCTAGAGTGAGTCATGGACAGGCAGAGGAGACTAACAGCTCTAGAGTGAGCCATGGACAGGCAGAGGACACTAACAGCTCTAGAGTGAGTCATGGACAGGCAGAGGACACTAACAGCTCTAGAGTGAGCCATGGACAGGTAGAGGACACTAACAGCTCTAGAGTGAGCCATGGACAGGCAGAGGACACTAACAGCTCTAGAGTGAGTCATGGAGAGGACACTAACAGCTCTAGAGTGAGTCATGGACAGGTAGAGGACACTAACAGCTCTAGAGTGAGTCATGGACAGGTAGAGGACACTAACAGCTCTAGAGTGAGTCATGGACAGGCAGACGACACTAACAGCTCTAGAGTGAGCCATTGGCAGGTAGAGGACACTAACAGCTCTAGAGTGAGCCATGGACAGGTAGAGGACACTAACAGCTCTAGAGTGAGTCATGGACAGGCAGAGGACACTAACAGCTCTAGAGTGAGCCATGGGCAGGTAGAGGACACTAACAGCTCTAGAGTGAGTCATGGACAGGTAGAGGACACTAACAGCTCTAGAGTGAGCCATGGACAGGTAGAGGACACTAACAGCTCTAGAGTGAGCCATGGACAGGTAGAGGACACTAACAGCTCTAGAGTGAGTCATGGACAGGCAGAGGACACTAACAGCTCTAGAGTGAGCCATGGGCAGGTAGAGGACACTAACAGCTCTAGAGTGAGTCATGGACAGGTAGAGGACACTAACAGCTCTAGAGTGAGCCATGGACAGGTAGAGGACACTAACAGCTCTAGAGTGAGCCATGGACAGGTAGAGGACACTAACAGCTCTAGAGTGAGCCATGGACAGGTAGAGGACACTAACAGGTCTAGAGTGAGTCATGGACAGGTAGAGGACAATAACAGCTCTAGAGTGAGTCATGGACAGGTAGAGGACACTAACAGCTCTAGAGTGAGCCATGGACAGGCAGAGGACACTAACAGCTCTAGAGTGAGTCATGGACAGGCAGAGGACACTAACAGCTCTAGAGTGAGCCATGGACAGGTAGAGGACACTAACAGCTCTAGAGTGAGCCATGGACAGGTAGAGGACACTAACAGCTCTAGAGTGAGTCATGGACAGGTAGAGGACACTAACAGCTCTAGAGTGAGCCATGGACAGGTAGAGGACACTAACAGCTCTAGAGTGAGTCATGGACAGGTAGAGGACACTAACAGCTCTAGAGTGAGTCATGGACAGGTAGAGGACACTAACAGCTCTAGAGTGAGCCATGGACAGGCAGAGGACACTAACAGCTCTAGAGTGAGTCATGGACAGGTAGAGGACACTAACAGCTCTAGAGTGAGCCATGGACAGGTAGAGGACACTAACAGCTCTAGAGTGAGTCATGGACAGGTAGAGGACACTAACAGCTCTAGAGTGAGTCATGGACAGGTAGAGGACACTAACAGCTCTAGAGTGAGTCATGGACAGGTAGAGGACACTAACAGCTCTAGAGTGAGTCATGGACAGGTAGAGGACACTAACAGCTCTAGAGTGAGTCATGGACAGGTAGAGGACACTAACAGCTCTAGAGTGAGTCATGGACAGGTAGAGGACACTAACAGCTCTAGAGTGAGCCATGGACAGGTAGAGGACACTAACAGCTCTAGAGTGCCATGGACAGGCAGAGGACACTAACAGCTCTAGAGTGAGTCATGGACAGGTAGAGGACACTAACAGCTCTAGAGTGAGCCATGGACAGGTAGAGGACACTAACAGCTCTAGAGTGAGTCATGGACAGGTAGAGGACACTAACAGCTCTAGAGTGAGCCATGGACAGGTAGAGGACACTAACAGCTCTAGAGTGAGCCATGGACAGGTAGAGGACACTAACAGCTCTAGAGTGAGTCATGGACAGGTAGAGGACACTAACAGCTCTAGAGTGAGTCATGGACAGGTAGAGGACACTAACAGCTCTAGAGTGAGCCATGGACAGGTAGAGGACACTAACAGCTCTAGAGTGAGTCATGGACAGGTAGAGGACACTAACAGCTCTAGAGTGAGCCATGGACAGGTAGAGGACACTAACAGCTCTAGAGTGAGTCATGGAAAGGTAGAGGACACTAACAGCTCTAGAGTGAGCCATGGACAGGCAGAGGACACTAACAGCTCTAGAGTGAGTCATGGAGAGGACACTAACAGCTCTAGAGTGAGTCATGGACAGGTAGAGGACACTAACAGCTCTAGAGTGAGTCATGGACAGGTAGAGGACACTAACAGCTCTAGAGTGAGTCATGGACAGGCAGAGGACACTAACAGCTCTAGAGTGAGCCATTGGCAGGTAGAGGACACTAACAGCTCTAGAGTGAGTCATGGACAGGTAGAGGACACTAACAGCTCTAGAGTGAGCCATGGACAGGTAGAGGACACTAACAGCTCTAGAGTGAGTCATGGACAGGTAGAGGACACTAACAGCTCTAGAGTGAGTCATGGACAGGCAGAGGACACTAACAGCTCTAGAGTGAGCCATGGGCAGGTAGAGGACACTAACAGCTCTAGAGTGAGCCATGGACAGGCAGAGGACACTAACAGCTCTAGAGTGAGTCATGGACAGGTAGAGGACACTAACAGCTCTAGAGTGAGTCATGGAGAGGACACTAACAGCTCTAGAGTGAGTCATGGACAGGTAGAGGACACTAACAGCTCTAGAGTGAGTCATGGACAGGTAGAGGACACTAACAGCTCTAGAGTGAGTCATGGACAGGCAGAGGACACTAACAGCTCTAGAGTGAGCCATGGACAGGTAGAGGACACTAACAGCTCTAGAGTGAGTCATGGACAGGTAGAGGACACTAACAGCTCTAGAGTGAGTCATGGACAGGTAGAGGACACTAACAGCTCTAGAGTGAGTCATGGACAGGTAGAGGACACTAACAGCTCTAGAGTGAGTCATGGACAGGTAGAGGACACTAACAGCTCTAGAGTGAGTCATGGACAGGTAGAGGACACTAACAGCTCTAGAGTGAGTCATGGACAGGTAGAGGACACTAACAGCTCTAGAGTGAGCCATGGACAGGTAGAGGACACTAACAGCTCTAGAGTGAGTCATGGACAGGTAGAGGACACTAACAGCTCTAGAGTGAGCCATGGACAGGTAGAGGACACTAACAGCTCTAGAGTGCCATGGACAGGCAGAGGACACTAACAGCTCTAGAGTGATGGACAGGTAGAGGACACTAACAGCTCTAGAGTGAGCCATGGACAGGTAGAGGACACTAACAGCTCTAGAGTGAGTCATGGACAGGTAGAGGACACTAACAGCTCTAGAGTGAGCCATGGACAGGTAGAGGACACTAACAGCTCTAGAGTGAGCCATGGACAGGTAGAGGACACTAACAGCTCTAGAGTGAGTCATGGACAGGTAGAGGACACTAACAGCTCTAGAGTGAGTCATGGACAGGTAGAGGACACTAACAGCTCTAGAGTGAGCCATGGACAGGTAGAGGACACTAACAGCTCTAGAGTGAGTCATGGACAGGTAGAGGACACTAACAGCTCTAGAGTGAGCCATGGACAGGTAGAGGACACTAACAGCTCTAGAGTGAGTCATGGAAAGGTAGAGGACACTAACAGCTCTAGAGTGAGCCATGGACAGGCAGAGGACACTAACAGCTCTAGAGTGAGTCATGGAGAGGACACTAACAGCTCTAGAGTGAGTCATGGACAGGTAGAGGACACTAACAGCTCTAGAGTGAGTCATGGACAGGTAGAGGACACTAACAGCTCTAGAGTGAGTCATGGACAGGCAGAGGACACTAACAGCTCTAGAGTGAGCCATTGGCAGGTAGAGGACACTAACAGCTCTAGAGTGAGTCATGGACAGGTAGAGGACACTAACAGCTCTAGAGTGAGCCATGGACAGGTAGAGGACACTAACAGCTCTAGAGTGAGTCATGGACAGGTAGAGGACACTAACAGCTCTAGAGTGAGTCATGGACAGGCAGAGGACACTAACAGCTCTAGAGTGAGCCATGGGCAGGTAGAGGACACTAACAGCTCTAGAGTGAGCCATGGACAGGTAGAGGACACTAACAGCTCTAGAGTGAGTCATGGACAGGTAGAGGACACTAACAGCTCTAGAGTGAGCCATGGACAGGCAGAGGACACTAACAGCTCTAGAGTGAGTCATGGACAGGTAGAGGACACTAACAGCTCTAGAGTGAGTCATGGACAGGTAGAGGACACTAACAGCTCTAGAGTGAGCCATGGACAGGTAGAGGACACTAACAGCTCTAGAGTGAGCCATGGACAGGTAGAGGACACTAACAGCTCTAGAGTGAGTCATGGACAGGCAGAGGACACTAACAGCTCTAGAGTGAGCCATGGACAGGCAGAGGACACTAACAGCTCTAGAGTGAGCCATGGACAGGCAGAGGACACTAACAGCTCTAGAGTGAGTCATGGACAGGTAGAGGACACTAACAGCTCTAGAGTGAGCCATGGACAGGCAGAGGACACTAACAGCTCTAGAGTGAGTCATGGACAGGCAGAGGACACTAACAGCTCTAGAGTGAGTCATGGACAGGCAGAGGACACTAACAGCTCTAGAGTGAGTCATGGACAGGTAGAGGACACTAACAGCTCTAGAGTGAGTCATGGACAGGTAGAGGACACTAACAGCTCTAGAGTGAGCCATGGACAGGCAGAGGACACTAACAGCTCTAGAGTGAGTCATGGACAGGCAGAGGACACTAACAGCTCTAGAGTGAGTCATGGACAGGTAGAGGACACTAACAGCTCTAGAGTGAGTCATGGACAGGTAGAGGACACTAACAGCTCTAGAGTGAGCCATGGACAGGCAGAGGACACTAACAGCTCTAGAGTGAGTCATGGACAGGTAGAGGACACTAACAGCTCTAGAGTGAGTCATGGACAGGTAGAGGACACTAACAGCTCTAGAGTGAGCCATGGACAGGCAGAGGACACTAACAGCTCTAGAGTGAGTCATGGACAGGTAGAGGACACTAACAGCTCTAGAGTGAGCCATGGACAGGCAGAGGACACTAACAGCTCTAGAGTGAGCCATGGACAGGCAGAGGACACTAACAGCTCTAGAGTGAGTCATGGACAGGTAGAGGACACTAACAGCTCTAGAGTGAGCCATGGACAGGTAGAGGACACTAACAGCTCTAGAGTGAGTCATGGACAGGCAGAGGACACTAACAGCTCTAGAGTGAGTCATGGACAGGTAGAGGACACTAACAGCTCTAGAGTGAGCCATGGACAGGTAGAGGACACTAACAGCTCTAGAGTGAGCCATGGACAGGCAGAGGACACTAACAGCTCTAGAGTGAGTCATGGACAGGTAGAGGACACTAACAGCTCTAGAGTGAGCCATGGACAGGTAGAGGACACTAACAGCTCTAGAGTGAGCCATGGACAGGCAGAGGACACTAACAGCTCTAGAGTGAGTCATGGACAGGTAGAGGACACTAACAGCTCTAGAGCAGGGGTGTATTTAGGGGGGGGCGGGGGGGGGGGGCATTCGCCCCCCCCTTGTATCATTCTCGCCCCCCCCCCCCTTGAAATTAGAGATTTTTTTTTTAATAATGTCAAGAAAGGTGTAATACAAGAAAGGTGTAATAAGCTTATGATATCAGGTTCAAATGATAGGAATGTCAAACTGAGGTTCTTCTTGGTTTTCTCTGCCATACGTCCACAATCTCTTCAAGGTCGCTCTCAGAGAGTACTTCTGGTGCCTCTATAGCAATCCTCATAAGGTGAGAAAGGCTGCAGTCACTTAGAGAATTACGCAAACGAGTCTTGATCATCTTCATCTGTGAGAAGCTTCTCTCCACAGAAGCAGTAGAAACTGGATCGATAAGCAGATGGAGGCAATCTTGTGCAAATTGGGAAACATGGCCTTGAGCATGTCGTTTGAAACAAGTTCTTTCAGCTGTGATGCAGTAGTATCCCGTGGTTGCTTGACTAACAGCTGGCGGAATGTTTTCCACTCTGTAAGTATTTCAGTGGAAATCATGGCTGTCTTCACTGTTTCTTCTCCATCCAATGTTTCTGCATCTCTATCTTCTCCGTAGTGAGCAATCAGTTTCTCAACAGACGTGTCTCCATAAGTGGGAAAATATACTGAATCTGGTTTTGGAACTTTCCGTGGATCGAATATAGACAATGCTGATACAACAGCGTTGGATGAAGAAAATCGGCTTGTTATGTTGGCCTTTAAATCAGCAACAAAAGGCTTACCAACAACATTCTGGAACGAAAGTATTTTATCAGCGTCAATAGACACCTTTGTAGATGACTTCAAGTCTTCAACGTTTTCAAGAAGCTCCAACACCCAGTTCGCTCCAGGCAAAACTGCATCATCCAAGGATTTAACAGTAGCATCAACAAGGAATGATATCAACGAGAGGTCAAGCTGCTCTGCCTGAAGTGCTTTGCTGAGCTTGGCTACTTGTGGTAGAGTGAAATCAAGCAAATATATAGCTGCAATCGTAGAAAATTTGCAGAGGGCACCATGGATTCCAAGAGCTTCTGGCTCGTGGGACGTCTCGTAGATGTTCCCAATGGTGATTACAATTGCAGAATAACTTGCTTTGACAGCTTTGACACACCTTTCATGTGCCAGCCAGCGTGTGTCAGATGGCTTGATCACTTTCATTTCTGGAAGTTCAAGAACGTGCTGTACCTCCTTCAGACACTCTGCTCGCTTGGGGGAATTGCGAAAATGCTTCCAAAGAGTAGTCAATGTTCTGTAAACATGAGCAATTCCAGGAGTTTTATTGGCAGCTTGCACACAAGCCAACTGCAGTAAGTGACAGTGGCAGTGTATAAACAGAGCGTGAGGAGTATGTTTCTTGATACGTGCCTGAACCCCGGTCTTTCGTCCAGAAGTTGCAGCTCCATCAAATCCCAATCCAACTATTCTTCCGACTTGTAGACCTTTCTTCTTTAAACAATCGATGAGATTAGAATAGATGGTCTCTGCATCAGCCTTCTTCAATGGAATAAGCTCCAGAAAGCACTCTACTGGTACACCATCTTCCTCCCAGCGGCAAAACACAGACAATTCTTCTACGTTGGTGACATCTGTGCACTCATCTGCCATGAGGCTGTACATAGGTGCCTTTTGAAGTCGCTTCAGAATCGACTCCTCCACCCATGTCCCCAATGATTCGATGAATTCAACCACAGCCACTCTTGATGTGTACACAGCATTTCTTGGTGCAGTTTCTAAGAATTGCTTCAAATGTTGGCTGCCACATCGAACCACCACGTCAACCAGCTTCTCAAATTTTGTCGAATGTGCAACTTGTTCTTTCGTAAGAAAATGAGTGAGTAGGATCAGGCACTTCACTGCAGCTCTGTTCTGAGCTCTTTTGCGAGCTAAAACATTCTGGAGTTGCTGTACAACTGTTCCACCTTTGGCTGCTCCTTTAGCTGCAAAAAGAGCTTGAGTTGCATGGATATGGAAGTCACTTCTCGCATGAGCTTTCATTTTTTCAACAGCTTTCTTCCAATTTCTGCAAGGTTGTGTGACCCACACTCCTCCAGTACGCTGCAGACCAGATTGCTTGCAAACCTTGCAAAAGGCACCATCGCTATCCTCGTCATAATAGAGCCAACTGAAATCTTTCTCCCAGCTCTTAGAGTATTTTCTCTTCGTGGATACAGAAGAGCGGTGTTTGTTTTGCTTGCTTTTCTTTGAAGGTGGAGGACTAAGGCTAGGACTAGATGCCTCGACATGCTCAGAGCTATCTGTTCTGCTATCTTCGCTATCGCTGCTATTAGCATGAGAAGAGGCTTGAGAAGTACTTGCAAAGTATGAGCGAATATCCATATTAATATGAAGAGAAATCAGCTAGTAAGGTTTCTTTTATAGAGACTTTAAGACCATGACATAATGGACTGAGTTAAAAATACTGAGAGAGAGTGGGAAAGAAGGAGGGAACTGAAGAAGTGACAAACCTACAAAGGAGAGGAGAACACGTGGTGGTGTGTGATGACTTTAAGACCATGACATAATGGACTGAGTTAAAAATACTGAGAGAGAGTGGGAAAGAAGGAGGGAACTGAAGAAGTGACAAACCTACAAAGGAGAACACGTGGTGGCGTGTGATGACATCATGTCTAAGATTAGACTTGAAGACCATGACATAATGGACTGAGTTAAAAATACTGAGAGAGAGGGAGTGGGAAAGAAGGAGAAACAAAAGAAGTGACAAACCTACAAAGGAGAGCACGTGGTGGTGTGTGATGTCATCGTGTCATGACACATGCTCTCCTTTTTCCAAGCAGCTACAATATCATGAGAAATATATACAGTCTAGCCATAGTTCGGTATAGCATAATGCCATTGGTAGTCAGTCAAAATAGCTATCCTCAGACATTGTAAAAGCAAAAAAAAATATGGGGGGATCTTCCCCCCAGATCCCCCTTTTACGACTTATGAACATGTTAAGAAAATATTAACAAAAATTAGGGCACCAAGTGACCAACCATTTCCACCCCCCCCCCCCCCCCCCCCCCTAGAGAACTAGAGAAAAATTGTGTATGAAACCTGTTGTCCATGATTTTGTAAGAAAATGCATGGAATGCAACATAATTCGATTTCACAAAAGCCCACCTCCATTATACAAGTGACAAGTGACTATATCTAATCTATATATGCTGATTGCCGTAGCATGCAACTTCAGCAAATATTTAAGATGGAATGTTGTACTAAAGATTTTAGAAAAAGTGCATGCCATCATAAGTAGCAGCTATATATACAGTTAGTACTGCAAAAATACCTGTGGGTAAAACACTTTCGTACTCCACGCGGAAGCCCAGGGTGCACGTCCCCTTTCCGCACCATCCAGGCTCTCCGCCCCCCCCTTATTTTTCCATATCTCAAGTTCGCCCCCCCTTGGCAAAATTTCTGTATACAACCCTGTAGAGTGAGTCATGGACAGGTAGAGGACACTAACAGCTCTAGAGTGAGTCATGGACAGGCAGAGGACACTAACAGCTCTAGAGTGAGCCATGGACAGGTAGAGGACACTAACAGCTCTAGAGTGAGTCATGGACAGGTAGAGGACACTAACAGCTCTAGAGTGAGCCATGGACAGGTAGAGGACACTAACAGCTCTAGAGTGAGCCATGGACAGGCAGAGGACACTAACAGCTCTAGAGTGAGCCATGGACAGGCAGAGGACACTAACAGCTCTAGATGAATGGAGACAAAAGATACACCATGAAGGATTTTACAGGCAATCAAAGTCTCCGCTCAACAAAACAAAAACAATTTAAACTCTTCAGACTGGCTGATCTATTGACCAGTGGCATCGTTCTGCTATGTGTCAATATGAGGGAAGAGTGCCGAAAATATATATTTTTTCAAAAAAGTTTTTTTTTTTGGGCCCAAAAGTGTTTATAATGTGTCTGCAGATTGAGTTTCAAGTTTCAGAGTAAGTGAAGATTTCTATCAGAAGAGATACAGTAGCCATTTTTATACAGTGCATATTATTCATTTCATTTCATTTCACTTCACGTTCAAAAGAGGTTCTTCCCCAGTCTAATACGTTTACAGTCAGGCTGGCGGTGATGATCACCAACCCCAAACACACTTTTTATATACCAAAATGTACCCTACTTCACAAACTTCCTTACCAGTAATTTGCGTAATGAATTGAACTGGGGACGGGGGGTACTGCGCAACCAGAAAGGCAAGCACATTTTTTTAGATCACCTTTTCTTGCAACATCAGTTACCAAGAATTGCTGGAAAGGATCACACTGGGGAAGAGAAAGGAGAAATATTTTTAACAAGGAACGAGAAATATTTTAAACAAGGAACACCACGTAGTGTAAAGAGTGAGAAGGGCTAGAAGAAAAATCTCCACCAGCGGCTGTTGTTGAGCCTGTTAGAGCAGCCGTGTCGCAAGTTTAATGTTTATCTCCGTACTAAAAAGTTACTTGCTGTTTCCTTCCTTTGTTAGTGAGTCTCTCGGATCCTGAAGGTGAGAGTAGCGCCTTCTGTGAACCTTCATTTACCTTGCAATCAATTGAAAATGTCTGACGAGAGGGCCAGTTCCAGTGGTGACCCTGACCAAGAAGAAGTTGGCTCTCTTGGATCGTTCAGCTTCTTCTGGGGTGTTGCTACTGGATCTACTGGCTCTATCTCTTCGGACTAGAGGGGTGTTGTGGGATAACTAGGTAAAGGGTAATCGTTTAATAAACTTAGATAAGGTCTTAGAAAGGAGTAATAAGTGCATTCAATGTATAGCGAAGCTCCTTACAACTGAGGGGAATTTTTTTCTGTAGGGCAGGAATGGTGTGTCATATTTTTTACTTTTTGTTCAAATTGTGGTAACACTCAAGACATCTCAAACCCTGTATCTGTAGAAGCTCATTCTTTGAACATCCAGTCAGTACTGGGTGCTCGCACTGCAGGAATTAGTCATTCTGGTCTGGATGACATCACCGTAGTCATGGATATTTTGCTCCCTCTTAGTTACACCAGTTGTTTTTGTTTTTTGGGGAATATACTAAGTCCATAGGGAGTGATGCAAATGCAGCAACACAGAGTATTATGTTGGATGCCGCTCATACAGGTTACATGATTTTTATGGAGTTGGGCATGAAGACATCATTGATGTTAGTGTTACTGTTGACGGCACGTGGCATAGACGAGGCTACAAATCAAATTATGGTGTTGCTGTGACATCCTAGGACACTGGAGAAGTTTTAGATGATTATCTTATGTCTAAGTTCTGTCAAGCTTGCGTGCGAATACCTGAAGATGAGACAGAGGCAAGTTACAAAGAATGGTTTGAGGGTCACAAGGTAAGTTGTGAAGCTAATTTTGAAGGCTGTTCTGGTTCCATGGAAGTTGTAGGAACACAAAAATGTTTTGGGCGTTCAGTGGATAGACGGAAGCTTTAGGTACACACACATAATTAGTGATGGCGATATAAATGGTTGTTGGATGTCAAGCCTTATGGTCCTAGTGTTGAAATAGAGAAGGTAGAATGTATAAATCACGTTAGTAAGCATTTTAAAGCATTTTTAGACATAAAGGCGCTGTTGATGACGATGGCAAGCGTGTAACTTTGGGAGGCGCTAGGGGATTAGCCACGTGTCTATAATTAAAACTCAAACCTACTATGGGGGAGCAATTACAAATAACGAGGACAACCTTGACGGGATGATTCGCAATGTAAAAGGGTTTTTTTAAATCAACTGCAGAACATCCCCAACATGAGTATTGTCCTACAGGCATTTTGAGTTGAGCCTGCGCTAAAGATGAGGATCTTTTGCACAAGTGTTTAGGCAGCTACACACAGAAACAAAATGAGAGTTTTAATTCTCTAGTGTGGAGTCGAGTGAATAAGACGGAGCATATGAGTGCACCAGGTATCAGGCTTGCTGTCGATTTAGGTGTGGCGAGCTTCAATGTTGGGAGGAAGGTTGGCTTTGGTAAGATTTTATGTTCACAGGTACATCTAGTAGTCGAGCTAACATGTCCTTGAGTGTTCTATTTTGTGTATGTGTGTTTTGCTTTGTATTGTCAAGCTTGCAGGGATTACTGGAGGATGAGTGAAGACGTGTGTGGAGGATGACGATGGATGCACTTGGGCATGGGAGCCCCTGCAAATTATGATGTGTTTATGTTTGCTAATTCGATATTATTAAGGCAACATAACAAAACAAATCTTTAAAAATATGTTGGACGCTGGCTGAACATTGCTGAAAAATAGAGGAAAGTGAAAGTAATTGTTACTTTCAACATTTTGTTTGTATACACACATAATTCTAGTAATGAAGGGATATATTCTAGTGATGCATGGGGTATTTCTGGCAGTTGGAATATATTTAGAAACTGCTTGGACTCGAAGGCTCGATATCTTGGAAGTAATTTTTCAAGAAGGGTTCAAATGATACTTCAATATTTTTTATCCTTTCATAATATTTTTAATGTCACTTGAAAGCAAATGTTATATTCTACATCTTGACGTTGAGTTTTTGATTGAGAGGATCATTAAAAAAGACGTATAGTTGAAAATGTAACCTGACGTCATAAAGCTATGTTCATAAATTCCAACAAAAAAGGTTTTTCAAAATTTCAAAACCGTCAGTTTGTAGTACTCATTGTCATCGACTAATAACCTGAATAAGAGCCTCGCAGCAGTCGTTGCTAGAACGTGGTTTACTTAACAACTTATGGTCTGCACTCACAGAGCCTATAATCACGAGGGGGAAAAGTAGGCGAAACAAAATTACAAAAGAGAAATACCATTAGAAAGCACACAGCACTAGCTATATTTTGATATATAAATCAAGACACTAGTGTGAATGAGAGCACAGATATTGTACTTTATATGAGGCCACGCGTATACGCAGACCCCCTTAACTTGTGCACTCAGGCAATTCACAACCACTTCAACCCCCACCCTCCATTAGAGACATATACACACCAATCCTCACTTCAACCTCCCACCCTCCATTAGAGACATATACACACCCATCCTCATCACTTCAACCCCACCCTCCATTAGAGACATATACACACCCATCCTCACCACTTCAACCTCCCACCCTCCATTAGAGACATATACACACCCATCCTCACCACTTCAACCCCACCCTCCATTAGAGACATATACACACCCATCCTCACCACTTCAACCTCCCACCCTCCATTAGAGACATATACACACCCATCCTCACCACTTCAACCTCCCATCCTCCATTAGAGACATATACACACCAATCTCACCACTTCAACCTCCCATCCTCCATTAGAGACATATACAAACCCATCCTCACCACTTCAACCTCCCACCCTCCATTAGAGACATATATACACCCATCATCACCACTTCAACCTCCCACCCTCCATTAGAGACATATATATCTTCCATCCAATCTATGAATCTGCCCAATCTATAGATTGTGCAGCACAATCTATGAATTCATAGATTGGATGCCAATCTATAGATTGTCCTGCACAATCTATGAATGCCCATCTTGCCTGCCAATCAATGCACTTCAAACATGGTAGCATATTAACACCCTTTGCAACAGAGAAAGTGATGATTGCAACTGAGAGTGTAATGATGTAGAAAAAAGTGATACTGAGAAAAAGTTCCAGGAGGTAAGTGACATGGCAAGTGTAGCTAGAACAAAAAAAGATATTTGAAGAATATTGCTCTGTCAAAAATAAAGCACAGTTTGTAATACCCACGAACATTTGCACAACTGCTATAGTCCCCAAATGTAGCCTCACAAACAGCTCTTCTCCCTTCTTCTCTTTTCATGGGAGTAGCACGTAATTCCCGTCGACTATCCCATATTGTGTGGGTGGGTTTGGATATTTGGCTTGCACACTCGCTCAGTATAACTAGTCGATAATAAGTACTGGTCTTTATGTTCCATCCAATTTATGAATCTGTTGCAAAGGGTGTTAATATGCTACCATGTTTTGAAGTGTATTGATTGGCAGGCAAGATGGGCGTTCATAGATTGTGCAGCACAATCTATAGATTGGATGCCAATCTATGAATTCATAGATCGTGCTGCACAATCTATAGATTGGGCAGATTCATAGATTGGATGGAACATATACACCAATCCTCACCCCCCACCCTCCATTAGAGACATATACACACCCATCCTCACCACTTCAACCTCCATTAGAGACATATACACACCCATCCTCACCACTTCAACCCCACCCTCCATTAGAGACATATACACACCCATCCTCACCACTTCAACCCCACCCTCCATTAGAGACATACAACACCAATCCTCACTTCAACCTCCCACCCTCCATTAGAGACATATACACACCCATCCTCACCAATTCAACTTCCAACATTTGGCTAACTTCCCCACCTACCCCTTTAAAATGTGTGAATGGAAAACATATCAGCACTTTGGTGGAGCTAATACCACATTTGTTCAATGCTTTTGTCACCCTTGGCTGGCATTGATCACCAAGGCTTCAGCATGACAATTGAACCCCTCAGAAGCAGTGGTCTAACCTCACTTAGCTAAAAATCGGGCTGTAGTCGTCATCGTGTTTCCTAGTAGCACCAGTATGCATGTATGATTAGTGGCAGACCTCAACACAAACGGCGGAAACAGTATAAGCTAATGAAATTTCAACCCAAACACCCATGCGTAATTTCTGTCGCAACAGTGGTCTAACCTGCCGTCTGCACGCGCGCTTGTCCTAATTTTGATGACTCGGCTATTGATCGCAGTTAAGTTGTAACCAGTCATGTTGAGCGTGTGTGCTTCAACAATAGCTGTAACACCCGAAGGTTCTTCTTCTTCTGGAGCTTCAACATCTTCTTCTTTGTCTGCTGCATCTGTCAGCACACCTCCTGCTCTTGTTGGAAAGAAAAGAGTTAGATACCTAGCTCTTTGGAAGCGATCAATAAAGAAGCAGCATTGTAATACTGGACAGGATTATGTTTCTAAGTCTTCTAAAGCAATAACTGTAAGTTTTCTCACACATGAACACTTGGACACAGCTACACACTTATTATTGGTAGCTAAGCATAAAGAAAATCGTGGATGTTCTTGTATTTACAGGTATCAGCCAAAACATGTGACAACATGCCATGTGGCTGTCATCAAAAGTGCTTTGACAATGTCAAAGACAGAAGATCTTTGATGGCTTTTGGAAATCGGGTAATTTTGATGTGCAGAATGCTTACCTGGTAGGCAATGTTAAGGTTGTTGATTTGAAGAAGAGGTATACAACAGCCACTCACTCAAGAAGACAGCACACTCGTGTTTACTACATTAACAATGAAGGAGTATCAGTTCGGATATGCAAAACTGCCTTTCTACGTACGTATTCATGCCATCTCTAATGGACGGATTAGTCGGGCATTATCTGCTTTTATGAAAGAAGGAGGTACTCCACACCTGGATCAGAGAGGACGCCACGAGCCGAAGAATAAGACAGATGCCTCAAGATTGAATCTTGTTGATGAAGACATTGTATCTCTCCCACAGTACACCAGCCATTATTCCCGCAAAGACAACCCTCATCGCCGGTATTTGTCACCAGAGCTAAGCATTATTACAAAGATGTACATGCTGTGCCATGAATTCTGCAGAGAGGAATGTCATCAACCAGTTACTGAATGGGTCTATCGGAAACGGTTTAATGAAAACCACAACCTATCTTTTGGCAGGTCAGTAGAACTCACATTCACATTGTTATAAGCTGTCACTCTAATCTAGCTATACTGTGACAATCACTCTCATTTATGTTGTTTTTTCCCCTTCCATTCTCTAGTCCCAGGTCAGACACTCGTGTGACAGCATGAAAGTGAAGGTTGATGCTGAAAGTGATCCAACTCTCAAGGCCCAGCTAAATGCTGAATGGGAGCTACATAAGCGGAAGGCTCAGAGAGCGTGTCAGCAGCTAAAAGAAGATAGTGCCATGGCAAAACTGGACAGTGATCTAGATGTCATTACCTTCGACTTAGAGCAAACCCTTGCTACTCTTTTGTTGTGGACAAGTGTTGTGTTTTGCAAAAGGCAGATGTGGTGTGTACAACTGAGGAGTACATGACTGCAGTACTGAGAAGGGCAAAATGTGTATGTGGGATGAGTCCATGGCATCTAGACAATCTCATGAAATAGGTTCGTGTCTCCTCAAGTTCATAGTGTCCAGATCTTCATCAGCATCACATCTGTTACTCAGATTCATGCGGAGGTCAGACCAGGAACATAAACATTGCATGCTTGTGGCTCCATGCTGTTTCCAGAGACAAGTATTCGTATACCACAGTGGACCACAAGTTTATGGTTTGTGGTCATTCTTATCTCCCTAATGATCGTGATTTTTCAACCATTGAAAGAGCTAAGCGCAAAACACAGGTTGTCTACACACCTTCTGAATGGTACAACCTTGTGAGAACCTGCAGAAGGAATAATCCATTTGAGGTTGTTCAGATGGACTTCAAGTCCTTTCTTATGGTGAAGTCTGCCATTGTTAACAGAAAGAAGACTGTTGACAAAGAGAAGGTGGAATTGTTAAAGATGCGATGGCTACGGTTTGAACGATCTCACCCTTTCTGGATCCAGTATCGCTACTCACATAATGAGCTGGAAGCTTGGGAAGTCATCGATGTCAAAAGAAGACAGAAAGGCAGATCTCCAGACCTAGGACGCATAGAACTGCCACTACTTTGGGAGGAGCCACGTGTTGTTGATAGCAAGAAGCTTTCAGATATCCTGAGCTTGCTTGAATTTATTCCCCCAGTCCATCACAACTTCTACAAGAACCTGAATGTTTCAGGCACAGGTGAAGAAGACGCTGTTGAAGAAAGTGACTACGAAAGTGAAGCATGAGACTGGTCACAGTACCTACAAAATATTGCAATCTCAATGATCAGGGTTTCATACAGGATTTTTGGTTGGGGAGGGGGGAGAAAAGTATCCAGCTTAGCATCGCCCACTTTTAGCACACTATACTATGTAGCTGGAAAGTGTTAGCCACTGATTATCTGTGGGTATGGCCTACACTTGCCACATTCAGTCACTTGCTAAAACTTTTGGTGATATAATATGTTGTTGGATATTTTGCTAACTCTTCCAATTGCAACAGCTACTGTCGAATGTTCTTTTAGTCGGATGAAGATTGTGAAGACACGTCTTCGAAATAGACTAAGTGACATCAACCTTGCTAGGCTCATGCGAATCGCACCTGAACTGACTTCAGTAGATTTTAGTGCTATTTTGGACATATTCAAGGAGAAAAATCGTCGTATTGCTTTATAAAATTTTGTTTTCTAAATTACTATAATGTTAGCAAAATGTCAATGTCAATGTTGCACTATGACATCATAATTTTTGAAAATCCTGGGGGGGGGGGGGGGGGGGAACTCTGGCTGTGGGGGGGGGGGGGACATCCCAGGTCCCCCCCCCCTCCCTCCCTGTATGAAACCCTGCTCATTCAGTCTCTGTTATTGCTCTTACCTTCATTGAAACATTTCATTATCTCTCATGCAATACTCTCATGCTATCTAGTTGATAAAAAGTTTAATATTCTGTCTCTCAGTGTCAGTCTATCTGTCTCTCTCTGTGTGTGTCTGTCTTTATGTGCAGTGTCTCTCGTGTGTGACTGTCTCTCTCTGAAGGGGACACACAAGTTGAAGCATGAAACACTATAATAGCTATTATGAGCTTCAGGGTGATCAAGAGTATTGAGTTCCTGCAGAGAGAGGCATCAAGACATTACTGATAAGATTATTATTATGGCAACACTGCATACCATCAACAACATTCTTGGTGACCTGTATAATCACTACACTATGTGTGTGTAGGTGTGAGTGATGTAAAATAGTATGAAACGATGTGGGTGATCGAGACTTGGTCCAAGCTACCTATGGATAGATCATCTTTGCACAAATATTAATATATAAATGAATAAGTGTAACCTAAGTTAGTATAACTCTCAGGACAATCTATTTGAACATTATAAGTCACAATTTTTTTTTTTGTAGCAATAGAAACGTTGGTGATTTAAATGTATAGAAAGGACTTTATTCGCTTGTTTTGAGGTTTCGCCATTTCTGGGTTAGCCCGCTCTGCTTCTGAGGGGTTCAATTGTGAATGAACTGTCCTTGTCCTAAACTAGTGTCTGCATTAAAGCCTGTAATTACAGAGGCTGAGATGTCAATTGTGATCAGCACTTATTCCACGATTCCTCATGGCCCATGGTATCATCTATTAGAATATAGGGTCATCACATCTGCTTTTCAAGAAGACTTCAGAGCCATATTCCAGCACAGACAATCCTAGTTTTCATGTTCCTACAAGCCACATCAACCTCCTGATCAACGCTTCTAATCCTTGGAAGCTGCTACTGCTTCTAGAGGAAGCTGCTACTGCTTCTAGAGGCTCATGCCTCCAGATCCTTACCTTGCCAAAAATCTGTAAGCACCACCCCAATATATAAGCCACACCCTATTTATAAGCCACACCCTATTTATAAGCCATACCCTAATTATAAGCATCATCCACACCCTATTTATAAGCCATACCATAATCAGCATACCATAATCAGCTACACCCTAATAAGTCATCCAGCAACACCACTCCTATTATAACACCCCTATTATAACACCCCAATTATAATAAGCAACTCTAATTATAATCAACACTCTAATATAAGATTAGAGACACCTTATTATAAGCACTACAACTAATATAAGCACTAGTGGTAACAGTTCTATTTGCCCTCTATCTTTCCAACACTTTTGGTCCTTCAGACACTGAAGGTCTGCATCCTTACCTCTTGCAGTAACCTGATCGTAATTTCAACAGGCACGATTTTCCCTTCCTTGATGTACTCAGAGATCAGCTGGCCATCAGGCGAACCGCTGTTACGAGATAACCTCAGCAGCTCACCAGCAGACAGATGAACAAAATCAAATTCCTGAAAGGATCAAGAGGCCAGGTACTAATAAAGTTTGGCTCAGGTTAGCTGGCAAGTTTGTGTATTACACTCGTTATCACCCACCTAGCAACCTGGACACTGCCTACTGAATCTTGCCTGATAAAGGCTAGTAAGATCCGGGCTATTAAAGGCTAAAGGTTAGGGGTACTTGAATATGGGGTGTAAAGCTAGCTCCGAGATACTTCGCTCGCATCTACTTACCTGCACAATTTTAGTGCACTGCGTGCCTTTGCCCGCCCCAGGCCCACCCAAGATAAAGATGACTACAGGCTTTCCAGCAGGCATGACTACTCCCCTACTCGCTATCACAAACGGTCTCAATTGTTGCCTCAAGAATCTCCTAGCAGCGGTAGAAATACAATTATGCATATTCGATTTGAAGCTCACTCCGCCGCTAAGTGCACACGTCATTGTGTTTTTTTTAATTTTCATCCCCCCCCCCCCAAATTTTTATTTTATTTTTTATTAATTTTATTATTACATAATTGAGCAAACAGCAAACACAACATACCAAGTTCATTAACGTCTAATTAACACATATACTTATATAATAATCAATTACAAAAATACCTAAAAAATAATAACTAATTAACAATAAATTAATAAATAACTAAAAAGCTAACACATTCTAATAAGATAAACTATAAATTATATACAAAAAATATACATATATATTACTATGGATATATACAACAAAGTAGTTCATTAAGTGTTGATGAGTCTGCCACAAACTTTAAATTAGAATTTAGTTAATTAAAATTGAAATACTAAATAAAAAATTAAGTAAAACAAACAAAACAAATGATAGCCAGTCACAACTATATATATAACTATATATATATATATATATTCTTTCCTTCTATATATTAATATACAAATAAATCAATATAAATGCATGTAAACAATTATAATGTAGTCTGTTCATATGATGTGCATTAAAAACTGTCAATTGCAAAACATTGGAAAGACTCATCATGAAGTACAGGATGAAAGGCAGAAGCTCAGGTACAGGAGCTTCAGGTAAAATGGCTCAATATAGAGTATATTATATATATTATGGAATAGGTAATGTGATCAATCCAGAAATACAGTGCTCAAGTGCAACCGCCTTGGGTGCAGCCTGGAAAAAACATCCACAACCTGATCTAGATCAATGTGATGCTGGTAATGATATGCATCAATGCCAGAGATATCAATCGATCTTCGGTCAGGCATGCAGACAAAACTTTGTTTCCACCGGCCTGGTCAAAAAGCTCAGGTGATGGCAAATCACTAAAATAAACATCCACACTATCAGAAAAATTAACATCATTCTTCGTACACAAAATAGAAGGGACAAGACATAGCAAAGAGGATGAAGTTTTGGATAATGGTGAGAATCGAGTTGGTCAACAAAATGGGAGAGCCACATTTATTTTAAGCCACTCCTCAATTGTACTTGTCACTAATTAGGCCCGTTTCTCTGCCTTTCGCAGCTCCTGGGCTTACATGGCTGTACATTCACTGATGACGCCATTCTTTCAGCATGTATATATATATTTTGAAATTCATTATTGATATTAGTCCTCATTACCTTGTATATAGTATGATAAAACACCATCAATCTGCTGAACTGAACTACATCGAGTGTTGTACTCTGTAACTTCACTGTAATGCCAGCCACATGTGAAAGAAACTGATAAATAAATCGGGAAAACAATAATGAACTCAAATTCTGTGAGAGCATGCAGATGAGAAGTGGCTTTGCTTCTTGACTCATAATCCCACACAGCATTACTAAAATTCATTACTAAAATTAGCAGTGAATGTATCAGTGTGCAATCCAAGTCCTATTCCTTCGAAAGCAGTTACCATAAATTTATAACATCCATAGAAATCTGAATACGCAGTGTCTTGCTGCCCAACGGGGTTCTGTCCTGGTTCACTCCGCTCTTCTTCGACTTCTACCACCCTTTTGAAATATTTCAGAAGCCCGCTAGGGTTGCCAAACCGTAACTTTCTCTTCAGCTGCCAACTCTGCTCAGAAAAACAAGCGACGTACCTTACCAGCTTTTCTGCAAGTTGATAGAACCCCTCGAACCCCCCCTGGGTACGGGTCTCTGCTTATTAAAATTTCTGGATATAAAGAATCCCCCAGATGACAGCCTTTTTCAGCACGAGTCTTTTCTGGGTTTGGGAGTGGCTATTTACACCATTAGAATCGCCATTTGGGATCTGCAAAGCCCTGAAGTTTCCAAACCTGGGCACGGATCTGATAGACCTCTCTAGTAAAACTCATAAATGTTTCAAATGTCATACATCTATTAAATATGTATAGCCTACCTACGTGTGATACCTACGTGTGTTTAAAAGATGATAAAAATAATATCATTTTTAAGCCCTCTCATTAATTGCTAAGGCCTTGTTAGTCATCCATGGCCAATGAAGTTCCCAAATACTTTCCGATGCACCCATGGCCCCGCCCCACACAGACATCACACCCCATTACATATCCCACCCCTTCCCTGTGGGGGGAGCCCCACAACTTGCCCATTCAGCCTATGGTGCTCCATCATCCTTCTTTTGAAATAATTCAGTCAGAATGAGTTCAACAACCTAGTAATCCTGTTTTGTCTCACTCTTTACAACAAGACTACTCTCAAATTGGTGTCAGGATTTCTTTAAATAACTGCACTCTTGGAGGTGGACGATGTACTCAGTGGTTCTAGCACAGTGGAGAGTGTGACTGGTGAGCTTGGCTCAGCTGTGAGAAATGCGAGCTAAACTGTCCAGATCCATAAACTTTGGGGAAGTCACTTTGTACAAACCTTCCAGGTTGTCAATCCAGAAGCTGCCCACCTGCCTAGGTTTTTAAGTTTTTCTATTGATACGGAGGAGGGAATTGAGGTTCCACTTAATGCAAGGATTGACTCATTGGAAGCCAACTTAAACACTTCCATGATTGTTCATGCTTTCTGCTTTCTTCGTCATGCATTTGCAATTCCTATATAGGCTACTGTCTTCTCTTTTTCTTCAGCTTCAAGCTCTCTGTGTTCCATCCCGAGAAAGATCACCTCAACACAAATGGTTTCAACCATAACTTCCGGTGGGATTTGGTGGTCTAGAGATCAGAAGAGCAGCAATGCTTGCACCCTCTGCCTTTTGGGCATCAGCTTTTGGTGCTTTTGACCTTGCCCACCAGATTCTTCCCAACTACTTATATTACCTGAATTACCCTGCATTTGATGAAGGAGCTGCCATCTGATTCCATTTCTTCCCAACAGAAAGCCTACACATTCAGGCCTCTTGATTGCTTCCTGGACTAAGCTATGGTTACTGCTACCCAGGTATGTACTCAAGCAACTAGGAAGCAGTCAGTGACCAGGATCCATGCCCTCTCTACCTTATCTTCCGGCCTTCAAATGGATGATGATGTGATCAGAGCAGCTTCTGGTTTGCAGTTGGGTGTTCCCTGTATCATGCCCACAGTTGTCTGCAGTGTGGATCCCCAGTGTACCAGTTTTAGCACTGTGGTCAAGGTCATTTTTCAAGACATGCAGCTGCAATGACATTGTTCGTAAATCTCTTGCCTCGATCCACATTCCCTCTCAACAAGAACCTTCAGGCATTTCTTGCTCTGATGGCAATTAGCTGGAGGTCCATCGTCCACTGCAAGGATGGCCATATTCTCGTGTCTTGTGTATGATGCTAATGTCGACTTCTTTGCACCTTCCTATGCCAGCCTACTATCTGAAGGTGCAGGTGTAGTGGCCAATAGAGCAGGTCCTTGAAGAAAGAAAAAATATGCATTTTTCTGTTCTAATTAGAAACCATTGGAGTTTTGGAGCTGAGGCAGCATCTCTGTTTCTTTGGGAGTTGGGAGACTGTCTCAAATCTGAGTGTGACAAACCACATTCCCATCATTTTCTCCTTCAGAGAATCTCTATTGCCATACAGCATACGAACACTGCAGCTGTGCTAGATACTAATGACTTATATTATTTCTGTTTTAATATTTTTTAAGTAAAAGCACAAGTGTTTGCAACCTCAAAGTATTTCTAACTGCTCCAGATAAAGAAAATGAAGCAATGTACTGAAAGGTATCAGTGTACAACTAGAGCGTAGATTCTGTTTGGACCCATTTTGGTTACTGTATATAAATTTGTAAATAGTTGTTTGTAAATAAATAATACTAACTAGAACATTATAATTATGTCTGAGTACCAAATAAACCTAGGGAATGAATGAATGGCAGAAGTGTGGAATTCCACCAAGTAAGAGGGGAGTGACATCTGCTAAAACCGTGACAAATGGAGTTCAGATTTCAATATTGGGCTTGGGTGTGTGAATGATGTAAAAAGGTAAGCATCATAGCATGCTTAAGGCTACCAGTAGTAGTGTGAATCTGATAGTGCTCTTCCATCGTTCCAGCAATCCCACATAAGAAGAATCTGTGACTTGAGCTGAACTTTTGTTAGCAAGCGTTGTTGCACTACCTTGTGTGCACGGATTCCATGTAAAGCTAAACAATGATAGAAAATGCTTTGAGGGATTGGACTCCTTAAGCAAGCTAAATGTGCTAATGGAGTACAATCAAGCTCACAAAAGCTTGATGTCATTATGTAGTGTGTTGCACTTGTGCAAAAACACATTAGTAATAGATCTCCCTTACCTTTTATAGTTGTCCATCTTTTGGTAGCTAATGGTGGGTTGGGACCTGGAGGAAGCTGTCCACATCAATAGCTATATGATCAGATGTAGCGTAATTTAAAAAATCATTGTTTTGACAATACAAGAAAGAAAGAAAAGATGATCTCAGGGATAGCTCCAGGAGTTGCAAGTTTGGAGGGGGGGGGGGGGGGGGGGGGGGGGGGGAGGTGAGCAGCAAAGGGATGGCTTCCTGAAGAGTGCTTAATTTCTACGTGCATTTTTATAAAGCCACAACATATATACTATTATTGAACATGAAAAACATGAATGACTCATCAGCTCACTATTAGTCGTGACATCATAACCGCGTAAGTTCTCACGTGTCAACAAAATTTGGTGCTCCTAGATTCAATCTTGCATTGCCTGGAAGTCTATCAACAAAGGCTTTGTTGACTTATTTGAAGCAAGCCATATATATAGCCAGAAATGTTGATGTTGATGGTTCTGATGTTGAATATAATGTGATGGTATGTTGGTGCACCTGATGGTGGTGTAATGCATACATTGGAGTGCTCATTTTATAATTTGACTGCTAATGTGTCAAATTTAATTCTCTCCTCAACTTCTGGACATACTGTACAAAAAGTATGTACTGAGCAGTAGTTTCAGCTCATCTGGTTATGCCCTTTATTTAGCTTTAAGGATTTACATTGCAGCCTTCTCCAACTTAGGAATAGGCTTTCACACATTGCTGATAACATGAGAAATGCAAGCTAAATACAAAAATCATAAGTAGCTAAGTGTTTGTACACCCCCTCACTTATAACAATTTAAAGGTGCTGGCTTAGTTTCATACACGAGTGAACAGAGAGTCAGTTTTTGCATTTTTTTGTATAAAATGTGCGCCTAGTGATATGTGCTATGTAACATTTTGGCTTCTCTGTGGAATGATACTTGGATACTCTGTAGGTTGGAATCAAATTTGCACTGTGAACACTTGCTTCTTCTACAGCTTTCAATAAATGGATGCCTTTATAACCCTGAATGGTGAACTGAGTGGTATCAAATAACTTTGTTAAGTTTCCATCTAGTGGCATAGGAATGGCAGAAGAACGGTTAGCTGCACAATAATAGCGAACATCAGGTAATAAAACACTTCCAATTTTATGCCCTGCAAAGAGATGATTGGCGTAAAAAAGGATGTTCTTTTCGGTACCCAGTGGGATAAAAAATTCATCGAAGTCTATTATCATGATGTATTTGTAGGCATGCTGGTATCTGAGATTACAATCTTGATACTTGAGTGATTGAGACCAAAAAATCTGGGAATTGCTCAAATACTCTTCCCAGACGATCATTCTCACAAACCCACTGCCGACAAATTTTTGCAGGTAATTTGATTGATTTAGATTCTTGGCAAAAGAGACATGAACGTTCAGGTGTATAAACTTCACACCAATTATTTGTTGATAAATCAGCCACTGGTCAAGGTATGCTGGAGTTCCATACCCTGTGCTACATACCATGACACCGTCATCTTCAGTGGCTTGTGTTGGCATCACAACATCCTTTTCCACAGCGACTTTATAAAGGACTCCTTCAACCTGGTATATGAGTCTCACTGTACTCTTCTTATGAATGGACATGTCAAAACAAACCACTGTTATATCTGTGTAGGATACAGGATGGGTAGTCTTATTCCATCCATTAATAGCAATAGGTCGGATGGTCATCATTGGTTTGAATCGAGTTACATCATCTACTTCACATCCCAGAATAAGATTGTCTTTTAATAGCTGACCCAGAACTGAAGCAAGAATGACTGTTGAGTTGTCGTGTGAAAGCAGAGGTCTACTGTCATAAGCTGATAAAGGGACAACCAGTTTGCTGTTCACTTTACTTACTATGATTACATTGTCTTTCTTGTCGAGTGGATTGGTGGTATGAAGTGGAATGATGCTAGATTCAGCTCTGTTATGGTAGCTGTTGTCTTCTCTGCTGTACCAACCGATGATGATTACCAACCGATGATGATCAGGAGTGAGGCTAAACTAGCAACCATAAAGGTTAACTGCATTATTTTTTTCTTAGCCATCAATTTCCTCTCCACTTCACAACACGCCATTGGCCGGCAGGATAACGATAGTTGTTTCTTTGCCTTAGCGTAGTTTAATCACCTGAGATTGTTATGCACTGTTGCCTTGAAGTCAGGTAAGCTCGGAACCACTGCCACAAAATTCCAGTTATACCAATGTTCCATAACTTCACCAGTAGCTCGTTGTGTGATACCGAGTCAAAGGCCTTTTGAAAGTCAAGATAGACACAATAAAGTCAAGATAGACACAATACATGATTCTAACAAAGCTTTTTTGTGCATGCAATCCAACATCTGGCCTCTTCTAGCATAGAAAAGAATACCCGACTACTGCCTATCAAGAAATGACAATAAATAAATGCAAAAGATATATATATATATATAACTCGTGGCCTTAGCAGACATGTGAAGGCCGCCATTTCCGCCACTCCTCACTCAATGACATTATTCACCGTGCCCTGTCTGCAGCCTAAATTCCATCTCGACTGGAACCTTCAGGTACATATAGGAGTGATGGAAAGAGACCTGACAGCATAACAATGGTTCCTTGGGAGTATGGCAAGCTGTTGGTATGGGACGCTACCTGCACAGACACCTATGCCCATTCATCAAGTGCAACCAGTGAGGCAGGTGCAGTTGCTGCTATGGCTGAAACGAAGAAGAGGGCAAAGTACTCGAACATGGACCCCTCTCACTTCTTCCAACCAGTGGCTGTGGAGACACCAGGGACTTTCGGCCCATGGACTTTACCCTTTTTGAAAGAGCTTGGCCGCAGAGTGAGCAGAACAACAGGGGAGAGCAGGTCTTTCCCCTTCCTGATCCAACGTTTGGCAGTTGCCATACAGAGGGGGAACAGCACGTGCATTATGGGAACACTGGGCAATGACTCCAGCCTGGAGGACTTATTTCATTAGACTTTCATTAATTATTGTGTTTTATTGTGTTTTAAATATTATGTAATTATTATTATTAATAATTTATATATATAAATGGCCAGTGAAACAAGAATTTACCAAAATTATTTACAGGACCTATTTACAGGATCCTTACCAAATAAGCACCAATAAATTAATCATTTGATGTTATTGTCAGGTAAAGATGTTTTGTTTGCAGGATCCTCATTTTTGTTTTTAATTAAAACATGTTTCTATTATATTCTGTGTTTAAAAAAAAATTTATTTATAGAGCATCGACTACAAGAATTTACTCAGTATAAGTTTTATTATTTACATGTTTATTGCTATGACCCACACCTGCCTATATGTGTATTCAACATACACTATTTCCTCCAATAGAACATGTCATTCTAGTCCATGAGCTGCCTAGCAGCACGTACTATTATAGGGTATGTTCTTTTATTTAAACAAGCCTCAACATACAATGACTTTCTTGATAATCAACTTAGAAGATGTTTTAACTTAGATAGAATTTCTATTTTTTATTTAAAAATAAATTTTAAAATAAAGAAGTGGACTCAGCATAGATTTTCCATGGTATATAATACCGCTTCTTAATACCGCTTCTTTACTACTAAGGAACAGAGTGTAGCCTTTCAACTACCAATCCCAACAATCACATTACCAGTTTGGTAGCCATAGTCACCCCTCCCCCCAAACCTTAACTAAGAACAACCATGTAATCACTAATAAAATTCATTTGACTCTTACATGCAGTACCATCATTATGTATTGATATAGAAGCCTCACAAATCAACAAAGACTGATGTTGTGAGACTGGTGTGACCCATCCATGCGATCAGCCTGTCAGGAGTGAGTTCCCTACAGACTTTGTTATACCTCTCCACTCTGGAGTAGGGTTGGAGGACATACGAAGAATGTAGCTTAAAATCTCTCTGTTGAGGTATAATACAATAGTTGCAGTAATTATAAAAATAATTTTTTTGACTTATAATCATCAAATATATATATATATGATATATATATATATATTAGCCACATCGATGGCACAGGGCATACGTACATTATATAAAATTTCCAAAGATAGGGGGCCTTTAGTCAGTGAATATTTAGTACTCGAGAGTGGAGGCTGACTCATAGGAACTCCGGTTTCAGGATTATGCGCCGATCATGAATACTGGTGGCCAGGGTTTGTGTCACAAATACTTCGAAGGTGAAGGTGTGGTTGGTTATACAACAGTCTCTCTACCAGAAACAGTAGGACATTTTATCTCGGCAGAGATATAATAAAATGGCTACTGATTTTATCAAAACTTTAATGTATACAGCACACTTTTTCCAAGTACATTTGCAAATTGTTTAAATTACCAATTACATATTAATACCACACCAATACACTGTTTGTTCTTTTCATTGGTGAAGTATATTTCTTGTGATGGAATTTTAATCTGAAACCCATCTCGCCATTAAAAAATAAATATAATTGTGGGATTCTTTTTTGCAGTTGCAGCAGTCGACCAGAGCAAGATGCTTCACCTTCTCTTCCAGACAAATTACTTCTTTCCCAGTGGAAGTTCTCAGACAGGGATACACTGATGATGGCTGACCCATGCCCCCGGGGTGTCATGGTATGTTCATGTAATGGATAGTACCATCAATTGTGTCCTGACATTTCTCTGCTAGCATGGCGAACCTAAATGAAGCATGGATTCGTCAGCAATTAAAGGAAGGCGAATCATCTGTAAAATATAATCTGTAAAATATACTGGGATGTATTAACAATAACAGTAATTTGGCTGGTCAGTCTGCTTGTCAGAAGTAGTTACAATTTAAAAAAATCGTGTATTGATATATTGTGATTTAAAGCTACTCTTTATATAATAAACATGGTAGTTATTTGGCCAAACAGTAATGGAATAAAACTCATGATTGTTAGTTTCGATGTCACTGAGAATTTGGTGCTTTCCTTTACATTCATATACTTCAACTTATGAATGGAAATAGTGTGATCACTCGCCATATTAATCTTGAAGCATACATTGCTACTACTAATTCAGTGATCACAATTTATATAGCTAAGTTCTAACGATAATTACCATAATAACTTAGGAACTGACTTAAATGTGATTCTGTAGGTATTTTTCTAATATTCAGTGATATTTTTTGGAAATTAAAATATTATATTACATAGTTTTCACTGCCCAATCTGAAAAAGACCAAAATGGAAATATATGATACACATAGCTCAGTCTCACCATCAAATTTTTTTGAATTCCTGATGAAGCTAGAGAAACGTCGAGTGAATAAAATTTGAAGTAGATTATTGAGAAGTGATTTGATGTGATCTAGTTTTCAAAGTGAAAGCATTATCAAGGAAGAGTAGCTCCATAAAGTATGGTTTTCTGTTAAGTTCTGCAACTGTAATCAGCTGTGTCTCTGTGCAATGTAGCTAGACCAATAGTACCTCGCAGGATCCTGTACGCTATTTTCACTTTTGCTGGCAATAAGGAATAAAATGTGAGAGTTTAAGTATTGCCCCTTGATACTGTTTACTGATGAGCTGTTTATAGCTCCCACTCTCTGGATCCTGTCCAGGATAGCCGCTCGGGTACAGAAGTCCATCCTCCTGAAAAAAACCCTACATGCAAGGTTGAAGGTCGATCAACTGGTAACCTCCGGATGGCTCCCAACATGACATCTGAAGTCCTCTCAGTTTGTAACATATCAATCATGCCTTGTGGTGGTTGCTCATCTCTACCCTACCTGGCAGTGCCCTGCACAACCTGATATCTCCTATGCTTTGCATGATTCTCACTCCTCATCAGGTGTGTTCACTCATCCTGCTTGGAACAAATCATCTGTGGTGCGAGACATGAATGTATTGTGGATTTCTATTCGATCCCTATGTTGTTCTCTATCCATCATTCCATCAACTAGATTTGGCTGTCCTGCTGACCTCTTCTATCTTTGCTGACGCTCATTATGCCCCATCTCTTTTGTGTGCCATTGGCTTAGCCTATGCCCCCTCATAGTCATGACCATAGCATCCTCTGCAGACCGCCATCATCCATCAATGCAGTGTGTTATCAATTCTGGAATATCTGTACCCAACAGCATTGCCATTGGCAGATGACTTCACATAACAGCATTCACCTGAAGAACACCTCTTCACCTGAATGGAGTAGATACTATGTCTCCATGTGTACATCGAACGGCTACCAAATCTCCCTTGAGAAGCTCTGACACCAGGTCACTCCTCACCAGTCAATTAAGAACATGACCTACCACCAAGCCTGGTCCTTCTGATGCAAGCCTGGTTTAGGTGTAACTCATTGCTTCTTCTGATGCAAGCCTGGCTTGTGTGTAACTCATTGCTCCTTCTGATGCAAGCCTGGCTTGTGTGTAACTCATTGCTCCTTCTGATGCAAGCCTGGCTTGTGTGTAACTCATTGCTCCTTCTGATGCAAGCCTGGCTTGTGCATTGCTCATTCTAATGCAAGCCTGGCTTGTGTGTATCTCATTGCTCATTCTGATACAAGCCTGGTTTGTGTGTAACTCATTGCTCCTTCTGATGCAAGCCTGGTTTCGGTGTAACTCATTGCTCCTTGTGATGCAAGCATTCCTTCTCACCTCCTCTGTTGGCTCACTTCCTATCTTATGTCCCAGTCACAGACTGTCGCTATCTCTGTTGCTCTCTTCTTCGTATGCATCCTCTTGGAGTACCTCAAGGATCTATTCTTGGTCCTCTTCTCTTTGTTCTATATTGCAAAGCTCCCACTCTCGACATATTCTACACTTGCTCTCTATGCAGACGACATCCTCCTCTCCCATCCATTCTCTTCAACCTCTTCCATAGATCGAGTGCAATCAGACATTGACATTATATCATCATGACTATCTTCCCGTCTCGTAATAATTAACTCTAATAAGAGCAAATACACTCTCGTAAACCCATCGCATCCTCATACTCCACTGTACTAGTCCTCAATAGTACTCCCCTTGATTTCGTCACTTCATTTACATACTTAGGAGTAACTTTCACCTGGAACCTCTCCTGGAACCTGCACATTAGCAAAGTACGCACTAAATCAAGGAAAATAATAGGATTAATTTATCGCAACTTTTCCCATCACTTATCCTCTCATATATATGCATGATTATGCATGATCCAGGATATGTGCATGTAGAGTGCTCTATTTTTACCTTGTTCCATTAATCACTTGGTATCAGATCTACGGTGCAGAGTTCATAGAGACGAGTGCCAAGAATGGCTACAATGTTGGAAATGCTCTTCTCAAGCTAGTCAGGTGAGAAATAGTAGGTGTGGCATTAGGGGTAGTAATCAAGGTTGGTCTTGCATGGCCAGATGTTTGTTGGTACCAATAAACTCGCAAAGTGACTGAGTGGATATGTGATATTCGCTACACAATACATTATGTCAGTAAAAACCTATGCTAAACTGATAGGTCTCTATCGCTAATTCAGCAATTGGTGAAGAGTCTTTCCCATTTGATTAATCAAGGGGTTGGTGAGAGAAGTTACTTGGGGAGGGGACAGTGGTAGGGAGTGAGTAGGTCAGGAAATGAGGTGAGGTGTGATTTCCATGTCTTCAATGCTGTTTCTGGGAGTATCTTAGGAAAGCAACTATAAACCCCTTCACTTCTGAGAAAGACTTGTCTGGCTATTATAAGTACTACCCAGCAATGCATAGCTTCTGAGAAAGACTGTACTCCTGGATGGATTTCCTTGCTTAAGTACTACCCAGCAATGCATAGCTTCTGTATTCCTGGATGGATTTCCTTGCTATAAGTACTATCCAGCAATGCATAGGTTCTGAGAAAGACTGCACTCTAGGATGGATTTACTTGCTATAAGCACTACCCAGCAATGCATAGCTTCTGAGAAAGACTGAACTTCAGGATGGATTTCCTTGCTATAAGTACTATATACCCAACAAGCATAGCTTCTGAGAAAAACTGTATTCCTGGATTGCTATAAGTACTATCCAGCAATGCATAGCTTCTGAGAAAGACTGCACTCCTGGATGGATTCCCTTGCTATAAGCACTACCCAGCAATGCATAGGTTCTGAAAAAGACTGCACTCCTGGATGGATTTCCTTGTGATAAGCACTGCCCAGCAATGCATAGCTTCTGAGAAAGACTGAACTCCAGGATGGCTATAAGTATATACTACCCAGCAATGCATAGCTTCTGAGAAAGACTGCACTCCTGGATGGATTTCCTTGCTTATAAGTACGATGTCTGGCTTTAATTTGCTGATCTCAAAGGAGCTCAGTCTTGTACCAAACTGCACTTATGTTCTAGTGATTTGAAGTTTGAAGAAATATTCCTTGAAAATGTTGTCTAAACAAAAATAGCTCGAGGGTCACCATCTTTAGAATGATGTTATGGGCATGTGCTTATTTGGTTTTAAGCTGTATTTCCATATAGTGGGTGTATAGCTCGCATCCTTAATTGCTGAAACTGGTGGGTGCTTGGCACATACAGTACAGTATAGTTCATGAGGGGAGCTGATCAGAATGATGCAAGATAATAATTACATATGCAACCCATTTGTAGATGCAGATGCTATATATGAAGAGGTATTGTCATTATACTTATTGTTGTCTAGTTAATTATGACCTGGTGATGTTTTCATAGGAGCATGAAGCACTACTACGAGGATGAGAACAACATGTGGATGTCCAGGAAGATGTCCAGAGTAGACCTCACCGAGTCAGACCCCAAGACAGGATCGAAATGCTGCTCAAGATCATGACGTGACAAATGTTTTTAACTCACTTCACATCAGCAAATGCTTTTATACTTTTTGTCTGTCTTGATTAAAATATGTATGTATTGTGGTACTAGTGTGTGTGTGTGTGTGTAAGACAGGTGCATTGTACTGGTGTGCGAGTTCTTACGAGACTCCCTTGTATGTCGGGGATCCTGGGTTTAAAAAAATCTATGAGTGTTTTTGTGTTTTTTGTAGTATTTTGTTGCCTGGCCAGTCCGCATAACCACAGAACCTGGCCAAGTCATTGGACTGTCAGAGGGTGTGGCTAGTGCTCTCTAGATGTATTTGATGCATGTTCCAAATCCAAGATTGCTGTCCAAAAATAAGACTCAATTTGGCAGCTTCTTAGTCAATCAGCACATCTTAAAATAAATTTTAAAGGGTGCATACAAATTGTGAATTCTTGAAAGAGAGTTCTATATAATATATACGTAGTAGTGGCCTTTTTCAGCCACTTTAAACAAGATTTACTTGTTATATTGAATGATTTTTGCAGCATTTTGCTTCCTTTGTGTAGTTCCTTATTAAGCATGACGGCTTTTAAAGGTATCAAGATTAATAATTACACAGATTTATGCTGGGTACTCTAGGCAGGAGTTCTCAGGCTTTTGTTGGTGTTTTCAGTGGCATAGCTGGTGCCTTTACTGGATGATAAAGAAGGTACCAGATTACACTTGTTTGTTTGAACACTTGCAACTAAGCTAGGTTATATATTTGTATCCATGTTGGATGCTAAGTGCTTTTATACCCCTGACCGTAATAGATGTTCTGGTTTATTACTAGCTTGCTGCACCACTACGTGATCGCAGTCTAACATCCTCTGTGTAAACACCCGACTTCTCATTATTGTCTCTCGTGTCAAGTTGAAATCAAGTGTTTTAGGACAATGGAGAGAGTTTTTAGAAAACTGTTACTGTAACTCCGTCGAGGTGGAGTAGGACCCCTTCACTCCCAAGGATAATGACGCGTGACAATTATGCCCCTGCACAGAGTATCCCAGACATCCTAGTACTTCCAGGTGCTCTGGGCTAAGCACTTCTACACATTTACTGATGTAAGGGATTGTGTTCCTACACAGAGCATCCCAGACAGGCACTGGTACATCAGCATGTCACCAAGTGTTAGTGTAAGTGGGTCATAATATTGTAGATTTAAGATTGTGGTGTTAACATAAATAAGCAAATATGTTGTAATATTATAGCAATATTTAACGGATTGTGGAAAGGACTTAGGCTTCCGAGTTTTCAGGTTGTCTACGTCCCTGCAGAGATTGGGATGTGGTATAGAAGGAGTCGAAGCCAATTACTCAGCAGGTTGACAATGATCGAGTGATGTCTATTTACATATCAAGGAAGGTGAGTGATATGTATATTCTGTGCTAAGAAAGTCAACAGCAGGCGTTGTAGTGGTTAGCTAGTCATCAGGACCATTGGACGGCACAGGGGCGGAGGCTAGGCATTGAAACAACTCTGCACCTGTTCCACATAACCGTATGGTGAGGGGACTCATCTCTGGTGTTGCAGTATCTGGTGACCTACCCACGGGATGGAGTGACCCTCCTTCTCGTCGTTGATTGGCTGAGGAGGCAGTTCATTTGAGCATAAGTGAGGTGAATAATATCTGTGACTGGATAGTTATGCCAAGATGTTAGTTGTGACCTATCTGAGGATGGAAGGTTGTTGCAGTATTTGGTGACCTCCCTTTAAAATGACCCTGGAGGTCACTATATCCTAGTTCTCACAGTGACCAGGGAATCACTGTATTCTAGTATACAGTGACCTACCGTGGGATTGAGTGAACCCCCTTCTTGTTGATGATTGGTGGAGGCTGTTCAATTTAGCATAAATAATACTAGATTCAGTGAGGCATCTGTTATTGAAATAGTTAGCCGAGACATTGATTCTGTCCTATCCGAGGGTGGAGTGCAGTTGTGCAGGAAACAGTGACCTCTGTACTCAACTATAACTGCTTAGCTATAAATCCATGATCTTCCAAGATGCAGCAGTGAGGCACAGCTGCATTTTAGAATAACAAGGGAAAATATTTGTCTTGCTTAGTTGAGACCTATCTGAGTGCATTTCAATGAGAGAACAGTGACTGACCCAGAAGGGAGTGCCCTCCCCCCAGTTTTATTGTGACCTGGTATTTCAGGTGCATCCCTAGTTCTCAGTGGCCCTTATTCACTGTATAGTGACCTATCTCAGGATGGAGTGACACCCCTGTCGCTATTCAATGGCTGTCTGGGAGGTTCATTTGAGCATAAATGGCACTAGATTTCAGTGAGGTGAATAAAGCATCCGTGACTGGAGTAGATGCCAAGATGTTAGTTATGACCTATTGAGGATGGAGTGTAGGTTGTTGCAGTATTTGGTGACCTCCCTTTAAAATGACCCTGAGGGCTAATTCTCAGTGCTCCAGTCACCCAAGCACTAGGATTGACCCAGGATGTCACTGTGCCCTCAATAGAGACATAATTATAGTGATTTTCTTGCACGAAATAGTTTTCACCACTAAAGTAATTGGCTTCACATATTTTCCTGATCATATTCCATCTTGCATTACCTCTGGCCATGTGGAATGAACAAAGGTACCACAGTCATTCTGCTAATAAAGTCTTCACCATGTCAACAATAGAACATCGCTAACTATGAGTGGTAATGTAAAGTTTGTGGGAAATGATGTCTATATGATCCGAGGTCTCTGCTTTGCAGCCACAATTTTAACCAGTTAATGTTTACAATTGTGGAAGTTAATAATCATGTGGCAGCCATTTTAAAATGCAAATCTTTGATGGAATCTAGAAACAAACATGGTTGTGTAAGTCCCATGTCATAAAGTGTATTTGATGATTGCAGGGTGTATTGTTCCCAGTTCCTGATCTATGATGGAGGAAGCTTAGCTTTTGTTCATAATTCTTGTCACCATAGGTGACCAGTTCAGGGCAGAAAGATTCGATTGCTTGTAGTGAAATTTTCAAAGATGCAAGCTATTATAGAAGCCCTTTGTCTGCAGTACAATTCCAAACACACTTCTATTTTTAGCTTCACCACGCCAACCCTTTTTGTGAAGAAACCCAGAGAGAAATTATTATGATAATATGATAGGTGGAACAATGATTGAAGTTAGGCGAAGAATTGTTTAATATATAGTTTGAAGGAAGAGAGTGAGGACGAGGATCTAATGGAGGTTGGGAGTGTCCAAAGAGCTGTGGCAGAGGGAACGAGGGAAGACTGCATGGCTGCAGTGCAGGAGAATGGGATTATGATGTTCGATGGGTTGTATTGGCAAGAAGACATGAATGGAGTAGGAGCTAATTGGATTGAGTCTGGAGGAAAATGGATGTAATTGTTTATTATTTTGTAAATTAGGAGCTTGGCCCGAGCACGTCTATTTGAGAGTGTAGGAATTTTAAGGGTGAAGAGAAGGGACGCATAGTCAGAAGTCCATTGATGAGGACAGAGTCTGAGGGGAAAGTGCTGAACGTGTTCTAAGGATTTTGAATTACAAGAAGAGGGAGGAGGTGACCACACAGAGGAACAGTAGCTTAGATGAGGGAGAACTAATGTTGTGTAAAATTATGAGAGGATAAGTGATGTGATAAATTAACCCTATCATTTTCCTTGATTTACTTTGCTGATGTGCAAGTTACAGGAGAGATTAGAGGTGAAAGTTACTCCTAAGTATGTAAATGAAGTGACGAGATCAAGGGGAGTACTATTGAGAACTAATACAGTGGAGCATAGAATGCGAGGGGTTTAAAATTAATTTGTCCACCGTTCCCCCTTATTAAGGACTAGTATAGTATTTCAATGGTTGAACTGACCATACCATTAAAAAAAACACCAAAAGTGGTATACATATACATACTAAAAAAATCAAGAATAGGGAGGGCAAGTTTGGTCTGTCCTATATAGGCCGCTTCCTAGGGGTATGACCAGAATCACTGGTTTGCTTCCCTTGTCGGTCTCCACGGCCATTGAAACTCACTATTACGTGAAGCATTTTCTTCGCAAATCGGGAGTACTCAAGTTAATATAAGTCCAGAATGGAGCATCCAAATCTTTTCCAATTTGGAAGGCAGCATCTTGCATGTACTGTCATCATATTTTAGGGAAAGAACAAAAAAAAAATCAATTTTGGGGGGGGGGGGGGCGGGGGGGTAGTGGACCCCCTTAACGACATTGCAAAGCTCCCACTCTCGACATCTTCTACACTTACTCTCTATGCAGACGACATCCTCCTCTCCCATCCACTCTCTTCCTTAGATTCAGTGCAATCAGACATTGACATTATATCATCATGGCTATCTTCCCGTCTCCTAATAATTAACTTGACATTGTGACATACCTCTGACATCAGTTTGGCAGTGATCTCTTAGTTCATTGTGACATATAGTCGGATAGCCTCCTGTCGGGAAGTTGAGAGCGTGATCAACGGTGAATGATCTGCCACATACATTGCAGCAAAAAGAGATCAGCACTATCTCCCCAGGTGAAAGGTTGGCACTGCTCTGAGATTTATTGCTACAGGCAACTCACAACTCACAAGTATAGTGAACTCACAAGTATAGTGCTAAAAATTAATTTGTTAGGTCTCTCTGTCATAAAGTATCCTCTATGATTTTGCAGACCTCACTGTTCTTCAACTTTCGCGGGACGATAAACAGTTTGTACCATCGACGAGGAGCCATGTACTGGAATCGAGTCCCTATCACGTGCTGGAAGCAGTAGGGTTCCCCCCCCCCCCCTTTGTACCTTGTTCAGTCCAATTGATCTTGAGGTATTCACAATCCGCTGCTTCCACGAGAGATACCTTCAGGGACTACTTCTCAAGCATCTCGAGCACAGCTGGAGAGTCCCCTGGCAATACAACGATGTTTTAGCATACATAAACATTTAGCATACATAAACACACATAAACACACAATGCTAATAATAAATTGTGTAGTAAATATTTTCAACATATCAGTACAAAATTGAAATAATTATTTTACATGTTTATGATGATTGGTAGGTGATGGGGAATAGCTTGGGGAATTCAATGTTCACAATAAAAATGACGACAGAAAACTGTGGCCAGCATGAAATAACCATGGACCTGCATCACCCTCTTGGGACTCTTCTTCTTCAGTTCCCTTACATACCGATCCCTCAGTGTCCTCCACTTTTTGCAACAGTGTTCTGAGGTTGCTCCTTCTCCAACCTATTGTTGCGCTCCGTTACGTTTGAGGTTCACAACAAGACGCAACGTCACGCTCGGCCAGCGTCGTGTTGTGAACCACCTAGACCACCAAGGGAGCAAGGTAGACTGGCCTTCAGCAAACTCCACTTGGATACCAGGCCACCCACAAGGTTAGAGAGCATCATGCATGGCATTGTCAAAGGCAACACAAACATCCTTGATGTAATTGGGAGGACAAGTACATGAGCAAAGACCACCTTTGGGAGAGAAAGACAGGAACGGAGAAGAGAAAACTCCATTTGGGAATCCTGAAGATCTGCAACTCTAGCCTTCACTTTGACTATATACCCGTTGAAGAACAAAAGTCTCACACAGGTGGCCCGATAGAGGACCCTAGAAGACTAAAACCATCACGTGAGATAGGGATGTCCGGAGGAAGAGGATTGTTGTCGAAATAGGAACTCACTGGTATGTGCAAAAGCAATTTTGAATGGTTCAATCTCAACCCACAAGAGTGGCATTCTTCATCAATGATGGCAACAGTGGCACAGAGGTCCTTAGCAGAGCCACACAAGGTGCCATCATCAAGATAACATACATTAAGCAGGAGCAGGAGGCTGGGCACTTCATCTCTAATTCTTTCCAAAATGGGCTGAAGGGCCAAAGCAAACCCAAGGGGATCACTGTTGGGATCCCCCAACATTGCAGCAAACCTTGACCTCAACCCTTGCCAAATCCGTGTAACTGTTAATTAAGTACGTGTTAATTACTTGAACTATTATGCATGAAACTATTATGTATGATGCAACATGGTGGCAAACCTCCTGACTGTCTGTGTGGAAACACCCGATTGGTCAGCGGTTACATCATGATTCATGGACATTCCAATATAATTATGTATGTATGTATGCTCTGAGATAGCCAGACTAGTTAGACTGCTCTAAGACATCAAGACTCTGCTTGTAAGTCATTTGAAATATAATAAATCTTTACCTATATTCCTATTGAGAACACAGCCTTACAACAAGGCTGTATCAGAACCAGTCCAGAATAGACGTGTTGACGCTTGCCTAGTGGTGAGCGCCTAACATCTGGTGGCAGCGACCGAGACAAACTCAGCCTTCGAAGCAGACTCGCCCACACCTCAGACCAGACTACCTCTTCACCCAACAGACCGCAGACCCAGTGCCTACTCCCTCGCGAACAGCTACAAAGGACAAGCACTTACTACCTAAGACCTACAGACTTATCAGCCCTGAACCACCTCAACAGGGACAAGAACGGAATCGGTACCTGGATGCAATCAACACAGAGATGGATGAGAAATTTGACTCCAGAATTGTGACACGGTCACAAGCCCATACCCAATCCAGCTCCTACGATAACCACCTCGAAACTGGAATGGCAGACAATATTAGAGATGAACACTCTATGGAACAAGACCCCCTTCAGCATCAGCCAACTGAAACATGCCATGTCTCATGGACAGAGCCAGTGGCAGCTGAAGCAGTCGCCCAAGCAGCAACTCCTGCCATTGACCCTACTCTTCTTCGTATCCTAGAGCAGATCCAAATACAAAATACAGCCTTCCAACAAGCCCAACAGCAGACCAACGAGACATTAGCAAAGGCTATAGGCAGGCCTATCACAGTGGCTCAGCAGACTAAACCACCTACTCTCCCACCAATCTCCAGTGGACCTCAAGGCCAACAAGACATTGCCCGCTTTGAGGCACACATGAAAACATATGGAGTGAACAAAAGTACCTGGGCCACTGAATTAAGAGCTCTACTCAGAGGAGACTTGACTAACTTGGCTATGTCAATGCCCACAGAAGAGCTAGGCGATTATGATGCCCTCAAGCGACAACTGTATGCCCATATGGGTGTTTCGAAATCAACACAGTTCAATAACTGGTTCAACCCCAAGATCAACCCAACAGAGACCATCACACAGGTGGGTTACAGAACAGCTGAAGCAGCAAGAACCTGCACCAAAGATTGCACCTCTGTCAAAGAAGTCATTGATCTCATTACCAGGGAAATCGTTTATAAACAATTGAACCCGAGAATAACCACCCATGTGAGGGCCCAGAAACCCTCATCCTTGCAGGACCTGTTGAGCATTGCTGACGAATATGTTGCTGACAGTGGCAGAGGAAGGGAATCTGCCTGGAATAGGAACACTGTGAACCCTCAACCCACCTACTAGAAGCCATATAGGCCATTTAACGGTCACAAGTCTCAGCAACAACAACCTCAAGCTCAACCCCAGACCCAGTCTCAGACCCAGCCTCAGATCGATCAACCCAAGCCACATCCTCCCTTCCAGAAACAGGGCGGAGTCAGACCACCCACTAACACTTCAGCACAGCACTGTGGTTCAGATGGGAATCAATTCAAGCTACAGCATAAGCTTGCAAAGTACTTTAACAAAGAGAAAGGACCTTTGTGCTTTAACTGTCAGAAGTGGGGTCACCTCGGAGCTGTGTGTCCCGACAGGAATGTGCTTGCCGTCTCCACAGACGACCAGGACAACACCTCCCCAGCACCTACCTTCATGCCCAAGCTGTTCCTGGTAGGCAGCATCTTCGGCAAACCTGTCAGATTCCTTCTAGACTCTGGAGCGGACCACTCTCTCATCAACTCTAGCGTCATAGAACAATTTAAGCAGTGGAATCTACCAGTTCCAGAACCATCAGGGTCCATCATGACCCGATGTTTTCGGGGTAAGTCAGAGGCTAATCTAACAGTTGATCTCCCATGTCTCCTTCCAGGTTCTGAAGTATCTGTCAACATGGCAGTGACTGACAACCTTGACCATGATGCCCTCCTGGGCAGAAATTTCAGAAATATCCGTGCACTCATTCACCAGGCCACAGCAGCAGATCCCCAAAACATCTTAGCCGTCCAGACAAGAGCCCAGACCCAGACAGAAGCTCGACAAGACCTTGCTGATCAAGCTGACCAGGCCCAAGATGGGCTCGAACCCAACTCCCTTGAAGATCTGCTAGGGCCCGACTATGATTTCCCAAGGACGAACATGTCACACCAGACAGACCCAGACAGCGACACTGACTCCAGTGGAGAAGAAGACATGCAGCAGAATAACGTAGCCAATCTCATCCAGGACCAAAGTGCAGACGACACTCTGAAGGATCTCTGGAAGTCAGCAAACAAGGAAGACTCAACATTTGTGACCAACAAAGGAGTCTTGATGCGCAAGACAAAAGATAAACTCGGTGAACCCTATACCCAGGTCGTCGTGCCGAAATCGCGACGACTAGAAGTACTGAAGCTGGCTCACTCGGCCCCAGCATCTGGACATACAGGAGCTAACAGGACCAAGTTCAAGGTCCTAAAGAATTTCTTCTGGCCTGGCATCGGAAAAGAGACAACACAATTCTGCAGATCTTGTGAAAGATGCCAAAAGACTGCCAAGAAGACCAATAACCATGCCCCTCTCACTATTACCAACCCGCCAATTTGTCGACCATCTCAGAAAGTGGCTATTGATATCATGGGGCCACTCCCCCTCACTCGTAGCAAGAACCAGTTCATTCTTAGCTACATTGATGTTGGATCAAGGTATCCAGAAGCCACCCCCCTCAAGGAGACAACAGCTACAGAAGTGGGGAAGGCCCTAATGAACATTATTTCCCGGCTATCAGTACCAGAGGAATTTCTCTCTGACAGAGGATCAAACTTCCTCTCTGCGGTTCTGAAGGAAGCCTTCAAGTTCCTTGGAGTTCATCACTCAAAAACGGCACCTTACCGCCCCCAGTCTAATTGAGCAGTAGAGCGCTTCCATCACTCTCTGTTCCAGATGATTAGGAGCAGCTCACAAGAAGGACAACAATGGGATGAACTCCTCCCCTACCTACTCTTCGCTTGTAGAGAAGCTCCGTGCTCCACCACTGGCTTCTCTCCCTTTGAACTGGTGTTCGGCAAGCACGTCCGTGGGCCTCTAGACATCCTACGGCAGAGCTGGACACCTAATAGTCGCTCTCCTCAACTTGCTACAGACTGGCTTCTCAAACTTAGAGATGACCTACACAAGATGAGGAAGTTAGCAGCAGATCAGCAGGCCACAATCCAAGAGAGGACAAAGAGATGGCACGACCAGACCACCAAGACAATCACCTTCAGCCCAGGAGACCTCGTCCTTGTCTTTACCCCAGTCATCACTGGGACCAAAGCCTCAAAACTCCAGGACAGATGGGAAGGCCCTTTCGAGGTGGTAGAACAAGTATCCCCAGTGACCTACCGTGTCGACACCCAAGACAGAAGGAAAAGCATCAGAACTGTGCACATCACAGCAATGAAGGTATGGTTATACTACCGGTACATGACATTGCATTTCACTCTGTTGAGGACACAGAATGTCCAGACCTACCAGACTATCACTCAGATGAGAACCACCCTTTTCCAGAAGGTCAAGACCACCTCTCGCAAGAGCAGCTAAGATTCTTCCAACGACTCTGGGATGACTTCCCGACCGTGACCTGTGGAAGAACTCAGGCTGCAACACATCACATCAAAATCGGAAATGCCTCACCAGTGCACCCTCAGAAGAGCAACAGATGGACAAGAACCTCTCGAAGGAGGGGGCGATGTTGGGATCCCCCAACATTGCAGCAAACCTTGACCTCAACCCTTGCCAAATCCGTGTAACTGTTAATTAAGTACGTGTTAATTACTTGAACTATTATGCATGAAACTATTATGTATGATGAAACATGGTGGCAAACCTCCTGACTGTCTGTGTGGAAACACCCGATTGGTCAGAGGTTACATCATGATTCATGGACATTCCAATATATGTATATATGTATGCTCTGAGATAGCCAGACTAGTTAGACTGCTCTAAGACATCAAGACTCTGCTTGTAAGTCATTTGAAATATAATAAATCTTTACCTATATTCCTATTGAGAACACAGCCTTACAACAAGGCTGTATCAGAACCAGTCCAGAATAGACGTGTTGACGCTTGCCTAGTGGTGAGCGCCTAACAATCACCCTGCTGGACACCACTACAACTAAGAATGGTACTATCCCCTAGCCTAAGGTAAGGTTGTGCCCCATAATAACACTCCATCCAAGTGGCCATGGAAGGAATGCGGGCTCTCACCTCCCTAAAAATGCTCTCAAGGTCTACATAAGAGGAGGGTCACTGACCGTCTGGCGATATGTAATTCTCCTGTACCCGATTCAAGCATGGATAATTGCCTCACAACCGGCTGAACCCCCACCCCAACCTGTAGAGGTGAAGGGCATGCAAGGCGTCTGACTGGACAGCCTTGGCAAATACAATTAGAAGTCAGACGATGCAACACTTTCCCCACTGCAATCGGACGGTGTCCACCATTCTTCTTTACACAAGCAAGAAGCGACGCCCCAAAGATGAGGCACAACCGCGGCAGGGAACAAGTCCGGTGTGACCTGGAAATGGGGACCCCTTTTATTGGGGACCCCCATCCCCATTTCTCTAGGGATATGGGGATCTCTTAGGGATTTAGGGATCCCTTAGTGCACGGCTGTCCGCTGTAGATTAAAAAAATATGTGGGGGGGGGGGTTATCCAGTTAGGGGATTGATGGATCATGTAGCCAGAGCAAGGGGGAGGGGGATGTTCAACACATTTCAAACCTCAAAAAATTAAAATGAGTGTCTCTGGAGGGTGTGGGAGGGGGATGTTCGACACATTTCAAACCTCAAAAAATTAAAATGAGTGTCTCTGAAGCTTTGGAGAGATACACCAAAATACATTTACACCAATAGCAAGATAAAAGTCATTTAGTCAAATTTGCCAAAAATATTCTGGCCACTGCATGATTCCAAGACATCAGCTTATTGCATTGATTTGTTTTTCCCCAGAAATTTTGGGGGGCACCCCCTTATCTACAGCCTTGTAGTGTAGTCTTCTAGTGATAACTTGTATATCTCTACAACACTAGAGATGTGGGGATCTGTTATAGGGATCCTCATAAGGAATGGTCTCCTACCAACTACAAGCACTGACATTATAGTCCATTATACACAATAGTCAACACAATAATGGCAATAGTCAATACAATAATTATATTATAGTCAAGGAAAAATTAAATCAAGAAGATATTTTTATGCACACATCTGGCAGAGCCATTTCTCCTGTGTCGGAGCACACATTAGTCCAACACATTTAAGATGAAGCCATTTTCCACATGCATCACAACAAATCATGTTATCATAGTCTTCTGGCATTAAACATGTACAAAACAATTCAATCTGGTGACATGGCAATTTCTTTGGCATTTTTTCAGTTTTTACACTCCATTTTCTTCTGTTGAAAACATCTAATACATAAAGGGAGAAAATATGATGATAAGACCAGATTAGTGCTATATTATAGTAGTGATACACCAATAATTTACTTTGTAAGGTGAGGACGCATCTGTGCTTGGTCAAAAATGAGGTTTTCTGGATTATCACCTATAGCCAAGTGAAAGGCAAAGGCAATGGCGAAGATACCACAATCTGCAGTTCCCTTCTGCTGCTGCACATCAGACGAGTAAATGACCATTTCTGGATCAACATCACCATCTTCATCGCTAATTGTGACCAAAGGTCTGTAAATGCGAGCTAGCTGGTGCGTCAGTGATGTTTTAAGAACATTGGTTTGTAGGCTATCATAAAGGCTGATATCAGTTCCAACAGAGTTGGATACACACCAATGATTTCCACCAGAGAAATGTACTTGGATGGAGTCCTGTTGCTGTGAGATAAACCCCTTGTTTTGCATAAAAAGACAATCTTGAAATCCTTCAATGTGAGGAAATTGTTCCTTTATAAAAAATTAAGCTAAGTTGATGTGTTGGTCTTCAAGTTGTCTTCCTCTCTTGATGTCTTCCCTCATTCCTTTGGAGAACACAGGAGGATGTTGCCTTTTTCTTTTTTTGTGCCCCACTTGCCCTGGAAGATTTACCCGTGTTGGCCTCTTCAGTGAAGTAGCCAGGTCTGTCTTTGAAGTGCATGGCTGTTCCACCTGGTGCTGCTCATTTAGTACAAGGCCTGGTTGTTCCATGTTGTTGTGATCAGCTTCACATTCCTGACATTCCAACAGGGACGGTCGGTCCTCCTTGTCCTGGTCATTATTCAGAACTGGTATTTTCACCTGTTGCCCCTTCTCTTCCACTGGGGCTGGTTGCTGAATGTGATCCTGTTTCTCTACCTGCTCCTTTCTTGGTTTGAATTCCTCAATTTTGATTTAAAAAAAAACAATAACTGTTAAATTATATTAAAATAAATACTGTGTACACACACCTTCAACCGTCCTACATTGTATTTTGACTTCAGAATCACTCCACTTGAATTCCTTAATTCATAGATTCCTTTTCTGACACTTCTATTGATAGTGTAGGAACCACTCCATCTCTCACAAAGCTTTCCTCCTTTTCATCCTTTGTCTTTGGAGTTCTCTACTAGAACTTGTGTGCCATATTGTAATTCCTAGAAATTAGGAGAACAATTTTCAATGGTTAGGAATGATTATAATATTACCTAGGCTATCATGTATACCTTTTGAACTCGTCGCTTGTCATAATAATCCTTTTGGTAGTCTTGAGCTTATTTTATGTTTCTCGTTGCGGTAGGTCGAATTTCTTCTTGAATTTGTAGAACAGTCTGAATGTAGTGGTCAATTTTTTCTTCATCTGAAGAAGCATCTTGAACAGGCATGAGTTCCATGTCAATGGGAAGTCGAGGTTCACGATGAAACATCATGAGTAACCTGTCGTACACTGCTTTGCCACACGATAGCCGAAGAGAATAGTATCCAATTTTTCATCCCAATCGGTTTGTTGATCATTGACAACCTTCATCAGAGCATGATTCAATGTTTGGTTGAAGTGTTCTGTCAATCCGTTGGTCTATAATTAATTAAATACATTATTGCAGAAAGTAAAGGAAAGGGAGAGTAGAATTATATATCTTGAACCTATAGACCTATTGACCACTTACTTAAGTTGTTATGCATATCATTCACAAAATAAACCATACACATAATGCCAGATTTTTTAATCTGCATATGACCAATCATAGTGGGAAACTGTGCTTCCAGTTCAAGGAAGTGAATGTTTTAACAATGATCATTGTTTACAAGCTGATCCTGCTCTTTCCAAGCTAGGGAAGGCTGAACATACCTATGTGTCTACCAATGAACCATTATCAATTCCTTCCTCTTAGGGAAAGGATAATATTATGGTTTCACATTTTCCTGCAGGTTTTTGTTGTAGACGTGTTAAAAGTATTAAAAAGTATTAAAAGTAGCTATTAAACCAAAGATTATTGCATTTGCATCTTATTACCAGAAAACATTGAGTTATCATCCATTCTGGAAATTATGTTGCACTAACACAATACTAATACCTGCGGATGATAAGCACTGGTTATTCTATGCTCAGTCTTTGTCTTCTCGAACAGACACTTGATTCACAAATTCCCAGTCAAGACAATCTCAGGGCAGCCAAATCGGCAAATCACCTAATAGAAAAACATTTGCTATTATAAACAAGAAGGAAATTTTCAAGTAACTAAATTTACTGAATATAAAACTGCTGCTACTGAAGTAGCTGTTTTGTCCTTTAGAGCTGCAGCTTCAGCCCACTTTGTATAGTAATCTGTAATTGTCATTACATTACTTATTTCCACTACTGATTTCTGGAAGTGGGCCAACAAGGTCCATTCCAATTTGAGACCAAGCCTTATCCTTGACTGGAATTGGATGGAGAGGTTCATGTTGCTTATGCAATTTTGCATTATTCTTTTGACATTTTTCACAAGTCTCCACCTGTAGTATGCAATGGCTAAATTATATCATCCAAAACAAAACCAAACAAAATCAACTTACATAAGAAGTAACATCATTGTATAAGTTAGCCCAGTAGTATTTGGAGCCGACTTGAGCCACCGTTTTATCTCGACCAAAATGAGCTTGGTCATGGATACTTCCTATTATTCTCATTTTATCTTCAGAACTGTTTATGACTAATCTACATGTAGATTTTCCACCGAGTTGACCTCGATCGTAGGTAAAAAATTTACTTCTCTTTCTAAGCGCATGCTTATATTGCTTGTCCACACCTGCAGGGTAAGAGATATGAACGAGATATTGGTATATATATATATCTTTGCTGCTATATTTCTCTTTCTCGCGTAGCTTTCTTCGTACGCCGATTCAGCTGGCGTTTTTTTTGGCATGCGCAAGTGGGATCCCCAAATCTCCAGAGGGGGCCCTAAATCCCTAGCGTTTTGGGGACCCCGGGGTCCCTAAAACGCTAGGGATTAAACGGGGGTCCCCAATTCACTGGAGTCCCCAAATCACTATCACACCGGCACAAAGGATATTGACCAAGTCTAAAATACATAGTTGCCAACTTTTTCAAACCATTTAAAGTGAGATGTGCGTTTTGTTTATTTGTTTATTGAATGATTTGCTAGGATGTATTACAGCTACACATTTGCCGAACTTTTTTTGATTGGTTGCTATAGTGCAAAGTAAGATTGTATAAATGTGTTTAAAGCTTTGAATATTGAAAATGAAGAATATTGAAAAAATGTGATATGAAATACATTACAGTATCTTAGTCAAATCCCTTTCTTGAGATGCTCTCTATTGTATTTAGTTGTGGCTTTCTTGGCTTCTTTCAATAAAAGAAGTATTCCTTTGCGTTCAGTCTTTTATTGAAAAAGCTATATATTATATCTCATGATCTTCAATATCAAATCCTGCTACATCACTAAAAGCATCAGCTCCTTTAGAAGCTGGGTTCTTTCCCAATATACATGTTTTTATGGAATTCTTCCTCCCCATATAAGTTGCTGCAATCTTGTGAAAAGTTAGTATCGATGGCTTGTAACAATTGTTCAGCTCTCCCACAATCTTCACCAGTGGTCACACCCATATTGTAAAACTTGCTTTCCACACGATCACACATCAAATATCGTGACACAAATAGGATTCATTTTTTTCATGACAAAGGATTTTCTTTCATGTATGATACTAGTTGTGCCAGCAATCGCGGAGCCATGGCTTCATTCAGTATGCACGTTGTTTTGGTTCTGCTACATTTGAAATGGTGTGCAATCTGTGAGTCTGGAAACATCTTGGAATACAATGGAGACAAATGATCAGCAGTGGCAAATGACAAATTGTGCTGAATAAGGAAATTGGTGTGTAGCACTTTAGCTTTGGTAGTTTTCTCTGTGATACTGGAGGTTGCAGATGGCATAAAGGAACAGAGTGACCTTGAGCATTTAACAGCATGCTCCATCTTAGATGTTTCACAATGCTGCCTGATGTCACCTTTACCCATGAGAACAGGTAACATTCTTTTGGCAAGGAATACAAAAAAATGCATATATACCTTTTTGTCATTCACTGAAGATATAGGAAACTCTTTCTCCTATTCTGACTTGTACAAATGTTTTGTATGTAGCAGCATGATGACTTTCTTTTCTTGGTGGCAGGGGCAGCCAAATCACCCAAACATTCTAGTTCACTATCAGTTACCTGCTTCATTTGATGACAGCTGTGACATACTGCATTCACATTTGCACTAGCTCAGCATAGACTGTAAATAAATTCAATATTTAAGCTGCTAGCTAGTTTTATTGGTGGCACACAATGGCATAGCTAAATAAACTGTGGTAGTTTCAGTGGTTAAGGTTCAGTGCACTGTATGTATTCAGATTACCAATTTGTCCGTGAGACCGTGAGATAAAGGGAAAATCCGTGAGATTGCCGTAAGACCGTGAGATAAAGGGAAAATCAGTGAGTCTCACCGTCAATCCGTGAGAGTTGGCAACTATGAAAATGGCTAAAGGGCAGAATTGCCAGGTCGGGTCCAGCCGCCAAAATACACATATATACGATGATTAGCTTTCACAATGTAGTTCGGCAGGTATTGCGTAAACTTTTACAGGCAGCGTGGACAGGGGTGGGAGGAGAGATGCCCGCAGCCCCCCAAAGACCCTCCCAGAAGATTGCCTAGTTTACCGATACAAAAACAACAAAAATGTCTTCTTTCGATCAAGCTAACGCTTATGAGAGCATCTCAACTGTGCAGAGAGATGAGGGCCTTGCTATTATCAAGCACCTGAGCCTAGAGAAAGGTAGTAAAGTGCTTGATCTTGGTTGTGGCACTGGCTACCTCTCCAAAGTCTTATCTGACCTTGTGGGGCCCGATGGCAAGATAGTAGCCATTGATCCCGATGTACACCGACTCAGGATAGCCAGCGAGAAGTACCCTGCAACAAACTTGGAATATCTTGAAGGATGTGCTGAGAATTTGCCTGGGGAAGGCTACGACTTAATATTTTCTAATGAAGTACTCCACTGGGTGAAGGATTTGGATCATGTCTTCCAGCAAGCCTACAAGGTACTCAATAAAGGAGGTCAATTTGTTTTTAATTTTGTACTCTCCATTGAACACCGACTCAGAGCTGATATGTACAGTGAAGAATTTTATAAATACTTTTCGGAGTGCATTTTTTTCAGAGATGAAGCCGATATTCGACGACTTTCTTCCAAGTATAACTTTCAAATAATATATATGGAGAATCGTGTTAATAGGTGGATGCATCCTGATGTGGACAGTGTGGTTAAAAGTTTAATGGCAATTACCCATGGTAAACATGATGCCAGCCACTTCAATGTTGAAGCTATGAGAAGTTATTATGGTGATTGCAAAATAGTTATTGAAGATCCTATACTTGCTGTTATTCTTCTAAAGTCATGATTATGTACAGTATATATATAGCACCTCTCTGAGGAAGGACTATATCTCGAGCACAAAAAAGTTGGGAACATATTTGTAAATGCTTAATTTTGATATAATATTGTCATGCTTTCCAATGATATGCTGAAAGAAGTTACATCCAGCAATATGAAGGGGGGGAAGGATACCGAATCCATTTTTAAACTAAGTATACATCAAGTTCATAGAATGAAGTGTGCCGAATTTATGGAACTCCAAAGTGATAAGCACAAGGTTTTATGTAGAACACTTAGTAAAAATGGCTTCAATATTTTTTACCTTCACCACCCTAACTGCATTTCAAGTTTCAACTCATTATTGTCTACAATTCTTGAGCTTGAGGTATGATACTTTTTAGTCACCCATTTCATCATAATTATATATATTATATATATACATCTCGAGAGAGGAAGCCGTAACAACACACAACAAGTTGGATCGTTCTTAATTTTTAATGGATACATGGATACATGAAAATAGCTATATAGTACTGGTCCAGTATCCAATCTAGGAATAGTACATTATCCATTCATGGTGAAGACTTGAAACTTTACTCAAATAGAGCCCAGTGTTATTCTATGGTAACTGTGCAAAAGGGGGTAACAAGTCGGCTGCTATGCATGTCATGCTGTTCTTTCTCAGTTATCAATATTGTCATGTTTTATTATTGTACTTTTCAAACAGATTTACCACAAAAGTATAATTTATCTGCTAATTATCACCATTAATGACGAGTTGAAGACCTATGGTTGGGATGCAAGAGTATTTATAAGAATTCTTAATGTCATTTGTGGTTTGCCCATATTCACCCCTAGTTTATTGCAACATCATTATTGGAAAGCACACAGAATGGGATACCTTTTGAGACCAAAATCTTTGAAAATCAATGAACATTAAAAACACCCAAGAATGGTATATATGCTTCTCCCTCTCAAAAACTGCACCTCGTCGGTGGATACAATCATAGTTCCCCTGTTTGGTGTGATCAAAGGCCAAATTTGTTTGGTGGCTTCCTGAAACATTTGGCTATCATTTGGCTGAATGGAAGGGTCAACAAGCAACAGCATGTGCAAAGCCAATTAAGACCCAAAGGTCACCTCTTCCAATGATGAAGGCAATGCTTGCAGTAAAAATATAATAATCTGACAGCTATATACCGAGTACCCAAAGAGCTCTCAAATACGGAAAACAATAAAATAGAATTAACTATGGCAAAGTTATGAAAACAGAAAGCATGGATTTCCATGGATCTCTGTCAAAGTTAATGTTTGAGTTCACATATTAGAAAGTGGAGAAAACACCATGCCCATGAGGAATACTTATAGGAATGGAACATCCGTTTTAAATAATGTGGGATTATATATTAAATCGGGAATGAACAACAACAGATTCTTAAATTTAAAAAACTTATATATAGTTAAGTCAAAAGGTAAAAACAAATTTATTAGTCCAGCATTGTTAGACCTTCCATCCCAATAGCACAAGTGTCTCCAACCTCAAAGTATTTCTAACTGCTCCAGATAAGTGCACTAGAAAAAGGTACTGACAAGGAAAATGAAGCAATGTACTGGAAAGTATCAGTGTACAACTAGAGCGTAGATTCTGTTTGGACCCATTTTGGTTACTGTATATAAATTTGTAAATAGTTGTTTGTAAATAAATAATTCTAGCTATGACACCATATGTCCAGAATTAGTGAACAAACCCAAATTCACTTTCTATGTGCTATCCAATTTTATTGATCTGAGTTCCACTACTACAATATTTTGATTTCCTGATCGATACCTGGTATGCACCAATAGCAGTACCATGTGATCCGACATGCTATGCAAGCCAGTCAATGATGTAATGTGAACTCCACGACTGCGGTAATAGTCCAGGAGTGCCAAATAAACCCAGAAGGGAATACAAACATCAGAATGAAGGACAGAAGTGTTGGAGGGGAGTGACTTTTGCTAACCATGACTAATGAGTTCAGATTTCGATATTGGGCTTAGGTGTGTGAGTTATGTCAAAATCCAGGCTACCAGCAATAGTGTGAATCTGATAGTGTTCTTCGCCTACTTTCTTCCATAACTTCCAACCCATTTGCCACGTAATACTTTTTACCCTTCTCCATGATTCACAGCAGCATAAATTACAGAAATAACAGACAACACACATGCGGAGAAAAAAATAATAACATAAAGGTTCTGTAAACCCTTTAGCTAACTCGTTTGAAATGTGATTTTAAAAACACAACACAAAAAAATAATTAATTAATTAATTAGTAAGGTTAACTCTTAGACCGTTATTGTTAAATTATACCCAGACGCCGCGGCTGTTTCAAACGCCGTTTTTTAATTAACCAAAAAACCACCAATTTTTAATCAACGCCTTTTTTTGTCAGTCAGCTGATTTATCACCAGATCTAGGCAGGATGCAAATCGATCATTACCATTTACAGAACGCGAACCTTAAAGAAGTAAAGCTTCTCCAAAGTAAGTTGACTACTTTGATATTAGTTATTGGGTCAGTTTAGCTTGTGTATAGGCTTCTACTAACTAGCTAGGTAGCTATGGAGAATTAGCGCTATCTCTGGGCTGAACTAAAGGTTCCTAGTTACAGATACTGTGTAGTGTAGATAGCTATGCTAAGCTAGACACGCTAATTATAGGCTTCTGCCAACTAGCTAGATAGCTATCGAGTATTAGCGCTATCTCTGGGATGAACTAAAGGTTCCTAGTTACAGATGCTGTGTAGTGTAGATAGCTAAGCTAGACACAATAAGCGCTGGCCATATGTTAGCTCCTAGTATTTAGAACTGTTGTACAGAGATAGAAACACAAGCTTGTCTATAGGCTTCTGGCATCTAGCTAGCTAGCTAGCTATGGAATATTAGCGCTATCTCTGAGATAAACAAAGGGTTCCTAGCTACAGCTGCTGTGTAGTGTAGATAGCTACGCTAAGCTAAGCTAGATACACTAAGGGCTGGCTGTATGTATATATAGCTGTTTTACGTAGAGAGAAACACTAAGCGCTGGCATTTTATCTCCTACTGATATTTAGTGCTCTAGCACCGCTAAATACCAGCAGGAGCTAGGAAACTGCCAGATCATAGTTTAGCTCATGAACTAACCTATCATTATTACTTCATTGTATACTTTGTGGATATCATTATAGTGATGAAGATATAGTCTGATTAGACTGCTGGAGCTGGAAGAGGTCTGGCTGACAGTTATACTGCTGGAGCTGGAAGAGGTCTGGCTGATAGTTGCACTGCTGGAACTGGAAGAGATACTGCTAGCGGCACTACAAACCCCAACACAACCAACACCACCACTATCAACACCGCACCAATAGCATCATCATCACTACCACTATAACCTTCTTCATCATATCCATCAAAATCTCTCATCACTGTCTTCAGCATCTAATAATCTTATAACATCATCTCTGTTATATATATCTCCATCATTTGTAACTCACTTCAGTGTACTTGCCTACTTCAAAGAATATCTAAAAGTAAAACACAACAGCCAACTAGCTGTCTGTATCCTATGTCAAAAGAAGAATAACAGATCTCTCAGATCAACTACGAAGTGCAGCTGTAAGAATAAGCAGCTGCGCAATAAACCAATAACCGCTAATGTAAATCAATTATAAAGCACTTCAATGTACTTGCCTACTTAAAAAAATATCTTTAAAAAACACACAATAGCCAGCTAGCTATCGGTGTACTTTCTCAAAAGAACAAGAACAGATCTCTCAGATAAAATACAAAGTGCAGCTGTAAGAATAAGCAGCTACGCAACAAACGCTAATAAAAATTTACATATGTATATGTTATGCGCCATCGGTCGATTTGCGCTATCGATCGATCGCGCTGCGCTATCAATGGATCCATCGTTTGTGCAGGCATCAGATCGATCGCGCTGCGCTATCGATGGAGTTTTAGAGCGAGAAATTATTTCCTGCATGTCCTAATGTGCGGCATTTCGCTGAATGGATGTTTTCAAATTATGACAATCCCTTCGACTGGAGAGGGGTAGGCCATGGAGGTCTAAAATAAAATTTTAGACCTCCATGGGTAAGGCAAGTACTTTTATTTCATTTAAAAAATTAATGTAAAAACATAAAACATTTAAAACGACACAAGTTATTTACAACTTAGAGGAATAAAGGAATAAAACGGCACAAAATACAAAAACACAATTTCAGGCAACTCCGAAACACAACTCGCATTCCCATCTCTTAGCCTTGGACGTTTTGGCTGTCACCTTCGCACATGCGGCATGGTACCACTCTTGGCATATGTCACATACGATCATTAATTTTCCGTCATCTGGGCAGCGGCAGTTGCAGTAGATCATCGTTTCCTCTTCGTGGAGAACTTTCGGACAACGGTACTCGACGGTAGATGGAAACGGCGTAATCCTACCATTGTCGACACATTCTCCAAAATGCTTGCGCAAAGACAGATCATACCTAAGTTCTGTTGGTTCCTCTCCAAACAGGATTGACGTCGCAAATGCCATAGCGTACAGGCCACAGTCGTTTTAATTAGGCTGACGATCCACATTCATAACCTTGAGGATGAGATTTTCTTCTGGGCAGTGGATATCTGGCGATGGTACGGATGGTGTCGGAACTTGGCTTCTGGTGCATGGAATCATAAATACGTACAGTGTTGTCGTCAGTTCGATTGAGGTTCGAGATCGTAACCCAGTGGTTCCCTGCAACGTGAAGGAACTGCACGAATTCCTCAGTGGGAATATCAAAGGACATGTTCTGTTGAAGAAGAGTGTCCTGTAATCCGCCGGCGAGGGGGAATGAAGTCTTTAACATTTTACTTGCTGCTGCCATATGACGGTCACTCATCCAATGGGTCCCATTGATTTCCCAGCGGTCTTTCCTCTGAAGTAGCGATTGTAAAGAATGTCCGTCTTTCTTTTCCGGGGAACACTTGTTGGTACACGTAGAGATTGGGTGGCAGTGGGTAGAACATTTTATCTTATTGGCCTGACAGGTGCACTTCTCAGTCTTGCAACCTCTCTTGCAGTTACAATGGGTTTTAGTGAACTTATTTTCTGGGTGGAACTTCTGAGCGGCTTCACGAAGAGAAATGACATTGGCATCCGTCATGACAACATCACCAGTATAGTCCTGAAGGTCTCCACCCATGAATTTTGAGGTCAAAGTTCCATATTCCGTACCAAGGGAATATGTCTTCACCTTCTTGCCATGGACATGGGTTATGACACATGGTATCTGAGGTAAGTCCGTTGCCGAGCGATCCAATTTCGGAACGGCAACACTGACCCGATCTCCTATCGAAAACTCTTTCGCCTTTATTCGTTTTCTCCTGTTGTAAAACTCGGACATCCTAGCAGCTGAAACATAGGTGTTGTCCAGGGCCCGTTTGCGAATGGAAGTGTGGCGAGTTTCAGCTTCAGGTTGCATTGGTGCGGCTGGCAGGTCGAGGTCAGGCAACTGGTTATGATGGCCGTCGTCTAGTTGTACTTCGGGAGACTCTTGAATATTTGATGACGTCTTCTTTAAACACGGTGCCGGAATAGGTTGCACTTTAGTTAGGCGGGATGCAGGAACGGGTTTCGTTTGACTTGCAGTGGCTTCATTGGTATCCCCAAGGCACTCTTCATTGATGCAGTTCTCCTTGGCGCCCGGAAATAGTGCAGCAGGGACACTCCTCCCGAACACAACGTGATAGGGGGCATCCTTTATGGTCTCCTGGCGGGCACTGTTCATAGAGAACATGATGCGGGGCAGCCATGAAGCCGGATACCCTGTCTTGTCTTCTTCCAGGTTCTCGTCTCTCTTCATTGAGGCTATTTTTCTCTCGACGGTTCGATTTCCTCTCTCGACTAAACCCTGCGATTGGGAATGCCGCGGTCGGCCGTTAATAAACGTAACGTCACCTCCCCACCTCTCGAACATTGCTCTGATCAGTTGATTGACGAATTCTCTGCCATTATCTGAGTGGAAGATCTTTGGGGGTCCGAAGTAGGCCAGCACTCTCTCTGCGAGCAGCATCGAAACTTCTTCTGCCGTCTTTCTTTTCAGTGGAAAAAGCACATGGAACTTAGAGAAGTGGTCCATGAAATGTCCTACATAATTGAAATCCCCGTCTGGTGAATGCCGCATATCGATTAGGTCGACTTGCACCCTCTCAAGAAAGTCTTTCTGAATTATCGGTCTGAGAGGGGGTCTTGTGACTTGGGGCTGACTCAGCTGACACACGGGACAATGCTTACAAAACTCTTGGATAAATCCACGTGTTATGCCGAAGTAATGTCTCTGCAGATAGTCCATCACTTTCTTGTAGCCGCTGTGTTTCAGTTCCCCAGCATGGACACCATAAACTATATCGCACAGATCCCCGGCGTGGACAACTCTGAGGAATCTGGAGGTACCGTCTAACTGGTTCTTCTCGTGGTCATTTGGTATTACCAGCACCTGCTGTAGGCCAAGTCCTGGAAGGTCCACAATCTCAAACTTCCTAGTCTTCACCCAATGTTTGAAGTGTGGGTCAACCTTTTTAGAACTGTCGAGGAGGTGGTCCCGTATGGCATCGTATCTTTCTTGGCTTATGGCTGGACTCTTTGGTGAAGCTGCTTGGTTGTCGGCTATTTCCTTCATACGTTGTCTGAAGTTGTCATCCATGTTGTATCGTCTATCACTCACTGGGAAGTGTATGGCAAACAGGAGAAAGAGGACCTTATAGGCCAGAGATGTGAAACAAACGAACTCACCTTCTAATCACTAGAACAAAGAAGGGACAAAGAAAAGATGCAATTAATTAAATATCTCACTTTCCGGTCATTAGAGATCAAACGATAATTATGTATTTCATCAAATTTGGATACAGTGACAAAGGACGCAATTTAGTATCTCATGAACTAGTCACATTGATCAAAGGATGCAATTAATTATCTCACTTACTGGTCATTACAGAACATGTATCTCATCAAATTTGGATACAGTGATCAAAGGATGCATTAAGGGGGTGCTTTGGGTCAGATTTAAATTTTGCATTTTTATTTTTTTAATATATTTTTTATCTCGCCCACCTATGCTTCAACATACTGGAAAGGTGGATTCCAGGTTACAGACGATTTGGATGCTCTATTCTGGACTTACAGTGGGTTTTGCACACACCATAAGAAGCCTTACCTGAAGGTCAACTTCGCTACTATCAACAGTCCATACCCTGGGCCTCATTCATAAACCATGATGACGTACTTTCTGTGCTGGTTGCAGTCATATCAACTGCGCAGGGCCCCTGAGAACGTGCTAAGCACACACTGACGTCCACCAGCAGTACAAAACCTCTCGATAGCGCAGCGCGATCGATCGATGATTGCGCGATCGATCGATGCCTGCACAAACGATGGATCCATTGATAGCGCAGCGCGATCGATCGATAGCGCAAATCGACCGATGGCGCATAACATATGCACCAGTTACAGGGTCAACAAAATGCTGAGAATATCGGTGCCACGTTCTACTCCTCCTAGGACCCACTTCCCATTCGTGATTTGGCCCCTGTTATGTTTCCTTTTGCCAAATTTAGCTTCATCAATTTCCACAACAGTGCCTGGACCGCCAAGCATGTCGGGATGACTGTCAATATATTGCAGAGTTGCCAACCGTCCCGGAATGGCCGGGACAGTCCCGGAATTTTGAGCCTTGTCCCGGAATTTACAGCTACGCGCACCTTGCGCTTCCATAGATGGCCACTGCAATCTCAAGCTGGTTTAGTTTAGTCCTTTAACACTCGTAAAGCAGACACTTTTTAGCAGAGAAAAACTTCAGATAAAAATTACGGGTGCGAAACAACCTTTGACCTTGTTTCGATTGGAGGTGCGGTACTCACGTGAAACTTCTGCAATCTCAGAGGAGAGAATGCCATTTTGACAATAAATGGATCAAAGAATTTCAGGGGATAGGGATAGGCAAGAGTTTCAAAGGTATAAATAAAAAATATATAATGAAATTGATTGACAAAGTAAGTAAGCATGGAATACAGCAAATACAGGGTAAATAATAACATCATGGGTACAGTGTGCTGCTTATGTTCAATGCAATAGTAATGTCAGTAGTCTTGCCTTCATTTTGTCACTTGTATGCCAGATGTACTCTGTGTGCAATCGACTTTGGTGTTACCCATGGTGGCCGTTAATGATGTCAGATCTCACCTCAAGAGCAAGAAACATAAGGATATGTCAAAGGCTGTGCTATCAATTATTCCAATCACCTCTCTCTTCCAACATCAGAGAAGTGATCAAGTAATCGAAGCAGAGGTCAGGTGGGCTACATTTGTTGCTAAGCACAACATTCCTTTCTGTCTAGTGACCATGCCACCAAGCTTTTCAGCAAGATGTTCCCAGACTCTGAAATTGCAAAGAAATTCTCCTGTTTCCGCACCAAAACCACCGCCATAGTGAAGAAAGCTCTTGCTCCTTACTTCGCACAGAGAGTTATGGAGTCAATGTCAAGTGGTCCATTCTCTTTGATGATTGATGAATCCCATGACAAGAGGGCTTTTGAGGCTTCTTGATCCACAGGTAGGTGAAGTACGGACGAGATTCTTGGATATGCCTGTTGTGAACATTGATATAGCTACCAACTTGTTTCAAGCCTTGAAGGAGTCACTGACTAAGAATGGGCTCAGCTTTGTGACAATGCAGTGTCTTTCATGTCCGATACCACCAATGTTATGAAAGGAGTGAGGTCAGGTGTGCAGAAGCTGATTAAGGATGAGATCCCAACTTTGTATGATGTTGGTTGCATCTTCCATTTGGCTGATTTAACAGTCAAAGCTGGTTTGAAGGTACTCCCAGTGAACATTGACCAGCTCTTCATCGACATATTCTACTACTTCCATAGCAGCAAGAGAGCAGCAATTTGTCATCCTATGGTGTTCACTTTTCACTGAGCCAGGGGTGATTTTTAAGCATTGCCCCACACGATGGCTCAGCTTGCTGAAGTGTGTAAATCGTTACCTCAGGAAGTATGATGGTTTGAAGTCATTCTTCTTGTCTTGTGAGGAAGCTGAAACAGCTAAGGTCTGTAGCATTCTTTCAAGGCTTGAGAATCCTCTGACGAAACCTGTTGTTCTTTTATCTTGCCCTCAATGGATCAATTCAACCGCCTCTTCCAAAAATCTACAGAGAATACTACCTCTCAGCTGTATGATGAGATGAACTGGTTAGTTAGGTCACGTATAAAATTAATGGCGTGGTCAAGGGGAAAGGCGCACGCTGATTAGAGAGCGTGGTCGAATATTCGCGCCGTATATAAAATTAATGTCCCGGAATTAACTTATGGAAAGTTGGCAAGTATGATATTGGGCACATACCTGTAAAGAGTGAGGGCAATGAAGTATAATGGATTTTATTATTATTATTATTACCTCTCGTAGGAAGTGGCACCAGTCAACACCTGTGTGTTCAGCGATCCCAACCCACTTGTGACTTCCTAATCATAATCTGCTGGATTTCCTCTGCCCACAGATAGGTGATCTCTAGGATCTTCTCCAGCGATAGATGACTGCCTTCAAACCATGAAGCATGCCGAATGGACCTCTTCTTCCAGCACTTTCTGTCTGGGCACCTCCACCTGCAGAAACAGGGTTGTATTATTCTCTGTCTCGTGTTTATAGCTGCACTCCCATCTGTTTCTGTTGCATTCTCCCATCGCATAGCTCCTCCACACCCATGACAAGGCATAGAGTGATGAGCCAGAAGCCCATGCTGCTTGCACCAAGTGATAATGGTGTCAGTATCAACTAATACCTCTTACAACATTGTAAGACCAATAAGTGAGTGGCAGTGCTATAGATTCTCCCGCTAAAAACATTCTCCCGCCAAATATGTTGTGCGGAATGCGTCACGTGACGCCCCAATTTGTACCGTGTCACAGGGTATTTGGCATGCCAGGGAATATGGTATCCCCACACCAAATACCCTAGGGTATTTGGCATCCCCTCAGGGAATTTGGTATCCCACGCGCCCTAGGGTATTTGGTATCCCCATCCTGACGCCAGCTAGCACGTACTTTGTAGCTCTTGCTACAAGCACTGGTGGGGCTAGCAGTTATTTGTGATGCTGCCAAGAAAGAGTGCCCTAGCCCTAGCCCTAGCCCTAGGTGTGATGAAGCCATATCCGACGCCGCGTGTGTAAAAGTGGGGATATCAAATTCCCTGAAGGGATACCACGCGGGGATGCCAAATACCCTAGGATATTTTGCACGGGGATGCCAAATAACCTAGGGTATTTGGCATGGGGATACCAAATAGTGGGGATGCCAAATTCCCTGGGACACCTGTTATGCAAGAGCCAATCTGACTCGGGACTTATCTTGCACAACGTGGTTTACCTAGCAACACAACCTACAGTTATACTCAACCAACTCAGCTGTATGCTAGGCAAGTATGCTGCCACCAGAGTCAATCTGCTCAAACTTTGTCAAGAAGAATAGAATTTTAAAACTATCTTAGATTAAAGTTGTACTTGAACAATAACTGACTGACTGAAAAACCTTGCTCTGCCAGAGCTTGTTATACTCAGCAGAGCAACCAAAAACATGACCAAATAATGTGGTGAACTTGTGTGTGAAGGTTGTGAACCGTGTGAAGGTCATGTTTCAAACACTCAATTTAACAAGGTGATGCAATCTTGAAACAAGATGATGCAAGCATGTATGATACAATTATATAACCACAGCATGATAATTGCATGAATAAGTATTCTGACTAATGTTTTCAGGCCTGTGGCATGACATCCCCCTCTTCTTCTAAAGGCCGAAGGCCATCATCAGGTGGTTGTCCATCTGTAGAAATCCAGGCTTGACGAGAAAGTCCATCCGCGTTTCCGTTTTTTGAGCCTGGTCTGTATCGGATAGTGTAGGTGAATGGTTGAAGACGAATAGCCCAGCGAGCAAGTCTTCCATTGGTGAGCTTGCTGGTGTTGAGGAAAGAGAGAGCTCTGTGATCTGTCTCTATTGTAAAAGGTCTGCCAACTAGATAGACATCGAAGTGAGCTACAGAATCCACTATTGCTAGGCCTTCCAACTCTGTAGCACTATATCTCCTCTCTCGGTCTAACAGTTTTCTAGAGTAGAAAGCGACTGGCAACTCTTGTTCTTCACGCTGCACACTGAGGACACCTCCAATTCCTAACATTGATGCATCAGTTTGGAGTATGAATGAGTCAGATGGTGCAGGAATAGTTAGTGCAGTGTACGAACACAAAGCCTCTCTTAGATAGTTGAATTCATCTTCCAATTCTCTTGTCCATATTACTTTCTGTGGAGCGATCTTCTTAGTTGCGTCTGTCAAAGCTATTGAATGGTTGGCATAAGCAGGAATGAAGCGACGATAATAACCAGTAAGACCCAAAAATGATCTCACATCTGTCTTAGATTTTGGTCTTGCAAAGTCTTTGACAGCTTGCACTTTGATTTCGTCTGGTTGCACTTTTCCTCTGCCTACTACGTGGCCCAAATAGGTACATGATGCAGTTGCCCACTGACATTTACTTGGTTTGGCTGTAAGGCCAACTTCTCTGAGTCTTTCAAGGACTAAACGTAAATGTTTGACATGATCTTCCCAAGTACGGCTGAAAACTACCACTTCATCGATATAAGCTTTGGCAAAATCCAGCATGTCATCCAGTACTACATCCATGAGACGCTGGAACGTAGCTGGAGCATTCCTAAGTCCAAATGGCATATGAGTATATTCAAACTTTCCCCATGGTGTACAAAAGGCAGTTTTAGGAATGTCGGAATCTTTTAATGGAACTTGATGGAAACCTTTGTTTAAATCCATCTTGGTGAGATAGGTGGCCTCACCCAGCTGGTCTAGAATTTCATCCACTCTCGGCATGAGGTAAGGATCAGGGACTGTCACCGAATTAATTTTTCTGAAGTCTACGCACAATCTTACGTCGCCGTCTTTCTTACGTATGGGTATCATTGGTGAAGACCATGGGCTGTGAGATGGACGAATAATGCCAGTTGTTGCTAAGGTACGGACTTCAGTCCTCAGCTGGTCCTTCCATGCTGGAGCCAACCGGTAGGGAGATAATCTGATTGGTGAAGTTTCTCCTGTGTCAATGGCATGTTCTGTGATGTTAACTCTACCCGGCTCAGTCTGTACAACATCTTTGAATTCCAAGAGAATGTTATCCATCACTTTAACTTGTTCTGTAGCTAGATCAACTCCATATGATGGAGGAGGTAAGTTGTCCTCGTCATCTTGACTGTCTTCATCAGCTACAACAATTCTTAATACGTGTGCTTCTGGATTCTTCCAAGGACGTAGCATATTCACATGTAAGACGGAAGATCGTCTAGGATGTTTTGGTACTGCCAGTTTGTAGTTGACTGGAGAAATTTGTTCCAACACTTCAAAAGGTCCTTCCCAGGTATCTTCTAGTTTTCCTGTTCGACCAGGGATTCTGACTAAAACCATAGATCCACATTCGAGATCTCGGTTATGTGCAGACTTATCATAAGTCTTTTTCATCTTGGCTTTGGCTTTCTTCTCTCTTTTGCCAACAATTTCACTCATCTGTTGCATCTTCTCGCGAAGTTGTTCCACCCACTCGTGCACACTCTTCTCTGGCATATCTCCTTCCAGCCATCCTTGTTTGAGAATCTCCAATGGGCCTCGGACGTCTCTGCCGTAAATAATTTCAAATGGAGAATATCCAGTCACTGTATGAGGAGTGTTACGATAGGCAAACAGTAAAAACTTGAGATAACTATCCCACTCATTCTGGTTAACTTCTGCTTTCCTAATCATGAGCTTGAGAGATGCGTGAAAACGCTCGAGCATCCCATCAGATTGAGGATGATAAGGAGATGTTCTCAAGCGAGAAATGTCAAGCAACTTGCATAGATGTGCATTTAGCTCTCCCATGAAAACGGAGCCTTGATCCGTAAGAACTTCATCTGGGATGCCTGTGCGCGAGAATGTCTCCATCATAGCGTCTGCTACAGTTCTGGCATCCACTCTCTTCAAGGCTATTGCTTCTGGATATTTGCTGGCATAACACATAGTAGTCAAAATATATTTATATCCAGACTTTGTTCTTGGCAAAGGCCCAACAATGTCAAATGCCACACGACTAAATGGTACGTCGATTCTTGGCAGTGGAATTAGAGGAGCTCGTTGATTCGAGTTTCTAGCTGCTTTCTGGCATTGAGGACAGGTAGAGCACCACTTCTTGATGTCTCTTGATATGCCAGGCCAGGTGAAGTGTTTACGTAGCTTGGCTGCCGTCTTCTTTACTCCAAAATGTCCTCCTGTCTTTGTAGAATGAGCAAGCTTTATTACTGCTGGTCTCCTACCATCAGGTACCACAACTCTCGTCCAGATAGTGCCTAGTTCATCTTCTTCTTTATGAACTAATAAACCATCAATGTAACTGTACCCGGCATCTGGAACGTCAATAAGTTGTCTTGCCGACTCCAATGTTTGATCACTCTCCTGTTCTTGGACTAGTGCATCTTTGTCTGCACTGTCATTTGCCAAAGAAGGGAGAGCCGAGAGGTAAGTCCAATGGATCATCACTATCCGGGACTGTCTGAACTTGTTCTTCCTGTGAGAAGAGAGAATCATCAAAATTGTAGATATCACTTAGGTTGGCTCCCGACTGTGCGGTAGCTTCATCGTCCTGTTGCTGCTGGCTGTCTTCTGCAGCTGCCTGAGCTCTTGTCCTCAACACATGGGATCGAAGTTTATTCTCGGATTCGCACATCTCTCGTAGCTCCCATGCACTATCATAACACTCAAGGTCCATGCCAAGGAGGGCATCTGCTGGTTCAACGTCTACTGTCACAGCAACGTCGCATTCCTCAAGGTTTCCTCCAATTTTGAATTGCACTCTAGCCATTGGATATGAGTGTACTGACTTGTCACCGAATCCTTGGACATTAATGTCTTCACCAAGGTACTGCTCTGGTTTCACAAGTCGTGGATGGACAATACTACAGTCGCTTCCAGCATCCAATCTTAAAAAGTTACACTGAGTTTCACCCACTTTGCCACAAACAAAAGCCACTCGACGAGGCTTCTGGTGAGAATATATCCTTTGTATTCTTCTAGGACATTCTGGTCTTTTGTGTCCTTTCTCATGACACAGATAACATGTAGGTGTTCTTGGACCACTATCATGCTGCTGTTTAGTGTGCATTCCACTTTTATCGACCTTTCCACTAGCAGCTGAAGTAGAGATGGGTTCTCTTTTCACTTCTCTGTGCTCGAACTTTTCTCTCCTGTATGAACCATCACTATCGCGTCGGTCATACCTTGGCTGATAATTAGGTCTAGACTTCCAGGATTGTGAGGCTTGGTACTCAGTTTCCAAGTGAGCTGCCTCCATGGCTGTCTTGGGATTTCTTCCTAGGACGAACGAAGTAACATCAAATGGAAGTGTCGACAAAAATTTGTAGAGTGACAATTGGGCAATAATATCTGTCTCATCTTTACAGCCTTCAAGTCCTCTTTTGATTTTGGCTTCTATTCGAACAACCAGCTCCTGTGCAGACTCTCCATATTTCCTCTTCATGGTCCATAATTCTCTGCGGGCTTGCAGTACCGTGTCACCAAAGGAATCCAACAGTGTCATTTTAATGCTGTTATAGTCATTCCTCATCTCTGTTGGCACTCTAGTGTTGTAAATGGAGTAGGCTTTGCCAGACAATTGCATTGCCAACAACCTGGCCCAACGTTCCTGCGGTTCTTCATTACATTCCATGGCTTGTTCGAATCTCTCCATGAAGTCAGCAGGCTTGTCGTTATCTGTCCACATCGGTATTGCCATTAGATTCTTCTTTTGGGACAAAATCTTTTCGGTTTGTTTGGCTTTGGAGTCTTCCAATTCCTTTAGAAGAGTCAACATACATTCCTGGCTGTGTCTGAACTGTTCCAGATCTTGCTTGCGCTGTTCTTCTCTTTCTTTCTCTTTCTCTTCTCTACGTCGCTCATCGCGTATCTTATCTTCTTGTCTGCTTTTCTCCATGAATATCATGAGCTGTTGCATTGTGTTGACCACATCCATTGAAGCAGCAGAGGCAAAGTCCTCTTGTTCTTTCTCTTCTTCCTCTGTGGTCAGAAGGGAATCCGTTGGAAGTAATGACTTCTTTGACTTATTACGAGCCGTCATTTTGTAGACAACCACAAATAGTCGATTCAAATATTGATAGTAGCTGACTGGCTAAGTCAAAAACAAATAAACTGCTACAATTCCTGTTATGCTCTAGTATCAGACTAGCTAAGCAATCACTGTTACGAACAATTGTTATTTCAAACAAGATAGTAGCTAACTAACTGGCGAGTACAATCTTACTGCCAAATGTCATCCAAGCGGTTATCAAATAGTATTCGGGTCAGTATGCAAGCTAGTAGCTAACTGATTTGCAACCACCGCTGCCACCAAATGTTATGCAAGAGCCAATCTGACTCGGGACTTATCTTGCACAACGTGGTTTACCTAGCAACACAACCTACAGTTATACTCAACCAACTCAGCTGTATGCTAGGCAAGTATGCTGCCACCAGAGTCAATCTGCTCAAACTTTGTCAAGAAGAATAGAATTTTAAAACTATCTTAGATTAAAGTTGTACTTGAACAATAACTGACTGACTGAAAAACCTTGCTCTGCCAGAGCTTGTTATACTCAGCAGAGCAACCAAAAACATGACCAAATAATGTGGTGAACTTGTGTGTGAAGGTTCGTGTGAACCGTGTGAAGGTCATGTTTCAAACACTCAATTTAACAAGGTGATGCAATCTTGAAACAAGATGATGCAAGCATGTATGATACAATTATATAACCACAGCATGATAATTGCATGAATAAGTATTCTGACTAATGTTTTCAGGCCTGTGGCATGACAACACCGGTGGGCTTGTCAGCGAGTGCCAGACGTGTTGGTGACGATGTTGGATGGCGTCCTGATGCCTTCCCAGGGGTCATTACTTTAGAGATTCATATTATTTTGAACTCTTATTGAACATGAAAAACATGAATGACTCATCAGCTGACTATTAATTGTGACATCACAGCCGCGTAAGTTCTCACGCGCGTTGCCAGGTAAACGCATGTTACGTCGTTCACATCAGATCTGCTTATTCATACATCTAGTGTTCTTCCTGACTGTCTTTCACAGCTTTTTACGACCATATTACGTCATGGGTTTATGCCCAAGATGCTGAGGGACTGCACACTTGTTCCTATTCTTAAGAGTCACAAGGATCCCACCAACTATATTATAAATAACAAGAAGATTATTGCAAAGGAGTTTCACCGTGACCTAGGAGTTATCATATCCTCTCATCTGTCCTGGAAAGAACATTATAACAACTTAAGCAAAAAATCATATAGAACTCTTGGTCCACTACGTTGGACCATCAGATGTGGTTCAGTCAAGGCGAGAAAGCTTTTGTATATATCTCTAGTCCTGTTTGGCACCCCCATCTCATAAAGGACATTATCCATCTTGAGAAAATACAGAGACGAACAACAAAGTTCATACTTTCAGATTATACCTCAGATTATAAATCTAGGTTAACAACTCTCCCTCCATCTCCTGCCTCTAATGATGCAATTTGAACTGATAGAGATCTCATTGTAATTCTGGTGCCTTCAGCATTTGTGACTATATATCTCTTGTCACAGGCTCTACCAGAGCAGCCAGCTCTAACAAATTGAAACACTGTATTTCTAGAACTAAACTATCAATTTCAGAAGATTTCCTCGTTTGTGGAATGCACTCCCTCCCATCAGCTTGGATCTATCTACACAAACCATCGTCCATCAGCTCAAGAAATTCTTGTGGTTTCATTTTGAAAGTCACTTTGAGCCCAACAATCCTTGCTCATTCCACTTCGCTTGTCCCTGTTACAAATGCACCAACATCCCATCTCCTCCAAACACCTCTACACCTCTCTCAGACTTTTTCATTTTATTAAACGACTATCAAATCAGATTTGTCTCCATCAGACACGTGTATGATTATGGTCACAAAGTCTACACCACACTTGGTTTTAACATTTTGAATTATTCTCGATATTACAAACATTATTATAGCCAATATGTCCACTGTGCTGATACTGTTCGTTATTTGTGATGAATCTCTCTCCATTAAGTCCATGATACACTCCATTTGTTGTTATCCAACTCTCATATTGTAATGTAATCATTGCACCTTCACTGGTGTGTTATCCAATTATAAATAAAAATAATGTACAAGCTACTAAAAGTTCCAACACATCAACGGAAACAATGACGATAAAAAGACAACAGCAAAAACAAAAAAGCAAGACAAAAATCACAAACAACAACAATAAAAGTCCGAAATCAAATGCCCCCTCCACAGCTGGAGAACGGATGGCCAATCTTCTTGACCAAAGCCCAGCATTACCGCACCAGAGAGTGATGGAGAGGCGTTGAAAGAGATGGCAGATGGAATCCGCTAAAGGTATTCCAAGCCGGATACCCTGCAGGCGACCAATAGCTCTAACTGCTTCAGGGCACCAACCGCCTAAAGACTAGGCCACCAAAGGGATGAAGAGGACACCGACTTCTCGGCAAGCTCCTGAATTAGCTGCTATTTTCCTGTTCACCCCGATAGTGAGTGCATGTCCACGAGTGGGAGCGACCCTAACCTGAGTCAGATGTTGCATGGTTGAAATGACGGAAACATCAATAGCAGCAGGCTGCCCTCTTTCCCAGTTAGGAAAACATCGCAGGACGACTACAGGTACCCGGGATCAGTGCAGGAACCTCCTTCCTAGGAGCTAGAGCTGCTGACTGGGCTGCAGAGAAGACAGAATCTCTAATCGAGTCATGACGATGGGTTCTATCTCCGTTACCACCACAACCAACTTGATGATCACCCATGGAATCGCTATCCCATGGATGGCATATTCTCATCGAACATTGGAAGCCCTAGCCAGTAATCAAGACTAAGGCAGAACTCCCGATCATGCAGATGGAGACCCAAAGCCTTAGAGGGAATAACATTTAACCAGTCTCCAGCATGAGGAAGGGCACAAGAAAGGGCCAGAGCCTTTGAACAGATGTCAGGTGCTTCTGCAATCAAGAGGTCACGGGAGGTCACACATAATTATATAATAATACGATGATCAATGTAGTTCGGCTGTCATACAGGTCTTGCGTAAACTTTTACAGGCAGCGTGGACAGGGGTGGGAGGAGATTTCCTCCTTGCCCGCACCCCCCCAAAGACCCTCCCAGATTGCCTAGTTTACCGATACAAAAACAACAACAATGTCTTCTTTCGATCAAGCTACCGCTTATGAGAGCATCTCAACTGTGCAGAGAGATGAAGGCCTTGCTATTATCAAGCACCTGAGCCTAGAGAAAGGTAGTAAAGTCCTTGATCTTGGTTGTGGCACTGGCTACCTCTCCAAGGTCTTATCTGACCTTGTGGGGCCCGATGGCAAGATAATAGCCATTGATCCCGATGTACACCGACTCAGGATAGCCAGCGAGAAGTACCCTGCAACAAACTTGGAATATCTTGAAGGATGTGCTGAGAATTTGCCTGGGGAAGGCTACGACTTAATATTTTCTAATGAAGTATATACTCCACTGGGTGAAGGATTTGGATCATGTCTTCCAGCAAGCCTACAAGGTACTCAATAAAGGAGGTCAATTTGGTTTTAATTTTGTACTCTCCATTGAACACCAACTCAGAGCTGATATGTACAGTGAAGAATTTTATAAATACTTTTCGGAGTGCATTTTTTTCAGAGATGAAGCTGATATTCGACGACTTTCTTCCAAGTATAACTTTCAAATAATATATATGGAGAATCGTGTTAATAGGTGGATGCATCCTGATGTGGACAGTGTGGTTAAAAGTTTAATGGCAATTACCCATGGTAAATATGATGCCAGCCACTTCAATGTTGAAGCTATGAGAAGTTATTATGGTGATTGCAAAATAGTTATTGAAAATCCTATACTTGCTGTTATTCTTCTAAAGTCCTGATTATGTACAGTATATATACAGCACCTCTCTGAGGAAGGACTATATCTCGAGCACAAAAAAGTTGGGAACATATTTGTAATCGCTTTATTTTGGTGTAATATTGTCATGCTTTTGTTGAAAGAAGTTACAGCCAGCAACATGAAGGGGGGGGGGAAGGATACCGGATACCATTTTTTAAACCAAGTATACATCAAGTTCATAGAATGAAGCGTGCCGAATTTATGGAGCTCCAAAGTGATAAGCACAAGGTTTTATGTAGAACACTTAGTAAAAATGGCTTCAATATTTTTTACCTTCACCACCCTAACTGTATTTCAAGTTTCAACTCATTATTGTCTCAATTCTTGAGGTATGATACTTTTTAGTCACCCATTTCATCATATATATACATCTCGAGAGAAGAAGCCGTAACGACACACACAACAAGTTTGATCGTTCATTAGACAATAACCAACAGTAACTAACACGCATATGTATAGGTAGCTATTGACCCGTTACCTAGCGTAGACCCCTTACCTAATGTAAGACCTTTACCAGGCATTGTCAGTCAATGACAGCATTGTTAATCACCACATGATGTTTTGTGCGAGTTTGATGCAAATAGGCGGATGCCTTATTCTTTATGCTGTCATTGACCGACAATCTCGCTAAGGACCAGGGGACCCTGAGGCACCGAATCCAAGGAGAAAGCAAGACTATTTTTAAAACTCCAATTGAAGAGCACCACCACGAGATCATGCCAGTGATCAGGTGCCCTGTGGATGGCTGCGAGTACAGCACCCCCGACCAAGCGGCAGTGATCGGGGCAGCCCTCCTCAACGCCCATGCCACAACCCACCAGGCACAGAGATCTATCCAAGCTGCCAGGGTTGAGAAGGTGAAAAGACCTGACATTTCGTCAGCGGGCACCACCGAGGACTGGATGTACTTCCAGTCCCGGTGGGGAGACTACGTGAGAGCTACCAAGCTGATAGCCGGTCCAGACAGAGTCATCCAACTGCTAGAGTGCTGCGATGAACAGCTGAGAAGAGACCTGACGAGGAACGCAGGCGGCACCCTAGCAGGAGTAACCGAGGAGGAGACCCTAGCGGCCATCAAGAGATTGGCGGTGCGTGAGGAGAACGTCATGGTTGCACGAGTGGCGCTGCACCACATGAAGCAAGACCGAGACGAATCGATCCGTGCGTTCGCTGCCAGACTCCGTGGACAGGCCGGGGTCTGCAAGTACACCAAGGTATGTCCCGGGTGCAACATTGATGTATCATACACGGAGGCCATACTAACAGACGTATTGTGCCGGGGGATTGCCGACCCCGAGATTCAGATGGATCTCTTAGGCGACCCCAATCAGGCCATGACCCTAGAGCAAGCACTCAAGTACATTGAGGCCAAGGAAGCTGGGAAACGATCCGCCTCCCAGCTATCCCTCCCCCAATCCACGGGTGCTATGGGTAGTTCGTACCGCCGCCAGAGGAGACCCCAAATCCCCCATCCCCCAACCCAACCCAACAACGAACTATGTTCATACTGTGGGACCAAGGGGCACGGGAAGAGCGCACCTACTAAGGTCAGACGCAACAACTGCCCTGCCTTTGGTACCAGGTGTGACTCATGTGACCGTGACCACCACTTTGGGAAGATGTGCAGGAGCAGGGGCGACAACAGGGCGGTAAGGGGACAGCAAGAGAGCGCACTCTTTGACACCCTAAGCACAATGACCTCACATCAACATTCCAACTCGATTGACCACCATACTTATAGTCAATCAACGCTATCATGGAAGAGAATGCAATCTAAGTCCCAGCCGTTCTTAACCATTTCACTCCAGACCCAAGCTGAGGACTACAAACACCTAGGGCACACGCTCAGGGCTCCCCAGAGGAGAATCACAGTCCAGGCCATGGCCGACACCGGCTGCCAAAGCTGCCTAGCTGGCACCACCACTATGAAGCGCCTCGGACTCAAGACCACTGACCTGCTACCTGTCTCCCTTAAGATGCACGCTGCCAACAACAGTGACATCAAGATATTGGGGGCCATACTGGTCAAGATCGCAGAACCACAAGGCCGACGATCCTCACGACAGATGGTCTACATCACTGGTCACGTCTCCAACCTGTTTCTCAGCAGGGAAACGTGCACCGACCTCGGGATCATCCCTACTGGATTCCCAACCACCCACTGTTCCTTAACAGCAAATCATCCCACGGCAGTTGTACCAGACACGCCACAACCCGACACACCGAGGCCATGCCCCTGTCCACGACGCTCACAGCCGCCACCAATCCTCTCCGAGCTCCCATACCCAGCCACAGAGGAGAACCGAGACAAACTCGAGAAATTCCTCCTTGATCAGTACAAGGCCAGCACCTTCAATACGTGCGACCACCAGCCTCTGCCCCTCATGGATGGACCACCCCTCCGCCTGATGATTGACCCCAACGCTGTCCCCACTGCTTACCACTCTCCTATACCTATCCCCCTCCATTGGCAGGACGAGGTGAAGCTAGGCCTAGACCGTGATGTGAGACTAGGGGTCCTGGAACAGGTCCCAGTTGGAGACCCAGTGACATGGTGCCATCGCATGGTCACATGTGCCAAGAAAAATGGGTCACTACGTCGTACGATCAACTTTCAGCCTCTCAACGCACATGCGACCCGCGAGACCCACCACACCCAATCACCTTTCCATCAGGCTCGTTCCATCCCTCCCAACACCCGCAAGACCGTCTTCGATGCATGGAATGGATACCATTCCGTCGCCCTCCACCCTGCAGACAAACATCTCACAACTTTCATAACGCCATGGGGCCGTTACCGCTACAAGACAGCACCCCAAGGCTACATCGCTTCTGGGGACGGCTATACCCGGCATTATGATGAGATTGTGGCACTGATCGAGAGAAAGACGAAGTGCATTGACGACACGCTCCTGTGGTCATCTACCATCGAGGAGAGCTTCCACCAAGCCCAGGAGTGGCTCGACATCTGCGGACGACACGGGATCACCCTGAACCCAGAAAAGTTCCGGTTCACTCGACAAACAGTGGAGTTCGCGGGATTCGAAATAACCAACACCTGTGTCAGGCCATGCCAGAAGTACACACGGGCAATCTCCGACTTTCCCACCCCACGAAGCCTCACCGACATCAGATCCTGGTTCGGGCTCATTAACCAAGTCGCCTATGCTTTCAGCATGTCAGATATCATGCTCCCCTTCAGAGGCCTCCTGAAACCCAGCACCACCTTCGAATGGACTGACGCCCTCCAACAAGCCTTCGACCGTTCAAAACTTGCCATCATTGCCGAGATTGAACACGGCGTCACCATCTTCGATAAGGAGAAGCCCACATGCCTCGCGACAGACTGGTCGAAACACGGGATAGGGTACTGGCTGTTTCAAAAACACTGCCAGTGCCCATCCTCAGACCTGTTCTGTTGCAGGGATGGATGGAAGATCACGCTAGTAGGGAGCAGATTTACTCATGAGGCCGAATCAAGATACGCACCCATCGAAGGGGAAGCACTGGCTGTGGCTGATGCCCTGGACAAAGCCCGCCACTTTGTCTTGGGTTGCAAAAACCGAACCATAGCTGTGGACCACCGCCCCCTCCTGAAGATCTTTGGAGACCACTCGCTGGATATCAGCAACACGAGGCTGAGGAATCTGAAAGAGAAGACCCTCCGTTACAGGTTTAAGATGTCACACATCCCTGGCGTCAAGAATAGGGCTTCAGATACAATCTCTCGCCACCCTTCTGGCTCCACCACACCAGCCAAGATGCATCTCCAAGATGATGTCAGCTCTGTCTCCGTCCAGCGTCACCCCAAAATCCACATCCCCAGCCAACTGATGGCCGGGTTATCCACAGTCTCGCACGACGAAGACCCTAGGAAACCCTCCTCCACGAGTCCCTGATCTCCACACTCTCGGCCACATCCATCACCACCTGGGAAGAGGTCCAGACCGCCACCTCCTCAGACGAGACCATGTCCAAACTCCTCGACACAATCGAGGAAGGATGGCCCGACACTCGACTTCTGACACCCCCTACCATCAGGGAATACTTCAACGTACGCCAGCATCTCTACGCTACTGACGGCATCGCTATCTACAAAGATCGCATCGTCATCCCCCCATCCCTCAGGAAAGCGTGTCTCACCGCTCTCCACGCGGCTCACCAGGGCACCTCTGCCATGACCGCACGAGCTGAGACCTCGATCTTCTGGCCTGGCATCACTGCCGACATCCACCAGCTACGATCTTCATGCACTACCTGCAACCGGATGGCACCCTCACAGGCAGCTCTGCCACCCACACCTCCCACGCCGTCGGAATACCCTTTCCAATGTATCTGCGCCGACTATTTTCATTACAAAGGCCATGCCTACTTAGTCATCGTGGACAGATACACAAACTGGCCCATCCTCGCAAGGGCAAGAGGAGGATCCAAAGGCCTCGTCGCCATACTACGACACACCTTTGCCACCTATGGCATTCTGGATGAGCTTGCCTCGGACGGGGGCCCCGAATTCACAGCTCACGAGACCACACAACTGCTCCGTGACTGGCGGGTCCACCATCGCCTCACCTCAGTGGCTTTTCCCCACGGCAACTGCCGGGCCGAAATAGCAGTTAAGACCGTCAAGAGAATCATAGCCGGCAACGTTGGCTCTGATGGTGACATCGATGTGGACGCAGTACAACGTGCCATACTCCTATACCGCAACTCACCTGATCCTGCCACCAAGCAGTCACCTGCCACATGCCTCTTCGGCCGCCCAACTCGGGATCTCATCCCCCTCGTCCCAGGAAAATACCACCCTCACCCTACATGGCAGGATAACCTCTCACAGAGAGAGACAGCCCTACGCCAGAGACACAGCCTGGCCCAAGAGCGTTGGACGGAGCACACAAGACAGCTTTCCCCGCTTAAAGTTGGAGACCGGGTGCGCCTACAAAACCAGACAGGGAACTTTCCCAACAAATGGGACCGCACCGGCTGCGTTGTTGAAGTTAAATAATTTCACCAATACGGAATCAGAGTCGACGGATCAAGCCGCCTGACCCTCCGCAACAGGCGCTACCTCAGGCGATTCACCCCGGCCAAAACCCAACCGTCACAACGTTCTATCCTGGAGGACATCGCAGCCTCTAAACCACCCCACCACCCACCACCCAATATCGCCATCCACTTTCCACCCGTTCCACAGAGCACCACCACCACACCGGCTCCTGTGAATTCCCCCCCCCCCCCCCCCCCCCGATCCCAGAGATACTTCCGTTTCCCGACGCCCCCTCCCCTGCTACTCCGGCCCGGCCCCCTCTCTCTCCTCTACCATCCACCCCCCTACAGCTCCTCCGCCAGCTACGCCCCAGGCCTCCGATAACCAAGGCCTCCTCCAACCAAGGACCCTTATCACCGCCCAACCCAAGCCACCGTTGAGAAGATCCGACAGATAGCGAAAGCCACCCAATCGGCTTGGGTATCAGCTTTTCTGAAGAGAGAACACTACCAGCCTTTACCCCTACTGGCCAAAGACTAGGGGGAAGTAGACAATAACCAACAGTAACTAACACGCACACGCATATGTATAGGTAGCTATTGACCCGTTACCTAGCGTAGATCCCTTACCTAATGTAAGCCCTTTACCAGGCATTGTCAGTCAATGACAGCATTGTTAATCACCACATGATGTTTTGTGTGAGTTTGATGCAAATAGGCGGATGCCTTATTCTTTATTCATAATTTTTAATGGATACATGAAAATAGCAAAAACCAGCTATATAGTACTGGTCCAGTATATTCAATCTATATAGGAATAGTACATTATCCATTCATGGTGAAGACTTGAAACATTGCTCAAATAGAGCCTAGTGTTATTCTTGCATTTCTATGTTAACTGTGCAAATGGGGGTAACAAGTCGGCTGCTATGCATGCCATGCTGTTCTTTCTCAGTTATCAATATTGATTATTGTACTTTTCAAAACTGATTTACCACAAAAGTGTATTTTTCATGTATTGTCATCACAAATTTGTCCAGTCAATTTTTATCCTTAGTGCATAATTTTTTGTTCTTGCTTTGTATTTTGAATTATCACTTTTCCAACCAGTCAATTTCTGATGAGAGATATATATATAGTCCAGTCTGTGTGGTCACGCATCTGATTGCAAAAAATGAAATTGGGATAATGAAGGAAATAAATTGTATAAAAAAATGATAATTTATCTGTGGGTACTCTAATTATCACCATTAATGACAAGTTGAAGACCTATGGTTGGGATGCAAGAGTGTTTATAAGAATTCTTAATGTCATTTGTGGTTTGCCCATATTCACTCCTAGTTTATTGCAACATCATTGTTGGAAAGCACACAGAATGGGATACCTTTTGAGACCAAAATCTTTGAAAATCAATGAAGTATTAAGCATTAAAAATACACCCAAGAATGGTATGTTTCTCCCTCTCAAAAACTGCACCTCGTCTGTGGATATAATCATAGTTCCCCTGTTTGGTGTGATCAAAGGCCAAATTTGTTTGGTGGCTTCCTGAAACATTTGGCTATATATCATTTGGCTATGATATGAATGGAAGGGTCAACAAGCAACAGCATGTGCAAAGCCAATTAAGACCCAAAGGTCACCTCTTCCAATGATGAAGGCAATGCTTGCAGTAAAAATATAATAATCTGATAGCTACCCAAAGAGCTCTCAAATACGGAAAACAATAAAATAGAATTAACTATGTCAAAGTTATGAAAACAGAAAGCATGGATTTCCATGGATCTCTGTCAAAGTTAATGTTTGAGTTCACATGATATTAGAAAGTGGAGAAAACGCCATGCCCAAGAGGAATAGGAATGAAACATCCGTTTTAAATAATGTGGGCTTGTATATTAAATCGGGAATGAATAACAACAGATTCTTAAAACTTATAGTAAGTCAAAAGGTAAAAACAAATTTATTAGTCCAGCACTGTTAGACCTTCCATCCCAATAGCACAAGTGTCTGCAACCTCTAAGTATTTCTTGCTCCAGATAAGTGCACTAGAAAAAGGTACTGGCAAGGAAAATGAAGCAACGTACTGGAAAGTATCAGTGTACAACTAGAGCGTAGATTCTGTTTGGACCCATTTTGGTCACTGTATATAAATTTGTAAATAGTTGTTTGTAAATAAATAATTCTAGCTATGACACCATATGTCTAGAATTAGGGAACTACCCCAAATTCACTTTCTATGTGCTATCCAATTTTATTGATCTGAGTTCCACTACAATATTTTGATTTCCTGATCGATACCTGGTATGTACCAATAGCAGTACCATGTGATCCGACATGCTATGCAAGCCAGTCAATGATGTAATGTGAACTCCACGACTGCGGTAATAGTCCAGGAGTGCCAAATAAACCCAGAAGGGAATACAAACATCAGAATGAATGACAGAAGTGTTGAATTCCACCAAGTAAGAGGGGAGTGACATTTGCTAACGGAGTTCCGATTTCGATATTGTGCGAGTTTTGTCAAAATCCAAGCATCATAAGGCTACCAGCAATAGTGTGAATCTGATAGTGCTCTTCGCCTACTTTCTTCCATAACTTCCAACCCATTTGCCACGTAATAACTTTTTACCCTTCTCCATTAATCACAGCAGCAACAGAAATAACAGACACACACATGTGGAGAGAAAAATAATAAAAGTTAAAGGGAAATAAAGCCCTTTAGCTAACTCGTTTGAAATGTGATTTACACACACGAAAAATAATTAGTAAGGTTTACGGTATAACTGTGCACCCTGTTATGATGTTAGTTTTTAAGACATAAATTGTACTGGAGTAGTTAGCTTGGCAGTAGTGGAGGTGAAGTTTGTTGACAATGGCTATAATACTCCTAACAATGACTCCCACCATCAACTTTCTAGGCAAGAGGGCTCATGAAGACAATTGGCCTACAAATGTCGTTCTCTACCAACTTGTCCAGCATATACCACAACCAGAACAAAGAAAAACCCTCGTATACATGATGTAAATTAAATCAAACAACATTTGAGTAGCTCACGAGACTACTCTACCCCTAGATCTGTCCTAACCTTTAAGTGCTAGCCCTACGATACACTTTACATGATCCTTATATGAAGCCACAACCCTCTTTTCCAAGCATAAGAGGTGGGCATGTTATGCCCAAAAACCACTGCATGGGTAGTCCCTACGGTTGCAAGCGTATTAGTGTTTATAACTTCCTCAACTTTTCAACATTGTTAGGTGATGTGTACGTGGTGTTCCTGGTGGTCAGGATTTTAATTATCCATTGAACTTCCACTCCATCTCCTTTTATAAAAAAAAAATTCTGAAGAAAATTTGTATCTAGCCAAATTTAGTTGCAGCTCTTGAAGTATTTATTCTGAGTTCATTATTACCAAGGTGACGAAATGGCTCCATGTGAGAACCTACAAGCAAGCTATTGCTTCTCCAAGGCGATGTTTCACAGTTATATAGCCCAGCTGGTAGATACATGTCCAGTACTTACACAACCTTATCGGGACACTTGGGCCTATCCCAGGATGTCCCCAATTAAATACGCTTGGATCCTGAAATCAGCACTAGATCTACTATTCTCGGGCTATACAGGGATGTGCAGTGGTATTCCATCGCCAGGAGTATTCTAGGGTTAGAGTGTAGGGCAAGGGGTATGCTAGGGTTAGCATACTTGCCAACTTTCCATAAGTTAATTCCGGGACATTTATGGCGCAAATTTACGACCGCCCCCCTAATTCGCCCCCCCTAATTAGCGTGCGCGTTTCCCACCCTTAACCGATTAACCGATTATACGCGGTATTAATTAATTCAATTGTACCGCGTGACGCGGAACCTTTTTCATGTGACCTTAGGGTGTGGCGAGTACCAAACAAAACGTGCTAGATCTTTGTCTTGAGGGCTTTTCAGCCTTAGCGGTATATTGCCTGAAGAGAAAGCGTGTCCTTGGCTACCTGATTACAAAAGAAGTTAGTCTTGCCAGCTTTTGTGCCCGCTGTGGATAACAAATTTCGAGGACCAAAGAGTATAATCGAGCGTTCAGCTAAAGATCGGAGTTCTTTGATTCTTCAGAAACTTTCGATGGCGTGTCCAGTTACACTTGCCCGATGCCTTGGAAGCTCCTGGACAGAAGATGACCCCACGCGCTAGCAATTGACAAAGAAAGGTAAGCTATAAATAATTTTAATATTTGGAACGCGTAGCTGCTAGCTTAGCTAAGTTGAACTCTAGGTATGATACTGAATATTGTACGTGCATCCATAGGTTCTTTGCCTGTCAAGTCCCAATACAATGTCCTGCTAACCTACCATCACCCCCATGGGTGGGCATGAAAAGGAGAGAGCAGTGGAGCTGAAGCAAGAAACCCTAACCCCCTGAACTATGAAGCAACTTGAATTTGCCACTTTCTCACAGGTATTACATATCATTTTATATGAATACAATGTAGTACATTGGTACATAGGAGAGAGAAGGTTATATTGCAATAACATGACTATAATTTGTTTTTGTGCCACAATAGGTAGCAGTCGGTGCTCGCAATTCCAGTGTGGCATATCCATATGCCACATTCCTGGCAGTACCACTGGCTGTCACATCGCTTTTGTTGCTGGTAGCAGTAAGTGCAACGTCCTCGACTGCGCTTCCCAGATGTTGCAGAGTTCTTTATTGGAAAGTGGAGGAAAGGAGGACTCTTGATAATAGAGCCACACCCAGCTCTGCGTCGGCTACAATAACTTCCTATTATCTCCTTGGCCAGCTGAATCCTGAACTTCTTGATCGTAAGTTCACCTCCGCTTCCTGACCATCCTTTGTGTAAGATGAAGGCGTTTGTTATGGCCACATCGATCAGAAAGTAAAATATGTATTTGTAGACCTTTCTGCTTTTCACCCTGCACCTATAATATCCTCTGATCTGATCCCCTCTGTCCACGCCTCCCATGTATTTATTGTAGGACTGTATAGCTAAGGGGCAGCTGGGTGTGTAAGTAGGTGTGGTTGATACTGATGTTGGTTGTGGCATGGGTGTGGTTGATTCTGATGTAGGTCGAGGCAGGAGTGTGGAAGTCATTGTGGTCAATACCGATGTGGTTTGAGGCTGGGGTGTGGTCGATACTGAAGTAGATATGGAAGTGCATGTTGTCGATATCGATAGTGGTAAAAGGTGGCAGGTAGCAGTAGTGTTTGCAGAGTCTGATGTGGAAGCAACCACGGAGTCTTTTACTGAGATGGGTGTGGTAAAAGCGGCATTCAAATGTACTTGGGTCGATGGGTTGGGTAAAGGTGTCTTGTGTAATGCGGCAGGTATCGCGAAGGAATGAGCATCTTCCTCTTCCATGTCTAAATATATTATATATATATATATATTATATATATTTTTCATTATATTATTCAACATTTGTTCACTAAAATTTCCTTACCTTCCTGCAGGCCTTCAAATTCCTCATCACTTCCATCTGCAAATGGCTCATCCAAGTCCCCATCTCCATCCAATGCCTTGAGGACCTCCTCCAAAGACAAACATTCTCTTTTTGCCATTATAGTTATCCTATTTTTAATATGTATAAGTCATAATTGTTTTCAAGTTTTCTAAAAAAATGTTATAGTAAGTCCTATATAATAAAGGCACTATCATGAACTTACAGTGTTATAGAGCAGTATCGCAGCAATGGATCCTTCGTAAAGAGTAAGACAGCTAGCCGATCGCGCGAATAAAAAGGCTGCTTGGTATGACGCCAATTGGCGTCTACCGCCGTTCAGAGCACGCACGGGCGTGACGCCAATTGGCGTCTATCGCCGTTAATCGGTTAACGGCGATAGACGCCAATTGGCGTCACGCCCGTGCGTGCTCTGAACGGCGGTAGACGCCAATTGGCGTCATACCAAGCAGCCTTTTTATTCGCGCGATCGGCTAGCTGTCTTACTCTTTACGAAGGATCCATTGCTGCGATACTGCTCTATAACACTGTAAGTTCATGATAGTGCCTTTATTATATAGGACTTACTATAACATTTTTTTAGAAAACTTGAAAACAATTATGACTTATACATATTAAAAATAGGATAACTATAATGGCAAAAAGAGAATGTTTGTCTTTGGAGGAGGTCCTCAAGGCATTGGATGGAGATGGGGACTTGGATGAGCCATTTGCAGATGGAAGTGATGAGGAATTTGAAGACCTGCAGGAAGGTAAGGAAATTTTAGTGAACAAATGTTGAATAATATAATGAAAAATATATATAAAATATATAATTTTTACCTCGCATAGTCTGTTGGTTGATTTGGAGAGGAGAGGGATTTATGGATGTGGGACAGCCAGGAAAGACAGGCGTGGTTTCCCCGAGGAGCTGAAGAAAGCCAAATTCAAGAAAAGGTAAAATTGCACTAGATAAACACAAGTTAGTGTTATGTCACAAACATTTTGGGGTTGAATATCAGTTCATGCATGTTATTTACCACAACTATGAGATACACATTATATGAACTTCTAAACATTTTTAGGGGCCAGTCACTAACCACGCAATGTGGAAAAGTGTGTGCAAATGCATGGCAGGACCGAAAAATCGTCATGATTATGTACACCAACAGTGACCCCAAGAGCGTCACCTCAGTCATTCGGCATACAAACAATGGCTGCAGAGAGGAAATAAGCTGCCCCTTAGCTATACAGTCCTACAATAAATACATGGGAGGCGTGGACAGAGGGGATCAGATCAGAGGATATTATATACTTTACTTTCTGATCGATGTGGCCATAACAAACGCCTTCATTTTACACAAAGGATGGTCAGGAAGCGGAGGTGAACTTACGATCAAGAAGTTCAGGATTCAGCTGGCCAAGGAGATAATAGGAAGTTATTGTAGCCGACGCAGAGCTGGGTGTGGCTCTATTATCAAGAGTCTTCCTTTCCTCCACTTCCCAATAAAGAACCCTGCAACATCTGGGAAGCGCAGTCGAGGACGTTGCACTTACTGCTACCAGCAACAAAAGCGATGTGACAGCCAGTGGTACTGCCAGGAATGTGGCATATGGCTATGCCACACTGGAATTGCGAGCACCGACTGCTACCTATTGTGGCACAAAAACAAATTATAGTCATGTTATTGGAATATAACCTTCTCTCTCCTATGTACCAATGCACTACATTGTATTCATATAAAATGATATGTAATACCTGTGAGAAAGTGGCAAATTCAAGTTGCTTCATAGTTCAGGGGGTTAGGGTTTCTTGCTTCAGCTCCACTGCTCTCTCCTTTTCATGCCCACCCATGGGGGTGATGGTAGGTTAGCAGGACATTGTATTGGGACTTGACAGGCAAAGAACCTATGGATGCACGTACAATATTCAGTATCATACCTAGAGTTCAACTTAGCTAAGCTAGCAGCTACGCGTTCCAAATATTAAAATTATTTATAGCTTACCTTTCTTTGTCAATTGCTAGCGCGTGGGGTCATCTTCTGTCCAGGAGCTTCCAAGGCATCGGGCAAGTGTAACTGGACACGCCATCGAAAGTTTCTGAAGAATCAAAGAACTCCGATCTTTAGCTGAACGCTCGATTATACTCTTTGGTCCTCGAAATTTGTTATCCACAGCGGGCACAAAAGCTGGCAAGACTAACTTCTTTTGTAATCAGGTAGCCAAGGACACGCTTTCTCTTCAGGCAATATACCGCTAAGGCTGAAAAGCCCTCAAGACAAAGATCTAGCACGTTTTGTTTGGTACTCGCCACACCCTAAGGTCACATGAAAAAGGTTCCGCGTCACGCGGTACAATTGAATTAATTAATACCGCGTATAATCGGTTAATTAGCATGCACAATTTTTTGACCACATCACTTATTAGCATGTCACACCCACTAATGATGATGTAATTTGTCCTTGTTTGAATAAAATTGAAGTTTATGAAGTAGAAGTAGAAGCAGGACCAGCTGAAACATCTGAGTCAGAATGGGGACTAGCTACATAACTCTTTGTAGCCTTCTTGCACTCTGAGAGTAGTTCAGGAGGGAGTTTGATGTCCAGACAGCAATTATCAATGTTGAACTTCATGGCCATAAGGGCAACAATGGAGACTGGTCAAAATTTGACCTTTGATCAGAGTAGATCTTCCTCAGTATGGAAAAACCTCATTCATTAGAGACTGGGATGGACCTGATATTAATTTGTGAAGGAGATTGAATCTTGGCTGCCCTTCCAATGTGATCATTTCCCCAACTTCCAACCAGAAAAGCCCTGCCTTGGGTCTCATGACACCATCAGCTGCCTTGTACTCGACAAATGTTGGTAAATCATTGGGAGAAAGCTTGAAGTCTTGGAATTGCACCTTCAGATTCTGCAGAGATATAACATCTTTGAGGCCAATCTGTGGAAAACGTTTAGCTAGTGAAGTGATGGTGTTGAAAGAGAACAATGAAGTGTGTTAGGCTGAATGATAGGATCACATCAACGAATCTCCAAATGGAAATTTGACAAGCATTTTCAACGTTGAAGACATATAAAAAGCTCTTATAGCTTCAAAGAATGGTGCTGTGTCATGAAGGTGTTCAAGATGAGATACACTAGCCCACGTATCATCACCAATTCCCAAATCCTCAACATGATTGGCCTCATCGAAGTCAAGAATCTTGAGGTTATCACTAGCAGCTAGAATGGTGTCCTCAGAAAGAAAGTTTGAAGCATATAACCTAACTAACCGGTTCATCTCATCACACAGCTATGAGGTAGCATTCTCTGTAGATTTCTGGAAGAGACGGTTGAATTGATCCATTGAGGGAAAGACAAAAGAAAGTGCAACAGAGGTTTCGTCAGAGGATTCTCAAGCCTTGAAAGAATGCTACAGACCTTAACTGTTTCAGCTTCCTCACAAGACAAGAAGAATGACTTCAAACCATCATACTGCCTGAGGTAATGATTCACACACTTCAGCAATCTGAGCCATCGTGTGGGGCAATGCTTCAAAATCACCCCTGGCTCAGTGGTTAAAAGTGAACACCATAGGTTGACAAACTGCTGCTTCCTCTTGCTGCTATGATGGAAATAGTAGAATATGTCGATGAAGAGCTGGTCAATGTTCACTGGGAGTGCCTTCAAACCAGCTTTGACTGTCAAATGGCAGATGCAACCAACATCATATGCTCATATGCAACCAACATCATACAAAGTTGGGATCTCATCCTTAATCAGCTTCTGCACATCTGACCTCACTCCTTTCATAACATTGGTGGTATCAGACATGAAAGACACTGCATTGTCAAAGCTGAGCCCATTAGTCAGTGACTCCTTCAAGGCTTGAAACAAGTTGGTAGCTGTACCAATGTTCACAATGGGCATATCCAAGAATCTCGTCCGTACTTCACCTATCTGTGGATCAAGAAGCCTCACAAGAATTATGCAAGACTTATCCCTCTTGTCATTGGATTCATCAATCATCAAAGAGAATGGACCACTTGACATTGACTCAATAACTCTCTGTGTGAAGTAAGGAGCAAGAGCTTTCTTCACTATGGCGGTGGTTTTGGTGCGGAAACAGGAGAATTTCTTTGCAATTTCAGAGTCTGGGAACATCTTGCTGAAAAGCTTGGTGGCATGGTCACTAGACAGAAAGGATATGTTGTGCTTAGCAACAAATGTAGCCCACCTGACCTCTGCTTCGATTACTTGATCACTTGTCTGATGTTGGAAGAGAGAGGTGATTGGAATAGTTGATAGCACAGCCTTTGACATATCCTTATGTTTCTTGCTCTTGAGGTGAGATGTGACATCATTACGACCACCATGGGTGACACCAAAGTCGATTGCATACAGAGTACCATCGTACATACAAGTGACCTAAAATGAAGGCAAGACTACTGACATTACTATTGCATTGAACACCAAGAAGCACACTGTACCCATGATGTTATTATTTACCGTGAAATTTTCGGATTAGTGAAATGTATGAATATCATTATATTGAACTCTGATGTATATTTTTTGCAGGTGTGGGTTTACTGGGTGGTGGGAGTACAAGTCATTTTTAATCATTATGATCCCTTCCCATCCTCATTCTTTTAGTATGTCTCCGGAATCCCATCTCAGTCATCTTCCTTTTGCATCCTCGCAACTCGCTGCCCTTCTTCTTTATGTCTGAGATAGTGGAGACTCCAACTCCATACTGTTCAGATAGTAACTTGTAGCTTTTCTTCCCGAGCTGGTCCAGGATCTCGACCTTCTCCTCGATGGTAAGGCTCTTGTGTGCTATTTTCTTCTCCATAGCACTGCAGCTGCATCGTATGACAGGCTCGTGGTAGGTTCAAAGTTCAATAATAGCACGCATTTTGAATCGCTTTCCCCCCCTTTTTCTTTTTTCTTTTCCCCCCTGCTCAGCTATATACCTAATGCAGTTCGGATTAGCGAGGTTTCGGATTAACGGGGTCCGGATTAGCGAGGGTCTACTGTACTAGGGATACATGCTGTATAGTCCGTCACCATTGCTTGTGACTCCCTGGGATGTTCTAGGAAAGGATACTACATTACTGGACATGTTTGCACGTGCTAGTCTCATATCCCTTTACCAGCAGGTCTGACCTCTCATAACTAGTCCCACATCAGGTTCACTTTGGGCACACACCCACATCAGGATCACTTTGGACACACCCACATCAGGGTTCACTTTGGACACACCCACATCAGGGTTCACTTTGGGCACACCCACATCACGGTTCACTTTGGACACACTCACATCAGAGTTCACTTTTGGCACACCCACATCACGGTTCACTTTGGACACACTCACATCAGGGTTCACTTTGGACACACCCACGTCAGGGTTCACTTTGGACACACCCACGTCAGGGTTCACTTTGGACACACTCACATCAGGGTTCACTTTGGACACACCCACGTCAGGGTTCACTTTGGACACACCCATGTCAGGGTTCACTTTGGACACACTCACATCAGGGTTCACTTTGGACACACCCACGTCAGGGTTCACTTTGGACACACCCACATCAGGGTTCACTTTGGGCACACCCACATCAGGGTTCACTTTGGACACACCCACATCATGGTTCACTTTGTTGGGCACACCCACATCAGGGTTCCCTTTGGGCACACCCACATCAGGGTTCACTTTGGGCACACCCACATCAGGATTCACTTTAGACACCCCCACATCAGGGTTCCCTTTGGACACACCCACATCAGGTTCACTTTGGACACACCCACATCAGGGTTCACTTTGGGCACAGCCACATCAGGTTCACTTTGTGCGCACCCACATCACGGTTCACTTTGGACACACCCACATCAGGGTTCCCTTTGGGCACACCCACATCATGGTTCACTTTGGGCACTCACTTTGGGCACACACACATCAGGTTCACTTTGGACACACCCACATCAGGTTCACTTTGGGCACACCCACATCAGGATTCACTTTAGACACCCCCACATCAGGTTCACTTTGGACACACCCACATCAGGGTTCACTTTGTGCGCACCCACATCACGGTTCACTTTGGACACACCCACATCAGGTTCACTTTGGACACACCCACGTCAGGTTCACTTTGTGCACACCCACATAACGGTTCACTTTAGACACACCCACATCAGGTTCACTTTGTGCGCACCCACATCAGGGTTCACTTTGGACACACCCACATCAGGGTTCCCTTTGGGCACACGAGTCGCAATTGAGTTGGGTTGGTCTGCTAACTTGAACAACACATTATAGATAAATAGAATGGTGTATAAAAATAATAGTATCTTAGCTGTCAGTTTATTAGGCAAGTGTGTTTTTTTTGTTTTTTAAGCTCACAGGATTCCAGAGGACCACACAAAATCAGAGGTGATGGGGAGACGTCAAAAATCAGTCATTGCCTACCATACGGAACAGTAAATGAAATGTAGTCTCCAAATACACCCCAGGATGCCCTTTGAGTTTGATAGACGCTGATCCAAACGACCAATACTGCTACCCAGATAGCACTCCCAATCGCTGAACCCGCCACATATTTTCGAATGTTTCGATTTCCGTTCTTTTTGAAAGCCTCTCTGAAGAACCATAGGCTGTTCACAAGCCAAAGCACTGGAAGAAAGAAAAATCCTCCCACGAAGTATTTTCGGCAGACAGTCAACTTCTCTTCGTCGCTAGCTTTGTCCAAGTTCATCTTTTCACCCTGCCTAACAAGGGTTTAAATTTCGAAGTGCAGTAACATTCTATTTAACCGGCGGTGACCTTTTATGATGTCACATGTATGACGTCACATGTGCAAGTCACGTGTATGGCTCCAAAAATCCAATATGGCGGACTCGGTGCACGTCAAGATTTCGAGTGCAAGATTAAAGAATATGGTGCAGAAAAGTATGTCAACTTTTACAAGAGGAACACCAGAAAGATTGAAGCATACAAGAAGCACTATTCCCACAAAGCCAAGCTTAAAATTCCACCAAACCTTCAATAGACTTGGCTTCCCGTATGCTTTTGAAATCAGTAGGCTGTAATGCTTGTCCCAGGACAAGTCATTGCATATTACTAATCCAAGATCCTTGTGGCTGTCAAACATTGGTATTTCCTCACCTGTCATTGTGTACTTGAATTAAACTGTGGGAGATTTGCCAACAAAGCGAACAAGAGCGTATCTGTATCTGAAGGACATAAAGTCCATGGAACATGTCCAGTCGAACATGTCCAGAGGAGAGCTTCTAAATATATTCTAAACGACTTCACTTCTGTCTACAAGAGCAGACTTATCACTCGATTTGCTTCCTTTGATGATGTTCTTAGAATTGAACAATATAATGTTTTTCATCAAGTGTCTACATCTTCCTTCAGCATAACCGACTATGTCGCTTTCAGTGAGTGTGCAACTAGACCTAAAGCAACCAAATTGATTCACGTCAGATCGAGCACAAACAACTCGCCAGCTCTACTTCAATCGTATACCCCGTTTATGGAACTCACTTCCACCTCTAAATCTCAGGCTCTCCATCCCTACTCTCAAAAGAAAGATTGAAGACCACCTATGGCTCCACTTCAATCTACACTTTGACTGAAAATCTCTGCACTTTTCATTATATATATATGCCCTTGTAACCGTTGCATGTCAATTCCACATTCAAATAACTATAATTAAGAATTCACACATGTATCTTACCAGGCTGCTAGTGACAGAGCTAGTAAGCCCACAGCTATCTACTATCATCAAATTTCACTTGTCACAATCTCATCCACCAATTTCACTCATGATCTGTAAATCATATTAATTATAATAATAATACAATAATAATAATATGGAGAGGTGGACTTCTGTTGGGTTCATGGAGGCAGTCAGCACAAAACCATGGCTAACAGCTGGCTCTAAACCAAGCACCAACAGCAACTGGCTCTAGCAATACCAAGCACCAACAAGAACTGGCTCTAGTAATACAAAGCACCAGAACAACTTGCTCTACACCAAGCACCAACAACAACTGGCTCTAGTAATACCAAGCACCACCAACAACTGGCTCTAGCAACACCAAGCACCAACAACAACTTGCTCTACACCAAGCACCAACAACAACTGGCTCTATACCAAGCACCAACAGCAACTGGCTCTAGCAATACCAAGCACCACCAACAACTGGCTACATACCAAGCACCAACAGCAACTGGCTCTAGCAATACCAAGCACCAGAACAACTGGCTCTAGCAATACCAAGCACCACCAACAACTGGCTCTAGCAATACCAAGCACCACCAACAACTGGCTCTAGCAATACCAAGCACCACCAACAACTGGCTCTAGCAACACCAAGCACCAACAACAACTTGCTCTACACCAAGCACCAACAACAACTGGCTCTATACCAAGCACCAACAGCAACTGGCTCTAGCAATACCAAGCACCAACAGCAACTGGCTCTAGCAATACCAAGCACCAACAACAACTGGCTCTAGCAATACCAAGCACCAACAACAACTGGCTCTAGCAACACCAAGCACCAACAACAACTGGGACAACAGCCAGTAGAAGAGTCTTTTACCGGCTGCCATAAAACCAATTTGGTCACATGACACGCCAATGGAATGATTATGTGACTACCCCAGTAAAATAGAGGCGTGCATAGCAATGGCATTGACATTTCTATTAATGCGCATCGGTAGTTCTAACGAAAGTAGGTAGGTCAAGGATGTGTCTCACCAACGGTTGGGCCAAGAATGATGGGCCAAGAATGAAGAACTTTTTTTTTTAAACCGAGGTATCTTGTGGGAACCTGACAACCAGCTGCTGGTAGCAGGGCGAGGAAGGTCAAGTGTATGTTTGAATGCTCATAGATTATTTACCTTATGGTCATAATAGTAAGATCGGACAACAAACATAAAATTACGGTCAAAACAGAAACACAACCATCACCAGCTAGGTATCTTGCTTCATCTGCAAAGGATATCACCAAAACTGGTCTACAAGCACTGGTCACTCTTTTTGGGGTGGGGGGGGGGATGGGGGAAGTATTCCCCAAGGATGTGTGACTCTATATCCTTTATTTACCTTTGCACTGAGTTAAAACATTCTGTTGTATGCACAGTCTTGAGGAATCGATTAATTCTCATAATTTACACAACAATCACTTCAGAAGCCAAACTTGTTCTTGCAGTTGCACAGATTATTTTGCTTGCATCATATATTCAGGATCGTAAGAGTTCACTTTGTGACAAACTATTGGAAGGCGTCATTTACTCAAAAAAATAAGAGCAAGAGTCTGGGAAACAATAGCAACCATGATCCTTAAAATTTAGAAGTGGCACTATACTCAAAGGGAGCGTTAAAGGGGGGGGGGGGGGAATAACCCTGCTTGTGAGTTCTTAGCTTCCCATTTATCATCAGAACAAAACAAAGCAACAAAACAAACCAAAAAAAAGCACGTAAAATACTTGAAGGTGCAAGTATTGACCACACTGGGGTCAGGCATTGAGGTGATGAATATGATTAATAAAAATATATTTCCTACATATATATGCATGTACTTTTGTGATCAATTGCATTTAATAAATGACCTCCGTATATCTCTCAGCTCATTCAGTTTGAGATTGGAAAATGAGATATTCAGATGTGGAAGAGGGTCTTTTAGGACAGTTCAGATAAACGGTACTTTTGTGAATTATTACACAACTATGTGGATGTCCATGGCTGTCACTCTACTGCAGGTGTCCATGGCTACTGCAGGTGTCCATGGTTGTCACTCCACTGCAGGTGTCCATGGTTGTCACTCCACTGCAGGTGTCCATGGCTACTGCAGGTGTCCATGGTTGTCACTCCACTGCAGGTATCCATGGCTATCACAGCACTGCAGCTGTCCATAGCTTGTCACTCCACTGCAGCTGCCCATGGCTTGCAAGGATCATATTCCACTTTCATTATACATTCTGAAATTTTTTAATTTTATATAGAGTCCTATGCATTCATCTTTGGGCACCTCTCCCCATCTCCCACAAACAAACTCATTTTTGTGTGGTAATAATCGTTAATTCGTGGGGTTTTTCTTGCAGTAGTCATTGTCATTTATTGTCTTTATGTACATAGCAAGGCTCAACAGTAACTGATAGAGCTATGTTTTATTCTTTGTCTTTTTTCAGATCTTGAGAATGGTTTATCATAATAAAAAGCACATTTTTAAAAACGAAAACGACTGCATTATAAGTTCAGTGTAACCCCTCCACAGATAATGCGTAGCTTACTAACGTCATCAGGGTGGCCGAATCATCTTCTGGCAGGCACGCCATTCCCGTGGGAATTTGGCGGGACGCGGTTTAGGTTCAACCTCTTTATACGACGCATGCTCGTTTTAACAGTGTGCAATTATGTTTGCGCGCGCCACTTTAGCTCACGTGTGAACGTTCACTCGACCTGAGCTGGTTCTTCTCTTAGTAGCGAGAGTTTATAAACCTGACAACCAGGTGTTTTATCCGCCAAGTACGACAATACGTCCTTGAAATTATCAAAATTCTATCGAATCTATATTAAAACGTGAAGTTGCTGCCAGAAAATTTTAAAGGTGAGTAGTAGCCATTTTTTCCTTAATCTGTCTTGAGACTGTATGAAGTCGATGTAGGGTATAAGTGCTTAAGTGTCCTGACTTTCTACTTGAATGTTCTTGTTAATGGCTTGTTCTAGCCTAGTCCATGTATTTGATTCCACCCATACTGCTACATAACATGCTACATACAGATGACCTATAACCATGTTTTTTTTGCTGTTAGTTTGCAATGGTTTGTCCAGACTATTGTAATATTGTGACAAACCTTCACTTACACTCCCGGAAAATCAGTCGTTTCGTCTTTTGCAACAATGTACCATGTGATAATGAGTTCCTAATGCTACACCATTTCATGTAATTCTACTACGAAAACCAAATTCTTTTTCTCTCTCTGACCTTCCACCATTCCCCTCTCCCTTCCTCCCTCCATCTGCCATTACCCTTCTTCCGCGTTAAAGGGACATCCTGTTCTTGATGAGGTCCAGAACGATCTCACACCACACCCCTGGAATTAGTCTGTGATGTAAGGGCATTTCAGACCGACATTTTTTCTCCCACGTATAACCACATGCCCTTACAAGCATCTCACTTCTATCTATCTATCTTTCCATACATGGATACCCAACGTTTGCAAGCAGCTTTCTGTATTTGCACACGCCACATATTCATGCCATCTGTAGCACTTCCTCACTCCCAGTAAACAACAACAACAACAACAGTGCTAGCATGCATCTTTGCCAACCACACACACTGTACTCACCCACCTTCCAGAAGTCGGTTGGATTTTGCTGGGCGTCGGCCGCACTGGTCAGGTCGATGAGAGGGTCGTCACGATGTGCATGATCAATATGTCAATTTCTAAACCTGTATGTCGTGTAAGATGTTCTATAAATAAGTTTCCACCCCCCCTCATTTGTGTAGTGTAATTCATCTGATTGCATGTTTGTGTGTGTGTATGTGTGTTAGTTCATTGTTTCTTCTTTGTTAATGGAACTCTTCAATGGATGTACAAGGGTACCCATAGCTAGCCCTGTGCTCTGTCTGTTCTCTGTGTTGCGAAGGGATTATTTGGAATTCGATGCTAAAATTTGTTATTTGCCATGTAAAGAAGAATGCACAGAGCTAGCTATGAGTGTACCGTTCCCCCCTGGGACACCCATGAGGTGTTCCTCGAGTGTTCCGATGAGTTGGTGAGTATGTGTGTTTCTTCCAGAAGCTAATATGGAGCAGACCGGTCCACTGATATCGCCAGCCCAGCTGCCCAAGCTGACGGACACGCAGCTAAAGCAACTGCAGATGGCTAAGAAGTACTGCCTAGATATCTCTAATAAATTTGTAAGTGGAGTCTAGGGTCAGTAGTGGTAGGAGTGTTAGGATACTAACAACCGATGTTAGGATACTAATGACCAAATGTTAAGTTGTACAAATAATCGGTGTTTATATGCTAACAATCAAGGGTACTAATAACAGGGTTACTTATTTACTTTTGTCTTTTTCCATTTGTTTTCTCTCCCTCTGTCATACTTTCCATTCTCTCTTCTCCTTCCCATGCTCTCTCCCTTTTCTTTCCCCTCTTCCCTTTTCTCTCTCTCCTGCTGTCCATTCCCTCTCTCCACTCCCTCTCTCCACTCCCTCTCTCCACTCCCTTCCTCCTCCCTCCACTCCCTCCACTCCCTTCCTCCTCCCTCCACTCCCTTCCTCCTCCCTCCACTCCCTCTTCCCACTTCACCATGTCTCCCTCCCTTCATCCTTATTTGTCTTCAGCAACAACTGAAGCAGAGTGAAAATCAAGTGATTCAGATGCACGCTTTGCAGGAGGCAGCAAACCGACAGAGAGCCCTCATGTTGATGAGCAGGTGTCTATATAGCACACACACACAGCATAGACACATTGCAGGAAGCAACAAACAGACAGAGAGCCCTCATGTTGATGAGCAGGTGTCTACATAGCACACATACACAGCATAGACACATTGCAGGAAGCAACAAACAGGCAGAGAGTCCTCATGTTGATGAGCAGGTGTCTACATAGCATATAGACTTGTGATACACCTTACATGATTTTGATCGCCTTGCTAACCAGTGTGCATGTGTGGCATTTGGTTAAATATATTCACTCTTGGCTTTCAAACTCGGTCTGTAGGATCTACGTGGGTAGCATCAATTTTGAGTTGGGGGAAGAATCTGTGCGTACAGCGTTTGGACCGTTTGGCACAATTAAGTCGATTAATTTATCGTGGGACAGTGCTGCCATGAAACACAAAGGCTACTCCTTCCTGGAGTACGAGACAGCAGAGGCCGCACAGTTGGCACTGGAGCAGATGAATGGCGTGGTCATTGGTGGTAGGAATATCAAGGTGAGGGTCTTGGAAGACATGTTGGCAGACACTTGTGATGCAATGTGATTTGTGGTTAGGTTGGACGTCCCAACAACGTCCCTCAGGCTGCTCCTATCATTGCCGCCATCCAAGAGGAGGCAAAGAAGTACCCTCGAATATACGTCACCTCGATACATGCAGATCTCACTAGTGATGATGTCAGGAGGTAACTTGTAGTGAGGTACACCTTACCTAGTAATTAAGGCATGTATGATTGCCACACCTTACCTATATGGTTTTATGTTTGGTCTAGTTTTTCCATATCTTACCTAGAGTTTTTCCGTACCTTACCTAGAGTTTTTCCGTACCTTACCTAGTGTTTTTCCGTACCTTACCTAGTTTGTTTGCTACACTTTACCTAGTACATTGCCACACCTTACCTATATGGTTGTATGTTTGGCCATACCTTACCCAGGTTGCTACACTTTATTCAGTATGTGTTTACCATACCTTTGGTATTGCCAGCTACACTTTACCTGTTAATAGTTAATGAGTGTGATTATGATTGACCACACCCTGCCTTATATGTTGTGTTTGTCACAATACCTTGTATAGATAACTTTACCTTACCTAATATATTCATTAAATAAACACAACATACCTAATACATTCAGCTATGTCTTACCTAAAATGGTTGACGACTAGTGCCTACTAGATCTTACACACACTCTTCTCTACTTGACGATGTGTATAATTATTCAATGGTGAATAAGTTTGCAAAAATAGGTGTGACTTTGCAAGACTACGGCAACCCATTGTGTGTGTGTGTGTGTATTAGGGAATTTCCTTTCTCTTATGAGAATAATGCTGACTCATGACCTGTTAAAACTTGAAGGTTCACGACATACCGAGGCCAAAGAGGACAGGCTGGTTCAGTGGTGCTGTGAAAAAGTGTCTGTGGGTATCTTAGTATTAGGTGGGCAAGAACTTTTGATTCCCCTAGGTGATCCAGGGATTGTCCATGGAGTCGTTGAATATGCATGGTAGAGGGGGCGGGAAGGTAAGTGTCCCAAGCCTAAGGTAGATATTGGGTGTCCCTAATTCCCAAGCCTAATGGTATCCCTAGTCCCAAGCCTAAGGTAGAAGATATTGGGTGTCCTTATCCCAAGCCTAATGGTAGGTATTGGGTGTCCCTAATTCCCAAGCCTAAGGTAGAGCTCCCTAGTGCCAAGCCTAATTCCCAAGCCTAATGGTAGATATTGGATATCCCTAGTCCCAACCTGAGGTAGATATTGGTTGTCCCTAGTCCCAAGCCTAATGGTAGATATTGGGTGTCCCTGTCCTAAGCCTATTGGTGTATTGGATATCCCTAGTCCCAACCTGAGGTAGATATTGGTTGTCCCTAGTCCCAAGCCTAATGGGGTGTCCCTGTCCCAAGCCTAATGGTAGATATTGGGTGTCCCTAGTTCTAAGCCTAAAGTAGATATTGGGTGTCTAATGGTAGATATTGGGTGTCCCTGTCCCAAGCCTAATGGTAGATATTGGGTGTCCCTAGTTCTAAGCCTAAAGTAGATATTGGGTGTCTAATGGTAGATATTGGGTGTCCCTGTCTCAAGCCTAATGGTAGATATTGGGTGTGTGTGTCTGTGTGAAGCTCAAATGCACTTATGAGGAGCAAAGTGAGAATAAAGTGGTTTTGGGTGTTTTCAGAGTGTAGTGGCTGGGGGTGACTCACAAGTTGATTACATGTAACAAGAGTAGATACCGGGGAGAGGGGGTAGGCTAGAGAGCTGGCAGACATGCTCCTCCCCTTGCCATATGGACCAGCCAAGTGATCAAATGGTTATTTAGCATTAACATAGCGTCTGTAGAAAAACCTCCAAGAGTTCTCAAAAGGAGCATCTACTTTTTTCTTCTGGTTTTCTGGGCCATAACACATCTGGCATAACAAACATACCCTCCCTCCCTGTGTGAGAACAATATTTAGTCCTAGTTAGCTACATTACATGAGTTGAAGATTTCTGCACCCATTATCACTAAACTGTCTTATCTGCTCAGCTCTCACTGCTGCCTTTTTGTTTCTCCTCTGTCCTCTCTTTCAGTGTCTTCGAAGCTTTCGGGACAATCAAGAAGGTGGAACTCGCTCCAGATATCACTGCCGGCAAACACAGGGGGTGGGGCTTCATTGATTATGAAAACCATAAAAGTTCACAGGATGCCATCAACTCCATGAACCTGTTTGACTTAGGCGGCCAGTTTCTTAGGGTCGGTCGGGTAAGCATCTGCTGCAAGGTGGGAAGGGAATAGGTACTGGAGTCCAAAGTGGAAAACACAATGACCAACACCCACACTGGGTTGAGGCAGATTGAACTAGGTTGACATTAGCTCTATGGGGACACACACTGGACCAACACCACACTGGGTGGAGGCAGGTTGAAGTAGGTTGACAATAGCTTGACAATAGCTCTGTGGGGATGCATACTGGACCAACACCACACTGGGTGGAGGCAGGTTGAAGTAGGTTGACAATAGCTCTATGGGGATGCACATTGGACCAACACCACACTGGGTGGAGGCAGGTTGAAGTAGGTTGACAATAGCTCTATGGGGATGTACATTGGACCAACACCACACTGGGTGGAGGCAGGTTGAAGTAGGTTGACATTAGCTCTATGGGGACACACACTGGACCACATCACACTGGGTGGAGGCAGGTTGAAGTAGGTTGACAATAGCAATGTGGAGACACACGAGATCAACACCACACTGCGATAATGGCTAATATCCTCTGCAGTGTATGACTCCTCCACTTCCCCTCTACCCTCCGAACACCAATCCTATATTGGCAGGAGCTAACATGGCCACACAGTGCAGCCTCGCTGCCATCGCAGCAGCAACTACTGTGGGAGGTGAGTGTAAAGGTAGGTTAGTTGTATGCAATATGGTTGTTGTGATGTATTAGTAATGTAGTGCTTCGTGCAAGCATTTTATTTTGGGGATTGATATATTGTGCGGAGTAAAGAGTGTGCAAATATTGGTTGGGGTAAATATAATTGGGGGTCATTATTTGGGGTTCCAACTTGCAGATTTTTTTGTTAATTGTGTCTGAAAATGCTATCCTTGATTAGACCACACCCTCAAATATGTTTATATCACCTCATATGAGTAGTGGTACTCTAGTACAAGTTGCGCAGCTATGCCAGTTCAGAGTTCACGTAATGTAATCAGGGACGTCCAGTACTGCACAGAATATCACGGATCGTGCTTGGAGGACCAAAGTTTGAAGTTGTGCCAAGTATTAAACCTAATTCCCCTGAGCTCTTAGGTTCATTCCTAGCCCAACAACCACTGCCACCAAGAATGCTCTAGCCACTACTGCCTAACCCTATGACCAATGCTGGAGCAGCCACTTCCCTAGCCCTGCTGTATCAGCCACTTCTCTAGCCCTATGACCAAAAAGAATGCTGGAGCAGCCACTGCCCTAGCCCTATGTCCAATAAAAATGCTGTATCAGCCACTGCCCTACCCCCTATGACCAATAAGAATGCTGGAGCTGCCACTGCCCTAGCCCTATGACCAATAAGAATGCTGGAGCAGCCACTGCCCTAGCCCTATGACCAATAAGAATGCTGGAGCAGCCACTGCCCTAGCCCTATGACCAATAAGAATGCTGGAGCTGGTCCTATGGCTAATAAGAATGCTGGAGCAGCCACTGCCCTAGCCCTATGACCAATAAGAATGCTAGAGCTGCCACTGCCCTAGTCCTATGGCTAATAAGAATGCTAGAGCTGCCACTGCCCTAGCCCTATGACCAATAAGAATGCTAGAGCTGCCACTGCCCTAGCCCTATGACCAATAAGAATGCTGGAGCAGCCACTGCCCTAGCCCTATGACCAATAAGAATGCTAGAGCTGCCACTGCCCTAGCCCTATGACCAATAACAATGCTAGAGCTGCCACTGCCCTAGCCCTATGACCAATAAGAATGCTAGAGCTGCCACTGCCCTAGCCCTATGACCAATAAGAATGCTAGAGCTGCCACTGCCCTAGCCCTATGACCAATAAGAATGCTAGAGCTGCCACTGCCCTAGCCCTATGACTAATAAGAATGCTAGAGCTGCCACTGCCCTAGTCCTATGACCAATAAGAATGTTGTATCAGCCACTTCCCTTGCCCTATGGCTAATAAGAATGCTGTATCAGCCACCGCTAGCCCTATAATGTTGGCACCAAGAACTGTCTAGCAACTACTGCCTAGTCCTAGCCAGTGTTTAGGTGGACAACGATTTTGAACTTTGGGGGCATGCACGAGTATCCGGGGTGATAAATAGCAACACTTGACATACATTGATCACGGATCTGTGCAACTATCGAATATTCTCTAATAGGAACCGCGATCACTATTTACATCCGTCCAATCTACCTGCGAGTAATATTTTTGGAAGGGCAGTTAAAATTAGAAGGGTAGTTACTTACTATTGATTGCAGTTGTGAAGGAGTTCAAGTATCTGTTTAGAGGACTTCTAATCGTGTGGGTGCCCGTGGCTCAGTGGTTGAGTAACCCACCGTGAAAGCAGAAGTCCAGGGTTATTTGAGCATGTCTTATTGCTATTTGCCTCTGGTTACAGTTGGAAGGGAGGTTGCTATAACCAATTGAGACCGAGTTACGCTGGTTGCAATTGGAGGGGCGGTTCCTTCTAGAGGAAATAAAAACACAAGGGAGTCATGCTTTGTTTGCCCCTGGGTGCCTCTTGGAAGTAAAAGTAATTAGTATTTTAAAGCTGTTCGTTTTGTTTTTGTAGGGTCTTCCATGATTACTGTACCGGATATGACCTCGCTGGCCTCAGGTACGCAGTAACTTGCTCTTAGAGGGGTGTGTCCTTAGGTACGCAGTAACTTGCTCTTAGAGGGGGGAGGGGGGTTCTTAGGTACGCAGTAACTTGCTCTTAGAGGGAGGGTGGGAGCACTTTCTCTAGCATATTTCAGAGTGGTGTGGTACAGCTCGGGCTGAAATATGGCTATCTAGAGTTCAAAATTCACACCCACACTTGCAAGAACTTTGAAAAGGGAGGGGGCATAGTTGATCCAGGATTACCCATGGGACAGGATGTGCATGATGTATTTGCCTGCCTTGTGTACTTTTCCGTACTATTAGCATGTATGTACATGTGAGAATTGTACATGTGAGAATTGGTACTAAATTATTAGCATCAACTCGCCTCGGGTCACATGATATATCACATGATGTTGTAAGGTGGTTGGACTGTGAGGATACATACTGTTAAGACTGACAAGACTAAATGTCACATGGTTTACACCATACGCTATTCTGAGTCCAAACCTCTACATGGAGAAGGGAGGGGTCTGTTCGATGTTTTACTGCATGTGTGTGTCTAGCGCTCTTGCAATTTGTAGATGAGTTGCATCTTCTAAACAGGATGAGTGTCATTGGAGTGAGTGTGGTGTAATATAGTGGATAACTCCATGCACATCTCAATTTTAATGCTTGTCAACCCTGTGTGTGTGTGTGTTGTGCTTTCTTCTTCATGAATTTGTTATATAACGAAAGGACTCATAGGGGAGGGGGGGGGGGGGGGAACAACTGTGATGACCATGTATTGTTCTCGATGCATGTCTGCTCGTAGCCTCCTTCCCCAACGTGACGATCACGGCCAAACAACAGGAGCAAGTGCTCTCAACCACGTCCTATGCCAAAAATGAGACCACCACTGCACAAGCCGTCGCCAACAACGATATGAGCACTCTACAGCAGGAGGAGAACTTCTCCATATCTGGGAGCAACGCCAGACTAATGATCATGCAGAAGCTGTCTCGCAACTCAAAGGCAAGTAAACACTTGAATTTCTTCACCATAGTGGGTCATTGACATGCAAAGTGCGTGGAAGTATTTTGCCCTGCATCCTGGGGGGCTTTAGGTTTGACACATGCGATACCTTCTAAGAGAAGAGGTTAATTAAGTCGAAATAGTGGTATAGGGTCAAAGAGCACAGAAATTCCGTGTAACGGGAAGCTTCGGTATTGGAAATTTTTGTGATTCGTGGAGTCCTTAAAAAGGATTTTGAATTTCACTTTGGTCCTTCCAAGATGCAGTGTGCACATATTAACCACACCCATTTTCAGACCCATGTGACAGCCTGCCGCAAACCTCGAGGTTGTCACATCTCTAGAGACGTCGGGGATGATGCTTCAATGATAATACACGCAATGACTTCTCGTGAGAGGTCAACGGTAAACGGACCATCGTCAAAATATATACTTGAGGTGTTAGCGAGTAAAGTAAATATATATATATATCTTTGTATGTATGAATTCCTGAGAGTAAACCAGCTGAGAGACAGTCTGCAAGAGCGTCATCGTCCGTTGCGGGGGACTCAGTTAACAGACTAGCTTTTAGATTTGTTGACCTAACATTCTTCCTCAGCGTTACTGTGATCACTTCAGTCAGAAAAAGTGATGGTACTATGCACCAGTAAGAGAAAAGATACTAAGTGTGCTTGGGAGGCCATTATTAGCTAGTTCTTAATTCACCTCAAGAGCTGGCTCAAGGGACTAAAATCTAGGTTGTGAGTTGAGCTCCATCGACTAGCTCGTGAGACTGGCTTCTCTGCTCTTAGTCCAGTCCAAAATAATTATGTGAAGTGGTAGTATAATTTTTCAGAGGATGCGTAATAGTGTTTAGTAAGCACCTATTAGCAAAGTGTTGGTTTTCGTGCAGGTTGGGGTAAGAAGCTGAAATGCTAAACATCCAAGGTTTATATAGAAATCTGGGATACATTCGTGGCATATACTCTCTACCATTCCATATTACCTCTGCCCACTTTATATATATATACTCATGCTCATGAAGCACGCCTAACGTGCACAGTTACGTTGTTCTTCTCCTGTACAAGCCTTAGAACCTACCTGAGCACTGCTGAATGTTAACTTTCCTAGGCCGCACTTCTTGGCATCGCATCATGTAACATGCGTGGTATGATGGCTGAAACTTTTGTGGGGTTGTATATTGTTGCTGTTTCGGTGGACACATCCTATTAAATTTTGCACCTGCATGAGATGGTGTCATAAGCATGTATACAGGCTGAGCATAAAGACTTTCCGTGCTTCCTTCCATCCAAGCGAGCAGTTAAAAAAAATAGAGAAGCCATGTGAAGCTACCGCATACATGGAATGAAAATATGGGCACACGGGAATTTCCCTATGGTTTCCATAGCAACCTAAATAAATTGCGTGGTGATTGAAAATGTGACGTTGTGATGCGGAGTTTCGTGTAAGACAGCACGAGGGAAATTTCAATTTCAATACGCATTTTCTCGTTTGAGGATGTTGTGAAGAATGGAAGCAAAACTGTGTATAACTTTGGAATGGCATTAGATCAAGGCACAATTCCTGTACCATTCCATAGCTATCCTTGCACTTTAACCTCATGCCAATAACGCATTTTTTTTTGTTTTTTTGTTTTTTTTGCGAAGTGTGCCCTTTGCTCAGATCCAATCACATATTACACAAAACCTATGCTGGCTGGGTAACGTATCGTTTTTTGTAAATTATACCTATACCTTAACACAAAAATATTTTTTACTGTTATTCGTGAACTTCAACATGTCCTCCATTTGTTGCCCGGAGAATGTCAAAGCAAAACTCAATTTCACGCCATGTGTTCTTCAACATCTCTTCACTCACTGTCACTATAGCGTCCGTTGTCCTTGCCTTCAAAGTTTCTATATCATGAACTGGTGAACTGAACACTTTGTCCTTCGCATACCCCCATAAATAATAGTCAAGGGGGGAATGTCTGGTGAATGTGGTGGCCATGGTATTGACCATATTTACTATTTACTTGTTTGTTTTCTTGTATTTATTTACTTATTTGTTGTAGTTATATCATATGTTTATTTGTTGCAGTTACATGTATTTATTTGTTTATTTATTTACTTATTTGTTGTAGTTACATGAATTATTTGTATATATTTATTTACTTATTTGTTGTAGTTATAGTTACATGATGTATTTGTTGATTTATTATTGTTGTAGTTGCATGTATTTGTTTGTATTTATTTACTTATTTGTTGTAGTATAGTTATAGTTACATGTATTTGTTGATTTATTATTGTTGTAGTTACTACTTGTAGCCTATAAAATTAGTTGGGAGGGGGGGGGGGGGATGTCTGGATAAGGATGTCTCGTTGTATATTGGGCGTTGTATATTGGGAAACCGCCCACGTCACAATTTGTTAGCCACACCCCTTTTGATGACCGTGTACTTTTAAACGTCCACGAAGAATAACCCCCAGGAACTGTAGCTTTAGTGACTGCATTATTTATAAATCCTTAGAAATTCCTGTCTTTATGATGTTGTTTAGTTTGATGTTTGACTGTTGTTGGTGTTTTCTGTGGGGGGTGGGGGAACAGTCTAAGGTGATGTCGCTGCAAAATATGGTTACTATTGAGGATTTGGATGAAGATTTGGAGGACGAGGTGACATCAGAGTGCAGCAAACATGGACTAGTGGAGCGTGTGGTCATATATCAGGAAAAGCAAGGATCTGAGGAAGATTCCGATGTCGTTATCAAGATCTTTGTGGCCTTCAGCACATCAGAAGGTATAATATATGTATTAGAATGCTACTTCATATCAATATCACATTCGGTTGAGGCAGGTTGTAGTAGGTAGCAATAGCTCTATAAAAACACACACTGGACCAACATCACATTGGGTTGAGGCAAGTTGAAGTAGGTTGACAATGCTGACAATAGCTCTATGGGAACACAAGGGACCAACATCACACTGGGTTGAACTGGGTTGAGAATAGCTCTATGGGGATCCACACTGGATAAACACCACACTGGGTTGAAGTAGGTTGATAATAGCTCTATAGGGGGACACACTGGGTTGAATCAAGGTGAGTTTGTGAGGAAGTCCATCACAGTTACATCTTCACCGTCACTGTCACATGTCATTGTGTTGCAATAATTATATAGCTGTGTTCGGATTTGCTGCATTTAATTGTAGAAATCAGAAACCTCTTCTGTTAGTATTTTAAAGGGGACCGAGGACCGATGGTATTTTTTAATTTTTTTTTAATTTTTACTTGTGGTTACAACTTTAGAGCTCCGTAGATTCTGCAAACTTCATGGTATGGACTTGATATATAGCTCAAAAGATAGGTCTCTCTGTGTGCTCTCTTTTGATACTAAAATATGTCTCATAGGTATAACTATAGGCAAGTTTCTAGATCCTAAAGTGGAGGACCTCAAAAACCTGCACCCCACAATTGCCGTCCAAAATAACTCCAGATTGCTAAGTGCCAAAAAAATTGAAAATGGTACGAGTGGCTAGAGGCAGTCCTAGCGCATATATACAATCACCTTTTTCATTAGGCGTTAAAATTTTAGTACGTGGTCAAGCACGTGGGTGCAAAATTGAGGGCGTTGATTTGCCCTCAATTTTCCACCTGCACGCTCGACCAGGTAATAAATTTTTAACGCCTAATGAAATGAAAAAGGTGATTGTATGCGCTAGGGCTACTCGTACCATTTTCAATTTTTTTTGCACTTAGCAATCTGGAGTCATTTTGGACGGCGATTGTGAGGTGCAGGTTTTTGAGGTCCCTCCACTTTAGGTCTAGTAACTTGCCTATACAGTAGAACCTCAGTTATCCGCAAGGCTAGGGACCAAGCACCTTACGGATAACTGAATTTACGGATAACTGAGGTTCATTAATATTCATAAGATATGGCATAAATCGATTACACTGTATGTAATTAATACATCATGAATATCATTAATATATATTTCTTCTATGCAGGTAAATTGTTGCTTGTTGCTTGTGTACTCCTGCAATGTCCTTTGTTTGAGCTTTGACACTCTCTTTGTGCATGCCAAGTCCCTAATTCTTTTCAAGTGAAGAAGTGAAACTGCTTGAGCATCTGTCTGGTGCTCGTACCAGTTCATGACCTTCTCCAGCATTTCCGCTGCTTCTGCATGGGTGGGTATATTGGGTGGAGGAGAGGACGAGTCATCTTCATCAGAATCATCTATCTCGGATTCTTGAGTGACCTACAGTATAAAATATATATTATATTCTAGTATGTATTGCATGTGATGTCTGTATCATGTAGACACCGACCTGTTCTACGATTTCCTGATCGGTTAGTTCTTGATAACCTGGATTATCTGACCCACTCAACCAATTTGAGACCTCATCTCCAGATACCACATAACTCAGCTGGTGAAATAGTGGCAGAAACTCAGTTGCTGAAGGCAGTGGCTCGCTCACACTTTCACATGCAGCCTCATCATCTCTCTTTGTCATTTCTCCCTAGTAATTTATTCCATGATTTCATCAGAGTAGTGGGTGGGAGATCATTCCATGCATCAGCACTCTTGTAGACCACATCTTTAATATTGATAGCCTTTAAAAATGCTATCATTGATTTCCCATCCTCATCTATCAGTAGCCTTTGTAGCAGGAACCTTTTATATCTCCTCTTGACAGACTCCAAAACACCCTGGTCCATCGGCTGGATCAAAGAGGTGGTGTTTGGTGGCATGAACATCGTTCTAACTGAGTTGCTGACTAGGGCACTTGTGTTGGGATGCGATGGAGCATTATCCAGTAAGAGTAGAGCCTTCTTTGTGGATGTGCCCCTTTCATGCTGATATCGTTCAACAGCAGGTACAAATTGATTATGGAACCAGTCCATGAATATTTTAGAATCCATCCATGTGCTCTTTTGTGAATAGTACTTCACTGGTAGTGCAGCCATGTTGACATTTTTAAAACATCGAGGTTTGGCAGACTTGCCTAGAAAAAAAGAAATCATAATCAAATAGAGTATAAAATATTACAAGGGAAGTTATACCAATGAGGAGAAGTGGAAGCTTGTGCATGCCTGTCGCATTGGAACATGCCATCAATGTCACCCTATCCTTAGGTCTCTTCATGCCCGGAGCAGATTTCTCGTTTCCACCAGCCAAGGTCTTTGTTGGGAGAAGACGAAAATAGAGACCGGTTTCATCACAGTTGTATATTTGGTCCAACGTGAGCCCCTCAATCTCGATATACTCCTCCAACATTTTGCGAAAAGGTTCAGGAGCAGCAGCATCTGCTGACAACTTTTCCCCTTGCAAGGACAGCTGGCGTATCCCATGTCGAGAGCAAAATCTCCACAACCATCCTGAGCTAGCTTTAAAAGTTAAATTATCTGAAGCTTCATCAGGATGGAGTTTCCTATGGAATAGGTTTGCTTTCTGACATAACAAAGGGCCAGACACAGGCATCCCCTCTGTTCTTTTCTGGGTAAACCATAAGTACACTGCACACACACACAAAATGAAAGAAAATATAGAATTCTACTCTATAGCTCTGCATACTAGCTGCTGATATCTTACCAGAATTATCCAGAGCTTCATCGTTGGCTTTCCTCATAACCTTCCGTTTCTTGGAAATACCTGGGGCATCCATTGAGGCTAAGAAAGAACGGATCTTGTCTCCATTTTTCTTGATGTCACAGACGGTAGAAATTCCAACTCCATACTCCTTGGCAAGCTGTGAAGCGCTCTGACTTTTTAGCCTTTCCAATATTTCTATTTTTTTCTCAATTGAAAGCACTGTCCTCTTTCGTTTGGGCCCAGCTGTAGCCATTCAATTCCTCCAGTAGCTCTCTCTTCCGCGTACGCAGAGATCGCGCCCTCTTTCGTTGCGCATGCGCGTACAATTGGCCTTGCGGATAAACGAATTTTCGGATAACTGGGGTCCGGATAATCGAGGTTCTACTGTAGTTATACCTATGAAACATATTTTAGTATCAAAAGAGAGCACACAGAGAGACCCATCTTATAACCATTATTGTTATAGCTATAACTTTAGTCTTTTCAAACCCTGAATGCAAGTACAGTAGGCTACATGTAACAATCACTTCCATTGAATAATGTTTGCTTCACTACATTGTGTTACGTCTACAACGTAAGGAAATCCATCGTGGTGCACCGCAGTTCTCACGAGTGAAGGAATTTTAGAGCATGTAATAGTAATAGATGCTTGTATAGCCTTCTTCAACAGAACAACAAAGTTCTCACAGTGTGAGCCGGGTTAACACTCCCACCGCCATAAGCGCCTACAGGCGCGAACTAGACATCGCTCGCGTAAAAAATTAATAAAAAATTACGCGAACGAGCTACAGATTTGATTTTTTAACCAGGGGGTGCGCGAAAGATAGCTCTAAACGTTAAAAATACAACCAAAGAAAAATTGCAGGTAGCACGTGATTCCGAACTGGTCACGGCAACAAAAATATAATTATTAAAATTTTTGACAATGATGACTTTACTTCACTGTGACCGTCCGTCCCGATAGCTTCTGGATGCTCTTCTTCGGTGGAAAGCTGCAGAGCCATCTACTGCAGACTCGCTATCAATCAAAATCCTACGAAGTAGAGAGAAAAAAGTCGCTCCTGGATAGATCTCTGTTGTTAGTGACTGTGACTTTTTTACTTTTGTAGACATAGAGATGCGTAACTTTTGTTTGCCTGCTTCAATAGAGCTGATTCATATACCAAATTTTAGCTCTTTCAATTTACAATCGAATGATCTTTGTTTCAAAATGTAATGGTTACAAAAAAAGTTATGAAATTCAAAAATATTTTTTTTAATTTTTAAAAAAAGGTATTGGGCTAAAGATGGCAGTGAAAGGGTTAAATGCCTATAGGAGATGATCAGTGACGATCGTCGTGATCTGCTTCTTCTCGGCCGTTCCCTTTTCTCCATTTCTTTCCTTTACGAATTGCATTTAATGTTCATCATGTTGTTCTCCACCATCTCTTTCTCTCATTCTGCAGAGGTTGAGGCAGCCATCAAGAGCTTGGATGGGCGCTGGTTTGGTGGGAAAATGATCCGAGCAGAACTATATGACCAAGAAAAGTTTGAAGCCAATGACCTATCACTCTAGCCTGCTCTGCAATCACTTCTCATCTTTCTTGCTACAATATACATAAGTTTCCTCATACTGTATATATATAATATAGGCTTGTAAGTCGTTTGTCTGTTGGTTTTTCATAATTTTTAATGCACCTCCTTCCCCTTGCTATTACCTTAACCGGCTTCCTCGTGTTTTCATAAGCTCATTTAACAGAAAGTGAAAGTATTCCAAGCACACGGGTGTAAAACTGATTTCAAGGAAAATAATTTCAACCATGTGCATGACCATGTCCCCAACTTTGACTGCCTTTGGCATGGTTATATAATATATATACCAATGCAACAGTTTTTTATGGAGCTCTAAAATTGGAATCACTATTGTTACACTTGGGGGGAAAATGGTAAAAAATGGTATTCTTCCCTCTTGGAGAGCATTTGGGTTGGCTGGTGTGATGAGGATAACAGCGATGATCTCATTACCTTATAACATGTCCGCTAATGATTAATGTTTTTAGCCAGCATAAGCTATGGATGTGCGTGTGTGTAGAGAGGGGTAACGATGGATCATTACAAAAAATTACTTTGTGGTAATTGCTTCTAGTTTGGTGTACATATTATATAGAAGATATTATATAGAAGACCTGGAAGTCATAAAGTGTATATAACAACCATCACACCTCTAATCTTCATAAGCTCATTTGATATCAGCGAACGTAATTGACCCCATCTTATTCTCATGAGATAGAATAATTCTAAATTGGGTTGGCTCGTACGATGAAGACAATATGATATATAACACCCACTAATCGTGCTTAATGTTTTTAGCTATGGATGGAAAGAAAATTCATTACAAAGTAGCCCATACAATTACTAGATGGTAATTGCATTCTTTTTGGCTAGTTTAGTGGACATAAAAGACCTGGAAATTATAAAGTTCATGATCTAATAATGGCTGTGATAATTGATGTAAATGAAGCAACAAAAAAACGTCCACAGAATTCCTACAAAAATGTCTTGTCGCTACCCAACTTGGTGCAGGAAACCAACTGTTGACCTCGTTGCTCCTGTTATATACACCAGAAAGAAAATAATACTGGGGAGCAATAAAAATTTCTATATATGCCCCACAGATGTCATCCGGATATTCCTAAGCTATAATCAAGTGTTATAATCTTCAACTTCAAATTGTATTCACTCGATGTTTCGACTAGATGCTCTAGCCTTCGTCAGGAATAGAGCATCTAGTCGAAACGTTGAGTGAATACATTTTGAAGTTGATTAATGAGAAGGTGATTATAATGTTATGTCAACTGAGAGTTCATCGAGAGTATATTCAAGTGGGTTTTTACTCTTCCTTAGGCCATGGAAAAGAAGGGTTATATATCATTCCTTAGGCCATGGAAAAGAAGAAGGGCTATATATCATTGTTTAATTAATGAAGGAAGTGTCGTCGTTAGCAAGTGTTTTTGTCCAGCGGGTAAAAGTTGTGTGCATGTTGAGTTGAGCTTATAACGTGCAACATGTGTGGTTGTTGTTTTCTTTGGGGGGGGGGGGGGGGGGGGGTGTTCATAATAATAAAGCAAAACTTGTGAGATTACCATGTGCTGTTGACCACTGTTCCCATGTGACGTGTAATAAGTCCAGTGAGAAATTATCTGACCTAAGGGGAGTGGCTAATCTATTAATTTTTTTGTTGTGGCTACGACTTTGACACCCCATTGATCCAGCATACTTCACTTTATATAATTATACTATATAAGGGGGCAGTTTCCCTGTTTAACAAAAAACGTTTGTCCTCTGTAATTGCCATAGCTTTTTTTCTCTTTCCACTGCAGATAATTTTTTTATCTTATTCTGTCTTCTTTCCAATGGTATATATCTGAAATGTGAATATAGACACATTTTATTAGAAGATATAAGTGACAGACCAAGATCCCTACCACTCAAACGTTTGGCAGAACACCTAGAAGACCTTGCGCTCAAATTTGTTTTGTGGCTTCCTGAAACACTTGGCTGTGATTTGAGCGAAACCAATTTGGCCTGTGCTAGACTGTTGGTCAGTTGCAATTGACCGAATGGGCTGAACTCATTAACACCAAAAGGTCATCTTTTCTAATGACCATAACTTGGCAATACTATATATATTTTAAAGGTCTGATTCGCTCAAATTACAGAACACGCAAAGAGCTTTCAAATGACACCAACAAATTAACTGTGACAAAGTTATGTTCGCCAAACGCTTTTTTTAAAGGATTTTTCATAATTAATTTTGTAGAATCTGCTTACGGAAAGGGCACGAAGACATCCAAACATTTTCACCAAAAACTGAACGCGAGGCGACTGGAAATGCTGCGTGCGAACCAGAGTTATAATATTCAGGGCCTCTGCGCGAAGGGCAGGAAATGACTCCGCAAGAAATTTGGGTACCTTTCAGTGGCACATGAGCTTCCAGGTATAAGCGGTAGCCATTTTATGACGCCAAAGAACTTACCTTTCCCGTAAGCGTTCTTGTGCGCGTCTCTTCCAATTTTGAATCAAGATAAGTGAAATTGCATGGACAAAAATAACCATAACTTTTGAAATGGAGACTCAGTGTAATGTGCTTCTCACCTTGAAGACTCAATGCCTCTAAAACTTTGGAAATGGCTAGTAGATGCTTACAACAACATTTATAAATGATTTAAAAAAAAATATGAAGAAAATAATAATAAATGGGGAAACTGTCCCCTTAAAAGGTGGTCTTGGTGTGTGCTTGCTACTATATATATACTCCCGCTTTCTTTTGGTATGTTCCATAGCTATATAGAACCATGCTAATATTAAGCAACCAAAGTTGTGGTTCATCAAAATCCGAGCCTGAATTTGCAGCAGGTGTGACTCCTAAACAAAGTTCTAAACAGCTTTAATTCGTGGCAAGATTAATTCGTGGCAAGATGAAGACATTCTCTGATCGGTTTACATATCTAGTATGTGGGAGCAACACTGGGCTTGTAGTGCCGTCATGAATATCAATATTCTAATTGACTTTTTCACTGGCCACACCGACTATTTGGCCACTTGTGAAATGAAGCACTCAGATTTTTTGGCACCAAATTTTGGCTGTATGTAACATTGGCATGGTTATACCTATGTACGCATTCTTCTTTAGTATCAAAAGAAAGTATCGAATCTTTTGAGCTATATATCAAGTGAGGTATACAGAATCTATAAAGCTCCAAAGTTGTGAACACAAGGAGTGTCTTTATGGCTTAATCTCGCCATCTAATAATAGTAGTTGCATGGTTGTAGAACCGGATGGTGATGGTTCAAGATGGAGGATGAGATGGTAATGACCTTATAGCATTTGGAACATGATTGTTGAACAGTGAGTGGTGATAAATTTCTGGAAAACTGATGCCCAATATATATATACTCCACAGCCTCTGACATCCTTAGACAGTTGGTGCTAGAAATTTCATGAGTTAATGAGTATGTGACGGACCCCTTAACTGTTTTCCAATCCTATTCAATTACGTTCACTTCTTGGCTTGCTTCAGTATATGGTTGGGGAAGCATTTACAGCTCAGCCACAGTTCCAGAGGCTTACATGTAAGATGCAAATACTGTTGTGTGAGTATGTCACACACGAGTCGTGGCAAGTGAATTCAATGTTCTTGTTCTCAATGATACTTGCTCTCGTGTCAGAGAAGCTTAGCTTAATGTTCAGAAGATCTTAACCCCATAGATGATTACTTCAAGGCCAGAAGAGCCAAAAACCTGGATGAAATTTTGATAGAGATCAAGATCTTTCTTCCAATTTCTGCCTGGAATTTCTACAAAAGGAGGCATGGAGAATCCAAAATCAAACTCACTCAGCATGGGAGGGTTGGTAACGCACAAGATTAAAAATATATATAATTATATGTTCCATCCAATCTATAGCTTAAATAACGGACAAAATCAGCACAATCTATGAATTCATAGAACCTGCCAATCAATAGATGTGCAATAAGATTGTGCAAGAAAATGTAATATAATTATACATCTGCACAATTTAGAGATTCCCTTCCCCCAAATGGCTAATATGTTTTTGTGGTACTTTGTTTGCAGATATGATTAAATGAATACAACCAGTGTTACAACCAGTGTTATAATAATAATAATAATAATAATAGTAATTTCATGAAACACACCAATCTAGGTGTACATATATATAGCATACATATAATATAGAAACATACATTTTAATCACAACAAACAATGCTAATAAGTTTATCAGTAGTTGGTAGATCCAAGTTTAGCCTATTCAATATTAAATAATGGACAAAATCAGCACAAATATAGTCATCAGCAAGATACATCTTAAATAAACTGAAATCCTATAGAAATATATAGAAGTTGAGAGGAAGCCGTAAAAATATATTTAATAAGAGGACAGACGGAGAAACACGATCTAAAAATAAAAGAGGAAAATAAATTAATACGTCTGTTATATATACTCTGCACACCAGCTGTAAGGTGAAGAATTCTGGTGTGGCACTTTCTAGGTAGTCCCCAGATTCTTCATAAAATATTGTTGTAAGCAGTTTCAAGTGACTTTTAACTGCTTACAACTCAAGTTCCAGAGAATCCCACCATAGAGGGAAAGGCAATGTAAATCATTTGTTTTAACAACTGGATCACAATATGAAAAAGTATGTAAAATAAAATTAGCTTTCCTACACATATATATATAGCATTAGTGACTCTCTTAATAGCTATATCGTTTGTATCATTTAGTGTGCATTCAAGAATATGACCAAGATGATCAACGTAATTAGAGAAAGTTAAAATATTACCTAGAAAGTGGAAAGATAGAGTAAAATTTAGATGTGAGCAAAAACAGATAAGCTGAGTCTTGTTAGTATTAAATAGTAGACCAAAGTCACTTGCAAACTTCTCACACTCTGACAGTAGACAACGAAGACCAGATGGAGAAGGAGCCAAGAGCACAATGTCATCAGCATAACATAATGAGCCAACAAAATGGTATCCGAAGTGACAACCAATGCCAAGTTTAGATAGTCTAGAGAGTAACTCATTTATATACACTGAACAGAATAGGGGACAGAACACCACCTTGCCGAACACCATTGGAAACACCAAAAGAAGAGGATAATATCGAGTTCCAACGAACACAGAGAGATAAAACGAAGAATAGCAGCAGGGAGCTTTTTCTTCAACAAAGTTCTAAACAGAAGATCATGGTTGACTCTATCAAATGCTTTACTTGCATCTAAAAAACAAGCATAAACCTTGGAACCATTATGCATGTATGAAGAGACAACATTCTTCAAAACTCCAGTATATACAGAGGTCAGTGGAAAAACCTGGCTCGAAGCCAAACTGAAGGTCTGAAGTAAGAAAATGAGAGCTATATTGATGTAAAATGCATCTCTCCAGAACCTTACTAATGTTGGGTGCCAATGCAACAGGTCTGTAAGTCTGTAACTACTATCTGATAGAGATGGATCCTTCATGGGTTTAGATATGGGTCATGATACAGTTTCTTAAGACAGTTGGCATATAACAATGCCGTATGACAGAAAACACGTCGGAGAGAAAATTACAGAGGACAGGAGAAGCAAGAATTAGATGATTGGAATACAAGCACGTGCCATCAGATTTATCCCTACCTAGACTGTTCAGCAGACATTTGGCAACTACTGCAGGTGTTATGACAACATCAGTTAAGTCATTACAGGAGATAGAGGAGTCAAGGCCAGATAGAAGTAAATCCCTAGACAAAGTATCAGAGCTATTTAGGATATAACTAAGCTTTGCACGAAAATTGTTGCTTATGTCAGTATTATTGGAATGACCATCAACAACTGGACATGCACGTCTACGACTGGTAGATGAGGCCTTAACTATCTTCACTTCCTTCCAAAATGTGCAAGTGTTCTTGTTAAACAGGGCTGTTTGAATCTTCTTGCTGATAATGGGACGTTTACACTTCTGTGGTAAGGAAATTTTACGAGACATGACAAGAGTGTTTCACAGCAGTTGTCCTGTGATCGACACAATCTACAGAAGAACATTCTATCAATTCTGGAACCAACTCAGGAAGATTAGCTCTAATTGCTTGATGGTAACAATCAATATCAGATGATGTAATTTTATACCAATCAATATTTTTAAAATTGTCAGAACCTTTGCAGCTGGTTATTGTCATATATGTTACTGCTAGCAAGCCTGTAACAAAAACACAGAGGAATATGAAATTGTTGGCCAAATGAACACACTTGATTTTACTGACAAGGTTAGAATGATGACTAGGTGTAAGAATATGATCAGGCCACGATCTGACCAAACCATCATCCCTCTCGTAAGTAATAATAAATATAATAAATAGTGTAAGCCGCCATATATCGACCAGTACTTATTGACTTATACTAAGCGAGTGTGCAAGCCAATTATTCAAACCCACCCACACAATATGGGATAGTCGACGGGAATTTACAAAGCCCGCGCTACTCCCACGAAAAGAGAAGAAGGGAGAAGAGCTGTTTGTGAGGCAAGTTTCTCTACATTTGGCAGTTGTGCGTGTTTTTGTGGGTATTACAAACTGTGCATTATATCTTTTTTGACAAAATACTCAAGTTATGGGACGGAGAAATAAAAAGCCTTCGCCTGTTCAAAGTCCAGACGGAAGCCCGAGAAAAGGATGCAATGGAGCAATACCTCATGTTAGCAGCAATGGAGGCAGTAAGATATTCATGGTGTGCCTCGCACCACGCTGAAAGATAGGTTGAGTGGAAGAATAGTCCATGGAACTGCTCCTGGCCCTAAGAAATATTTGACTGGAGGTGGACCTTGCTGATCATTTCGTTAAAGTAGCTAAGCTTGGATATGGGAAGACACGAAGACAAGTAAAATCTATTCCTGAAAAAGTGGCCGAAGAGAAAGACCTGTTACGATCTTCACACATTTCAGATGGATGGTGGCAGCATTTTATGGAAAGGAATCCTCATCTCTCTAACGGCCGAGATATAATAGCAAGTTCGAAATGCAGTTGATAATCGGTCGCTTACGCTATTTGAAAATAATTATAATCAGTATTATGGATATAAATTGTTGAAGTAATTTTATACTTTTACGGTGAACATGTTGTTCTTTTGAGAGGGTAGTTCTTTTGAGAGGGTAGTTTGATGAATGTTATCCAATCCAGGGAATGGTGTCATTTTCCAACTCTCAAAGCACTTCTTCAAGTGAGTTCTCGTTAGTGATCGTTTCCACACACAATCACAGGGAGGAATTCCATGGCAGATAGCAGTTGCAGTTGCGATTGCAAAGAGGCCACAGTCTGGCACCCACTTGTTCTTGGGCCTCCATCAAATCTACTGTGACATCAGACTTGGTTTTAAAGGGAGAAAATTTGACTGGTTACGTTCTAAAATACTCAATCTAGTGGTATTCAGGCTATCATATACTCTGACATCATCTTTAAATGTTGAAATACACAACCAATGCCTATTGCTAGCTGGACTCCATTTCATTTCATTTCTTCTGGTTACCTGCCCAAGCAGAGTATTCTGCAGACTCTTGACTGCTGTAAACTGCTTCTGCAGAAGTATTTGTGCAGCATTGATATGCCTATCATTTAACCAATTTCTCCCTTCAAGAACTTCTTTGTCTCTGATGCTGAGGAATGGATCAGGTAGCCAGAATTCTATGCTGACCTGTTGTGCTCCAACATTGACAATATCAAGTGGATTATCTTTGCTGTCACCAGTCTCGGTATTTTTAGGCAAGATCTTGCCAGGGTTGCTAACTTCCTCGCTATTGCTCTTCTGCTTATGTTTCTTTGATGGTATGTGGGAGATTGACAAGGTCTCTTTGTTGATACATTTTTGGGTGAACGAGGTTGATTGTTGCATGTTGACCCTTTATGGCATTTTGTAGAACATACAGCACCTTTCTGACAACAAGCACAGCGACCAGTAGAGCAATTTGTCTTGCAGTTGCATCTTCCACCATGAAACTCATTTTGAGGATTTGAACTCTTGGCTGCTTCACGGAGAGATATAATCGGAGAGATATAATCTGACACTGTTGCCAATCTGTGGTCATTAAGTGTAGTTTTGCACTGAAAGATTCCAAATCATCTTCCCCATAGCATTTTTGTAGTACACCATGCTCACACCTGTAAGTACGAAACAGAATGAAGCATTGAAATTAGAGGGGGAAATGAATACAGCAAGACAGTTAGCTACTGTTGAAGTGTCCCCCAAGCAACCTTTTACAACAATAAAATTATATACTAGGACATATTGACCTCAGCCGATACAAGTGATACTTCAAACCAAGCCTCTCTACGATCACACAACGAATTCGATGCATGCTGTGGAAGTGTTATCAACCCGAGGAATTTTAATGCTTTCCCCAGGCTTGAAAGTCTGAACTTTTTTTGTGTTTTGATCTGCAATATTTGGTTTTAATGCACTCAACATTCTGCCGGTATCGTTAATCAGCCTCCATGCGAAGTTTCAAATGTTTCTTAGAAGTACCAAGCCCTGTACTTACATCAAAGCTCTGAATCTGATGAAGATAAACTGTCTGACATTGTGTCAAACTGGGGTGGGGTGGGATGGTCTGGACTTTCTCTCAACTCGGGATCTGATCAAGCATTGATTTCAAATGGTGGGATATTGTCTTGATTTTTCTGGCCTACACCAGGGACAGTAACATGGCATTTGTTCAAGCTTTGCCTCCTCTCTTCTTGTATGCCACCATCGCTCTACAGGTGATGATGGTCTTGATGTTCGCTGGAAGTCACTTGGTTTTCAATAATATCATCCACATCTTCCTCAAGTATCCTACTACCACAGACACCAGGAACTTGTCGGGGCAGTTGATAAAAACGAATTCATATGGTGTGCATTTCATCGTACCGAATAGTGGTGTTGATCTGATCTGTAAATAATTAGTAATATATATTATAACTCACAAACATAATTAAAAAAATATTTGACATAGCTCATTTGACCTATATATATACATTGAATGAAAGGTAGCCACTCTGACCAATGAGGGTAGTCGACGCTCTGATCGCTTTGAAAGCGACCTCCCATCATTTTTTCCACAACACTGTTTCCTTGTTCTACGAGTCCTTTACATTTTGGATTTCTGGGTCGACCATTCACTATTGTCACCTCACCAGGCCACTCCTTCACTATATTGTGTACAATTTCATTCACGAACTCACGTCCATTGTCTGAATGTAAAATTCTAGGTGTTCCTAGGAAGGTAAAGATTTTGTTTTGTAGATTAAGGCCTACTTCTAGTTGCAGATTTTCTCGACAGAGGAAACAAGACATGGAATTTGGACCAATGATCCATGTACTGGCCAATCCATTTAGTGGCCAATCCATTTGTACATCCCATCTGGCCGATGCCTCATGTCAATTAAATCAATCTGTGGTAAATATAGCAATTAATCAAGTCAATGGGAAAACCCTGTTATGTAGTAGGGATTCACATACCGGCCCTCTGGTCATAAATCCTGATGACAATATTGGCTTGAGTGGTGCACGTGTGGTCTGTGGATTATGAGAATGGCAGACTAAGCATAGCTGCACAAACTTGCTGCTTGCAGCTCGTGCATCTTAGATACAGTACCTACAAAAAAGTAAGTTAATCTATGCAATACGATGTAGCATCAATAAAATGAATAGCTATTTAAGGCTGCTCTTGGTTTCACTGATATCGTTATACAAATCAAACTGGTGGAGTTGTTAAGTTGTGGTAATACCTCCTCTGCAGTCTTCTTTTCACCAATGTACCCTTTCTGCTTAAAGTGAACTTCTTGTAAGATTGTGAAGAAATCTTCCATGTACGCTACTCTTCTCCATTTGGATAGAATTGTAGGATTCTAAGTTGATAAAATAAATTAGAATGAAAATGGAGTTCTCTCATACAATATCACTTTCTTGTCCTATAAAGAAAAATAGTTATTGTATTCACAAACCTCCTTCCTTGAAGGGAGACAGAGTACATCATTGAGTCCATTCTGCATACACACACACCTTGTTGGCCTCTTTTTGGTGTTCTGCAATTTTTGACTGACAGTATCAATCACAGAAGGTCAGTGATTTAATTTATGGTTGGTCAGTTTCATTATCTTATACAATTAAATGCAGAACTCACACGAACCTCTCAACACCAGAGTCACCACAGTCAGCATCACAGGCAGCGTCAGAGATGGCAATCGAGTCCGACACAGTACCAGGGACAACCAGTATCCATGAGAGTCTGGATGATGTTGATAACAGCTTTGACATTGAAGAACAAAGGTGTTTTTTTAAATATATTCGTAGTCCAATTCTCCCTGATACTGTTTCAGTTTCATTTAGAGTCGATGGGGTTACCAGTGAGGCGCCATCCAGAGCTGCAAGTGAAGCTTCATCAAGAGCCCTAATAATAAGCGAGGCTTCAAGGACCTCATCGCCACATCCACCTGCAAAAAGGGAGAGAGGGGGGAAAGTGATGATGCAGATGAATTGTTTATTCGGGAGATGGCCAAGTTAGATGAGAGGCTTGCTGAGAGAGAGGAGCAGCATGCTGCGAGAGAAGAGAGGCATGGAAACAGGTTGGATGAAGACGATTAGTTTGGGCAGCGGGTAGCTACAATAATGCGGAGGTTCACAAATGTGCAAGTGCTCGCATTCAAGTTTTGCAACTTTTAGATAACATTGAATTTTCTGATGTTCAAGATCAACCCTACCCTTCTCAACAATACAATTTTTAATATTACTATATACATGAAAGAATGTATTACTATGTCTAGTTAAGTTTGGAGAACTTGGTCATACTCTACCTTCACCAACTTGGCTACAAAAGTAGTCTTTGTATGCATCTCTGACATCAGCAGCAGACCTTGAGTGTCTATTGATTATAGAAATAAGTCCATCATACAATGTGATAATAAAGTAATTGTTACGTTTATGCAGACCTGTTCCCACCAACTTGACATACAGACAGTAGCCCACCACATGGATCCTCGTCCGTTCTCCAGCTGCCCCTAATGTGGTTGCCAGCACCATCTTCTCCATCCACAAACCCCGGAGGACAATAAACACTCGACTCGGTCACCCTTTAGTGCTATTGCTGCCTTGTACAGGACTACTTTCTCTGGCTCACCAATAATAGGCCTGCAGAATACTCGTAATCTAAAATAGAGTACAAAAGGAAATAAACAAAAATTCTTATTACCTAGCAGCCAAGATTCCAAAGCTGTTCTCGATGATCCGCGAGCTCTACTAAGTCTATAATTATAGACTGCTAGTGACTCTGCAAGGTTTTTGCCAGGATAGGGTCACAGCAAGTTCTTTTTGAGAGGATATGCCTCATCTCCAACAAAAAGAAATGGAAGAGCTGGCTGAGTGGTGCTTGTGAGGGGCCATGGATTTGGGATGGAAAGAGTGTCATTCTCAAATGCCTTCCCAAACTTAGAATTGGAGAACACCCCCCCATCGCTATGGCGTCCCTTGTCTCCAATATCAACTGTGGTAAACCTGTTAGGTGAAAACATTTGCATAAATAAACTAGGTAGCTTCACTCCAAACCTGTAGTGAGCATCACAGACAGCCAGCAATACAATTGAGTGCGTTCCCTTGTAGTTGAAGAAGGTAGAACCAGCATTGTGGGGTGCCTGCATCACTACATGCTTGCCATCAATAGCACCTAAATTGGTATGTAATCAAAATAGTTGATGGAGGGAATGTGGGGATAATAATACCGATGCAGTTGGGGAAATTCCAAAGCTGCTCAAACTGCCGGCTGATTCCAACCCACTCAGCTTCGTTGGAGGGCACTTTCACAAACTGGCTCTGAATACACGAAATGGATGAAGTAGAAGCAGTGTTGTGAACAATACAGTAAGTATAATAACCCTGTATGCCTGCAACACTGTCCAAATGGCCATACAGGTTTCCTTCAAAATACAGCACACTGTGGACCTGCCCATCCGAAAGTTGAATGACAGGGAGACCTAATAACACAAATGTTTGTTTTAATTTGTTTTGTTGCATACCTGTGAGTTACCTGTAGCAATGTCAGGGCCAGCCTCTCAGCAGGAGAAATTGCTGCTCCTCCATGGGTAAGCTGAGGACTGACCTAAATCAGTTCAACCAATCATCAATACTAAATAGCTATAGCTGATGTAGCTAATAATAACATACCATGGATAGCAGACAGTCCTTGGACATTCTCAGATACCTGAAGTGAGATTCAGGATCTGAGAGACGCATTTTCTTGAAGGAGATTGAGATAGCCCCCTTGCTGTCTTCTTCTTCTGAAAATAGGGCGAACCAATACAGTTCTTCTCCTTTTCCCCCGCATCCTCCTTCTCTGTAGAGCGAGCAACAGACGCGTCTCAAAGTCGTCGTCACTCTCGGAACTGTCGAGGTCTGATGATTCGTACTCCATTGTTTATCTGCAAAGATCGAGCGTCTTCAAACCACGAATGATATTGTGAACAGCTCAGGACGCTCGAGAACGCGAGGCGAGTGGATGCTTTGCGACGCGACACAACGCAAAAAAAGAAGTATATTGTGAATCAGCCTTTAGTGCGACTTGTACCCGTCGTGGAGCATGCTGTACAGGCATCATAGCAAGATCCAGCCTGATGTGATATATTCACAATCCAGCTTGCAAGAGAACACCAGTGGATACTTGTTAACGATCGGTGCTTTACTGAGTGCATTCATACTCCTCACAGCACACACAGTAGCACCAGTAGTGTCAGGCTTATATTGTATCACAGCCCAGGATACGCATGAGTCCCATTCCAAGGCAAACTTTACAACCAAGCAGTGGACAAGATGTAGGAGCATCTATGATGCTGCGGTTCAGTGTGCATCTGATATCACCTCGAGACACAGGAATCAACACACGCCCAACTATATGGGACTTCGCACCACCATAAGAGATGATGGATGAGCCGGGTCAACATGCTCCAGTGACGTGTCAGTGGTGGCCTTGACAGAGACATGAAGTGGCACCACATTACACTGTGCGGCCGTATCTAGCTGGAACCTCATCTAGTTAACTCCTTACCTTCAATGTGACCAGCTGGGAATCATCAATGGCTGAAACTTCAGTTGCATTAAACACAAGGTCTTCATCAGTATGGTACTCCTCAGTAAGCATGGACAAACTTCTTCATGTGTGTTCCACCAGACTGACATTTACGTGTGAAGTGATTCATCTTGGAGTACCTGGAACACTCCTTACCCCAGGCTGGACAAGACTCTTTCTTCATCAGTAATGTCCACCACAGAACTTGCAGTCTTTCACCCCAGCTATGCTAGGCTCCTTTGCATCCTTGCACTCACTTACCACATACTTGCCTCCTCACCGTACTTACAGACATATCAGCACTATCACCCAGCACCTTGAGCTGTGTTTGTGGCTCCTCAGCAGCACGGCAGAGTTCAAGTGTTCTGTTCAAAGTCAGTGTACCTTCACAAAGAAGTCGTTCCCTAACCTTGGGATCAGCGATACCAAACACTATCCTGTCCCTGAGCAGCTCATCCGGTTTAATGTTTTCAAAATTACACTTGCTAGATGATAGCTGACGTAGAACGGTCACATAATGGTCAAAGGTCTCACCAGCTTCCTGAGCCCTCATGTTGAACTTATAATGTCAAACTGAATGTTCCTCCTTGGGCAACAATACCGTTCGGAAAACCTCCAGTACAGGCTGTATCTTCTGTTTGTGAGCGTCGTTCTGCCACTCAAACGTGACACAAGACGTGCATCAGTGCCAATCACTGTTAGTAGAGTTGCCACCTGTATATTCTCGTCCTTCTTGTTCAGCTCCGTAACTAGGCTGTAGCTGTCCCACGCTAACCTCCATTCCTTCCATGCCTCAGAGACAGGAGAGTCATGGATGGACAGAGTATCTGGAGCCGGCAGAAACTTGGCAGCCATTTTGAAACGCTTTGCCGATATTCCTGATCTTCCAAAACCACACAAGTTGAGAGTAACTAGTCGTTCAGACAATCATCGAGTCGAGATATTGGCGTAGGGTCGCTCCAAGCTGCCACCATGTAACGTGTTGTTCAGCAGAGAAGCTAACAGATAAATTATAACTTGTTTTAATTTCCTCGCGTCCACGTGGGAGCGGGAAGGTAAAGATAGTTCTTAATAAAAATTTTTTTATTGTTTTTAATTTTTAATTTTTTTACTTTACAACATGATGACATAAACATACAGTATGGATATTGAAGATATTGTAAGTCCAAAAATGAAAATCATGTTGAGAGACAAACACCTTTTCAGGTGCAGCTGGTATAGCTTCTATCGCTGAAACAAATGACAATTAGAACAAGGACATTGGAAATGGAAAGGTACATACATTATTCTGTTCGAAGTGGTGCATGAAATCGTTCCAATAAAAATTGGTTTTTAATATTTTAATATCATCTTCAAAATTGCACTGTTTCGCCAAGCATCTCAAAGATTGCTGTAGAACTCAAACTTGCATTGTAACTTACACATTATAATATCTATAAATATTTTAAATTTTATTCATTGCCCATTTAGATTCATTGCCCATTTAGAGGCACTGTTAAAAATAATAATAATAAAATAGCAAGTACAGATTTTTTAAGATCTAGTATATACATTCCATAGACGAACGATTCTATTAAAATAGTATATAGTGTCAGCCAACATTGGTTCTCTTATAATGGGAATTCAATTTTATCTTTGAAGATCTGGTACTTGTTGAAGAGAATGAGACGTAGTCAAATATATCAAAGTTGTCTGAAGGATCTTTAAAACACTTCACTAGGAATATGATACCCAACCACATACAGATAGGCAGCAGGCCTAAAGATATCAATCTGTTCTTGTGGTCAGTTGAATTGTCCTTCAGAATAAACTTTGTAGCATGGCATTGTACATGTTCTAGGTTATTAATGTCTCTTAATAATAGTGGACGCCACAACTGTGAAGCATATGTGAGGTGGGATCGAATCAAAGTGAGATATACTCTTTTCCTCAAACATATTGAAGAGCTAGGGTGTGTGTTCCTCTTAATGACATGTAAGGAAATATAAGCTCGAGAACAAATTTGATCTATGTGGGTTGACCAGGATAGAGATTGAGTTACAGTAATACCTAGGTCCCTGTATGAGCTGGATCTAGCATCAACAGTGTTTGCGATATTATATTGTGTAGTAGATTCACTTCCTTTCAACGGAAATAAAAGTGGCCCAAGGCTGTCCTGGGGTACTCCAGAAAGGACCGGGAGTGAAGAAGAATAAGTTTCATGGAAGCAAACAAAGTGGATTCTATTGGTTAAATAATTTTTAAACCAATAGCAGAGGTGGCCAGTAATCTCTACTCTCCAAAGTTTATATAACAATTCATTATGGGGGACCGGGTCAAAGGCTATATCAAAATAATTTCTGCTCTCAAAGCCATCGACAACTTGAGAGTAACATGCTAGTAATTGGGTAGTACTTGAGCGATTTGACAGAAAACCAAACTGAGCTGAGGATAGCTGAGGCAATGATTTTATCATATAATTATTGACTCGATGACCTTGGAGAGGATGCATAGAAGAGAGGATGGCCGACAGTTAGATATATTCGAAAGGTCACCTGATTTTGGAATTGGAGTAATCTTGTGTACTTTCCAAATATAAGGAAGCTATTAAACAAAGTGGTAATTGGCTCACACAAAGATGCAGCAAAAGCTGACAGAATCTTTGGGCTTATTTTGTCACATCCCATAGCCTTGTTTGTATTCAGGTTAGTGAGAGTTTTGAAATGCATTCAACATTGATGGAACTCAGTTGTGAAGATGGTGTTGGTAACTCATCCATCGCTGGAAGTTTAAAGTCACTTTTTATAAATGTTGTTGGCTGAAAAAGGACTTACCTTTGAAAAGGCATTCGAGTTAGCCTTGGCTATTGAGTCAGCAGAGAAGGACACCCGAGAAATCAGGACAGCCTGTGTGAGGCAACCTTCACCCATGGAGTGAGTTCCGTATTCCACGGAAGGTCGTTGAAAGGAAAGACAAACCTATGTCTACACACCTCAAAACAAACCTGTATGTTGTAGGTGTGGAGGAGAACATATGGCTCCAGATTGCAAATTCCGAAATGCTAAATGTCACAATTGCAATAAAAAAGGACATATTGCAAGAGCATGCAGGAACAAGCCAACACAGCTGGGACATAAAGGCAAGCAAATGAAAGAGCATCATTATTAATTTGGAGAACGAAGTCGAAATACAAGGACACTCCAAAGACAGTGGACAGATTCTTTATTTACCTGACACTGTGGAGTTGGGTGAGAAAAAGGTGTTGTTAAATACACATGTGGTACAGGGAGAAAAGGACCAAACCTGCTGGGAGATTGGATTACAGCACTCAAATTAAACTTTGGGCCCAACAGTCTGGTGGGTAGCAATTAGTTACATGGGACAAGCATGCAAGCTTGTTCAATAATGAGATTGATGTGCTGAAAGGAACCAAGGTGAAGCTACATGTAGACCTAGAAGTCAAGCCTAAGTTTTTCAGACTAGGTCAGTACCTTACTCGCATAGGGAGAAAGTTGAAACAGAGCTTGAGAGACTGGAAAGCACAGGCATAATTTCACCTGTCCATTTAAGTAGTTGGAAATTATGCCTGTGCTTTCCAGTCTCTCAAGCTCTGTTTCAACTTTCCATAAGCCCAGATGGCGGAGAGATATGGGAGGGTCCGGTCAAGGATATAGAGCATGTTCCTTACTCATTGGGTGGGCTGCTGCATAGAAGGTTGCCATGGTGTCATCGTGGATAGCACCAGCGGCTGTAGTCTTGTCCCTCGGATAGGGAAGGCCAATGACTTTTGCAACCTTGAGGGCAAAGCCTTGGAGCTTGCCCTGACCAGTAGTGTGGTTTATTGAGTAATGATTCAATGCGCCAGCTGCGTAGACCAAGGTCCTGAGTGCGGCATGCTTTGGGAAGGACTCTATGCACTGGACTTCATCCACAGTAAGCGTACCAAGGTCCACATCGTCCACAATCACTGCTTCACTCTTGGGCTCGATGGTATCAAGGATACAGCCATGACATGTGTTGTGATGACAACATTCAGGTTGAAGCCCTCATGTCCAGCAGTGATAGATCCCCTCAAGTTGGTGAGAATGAGCACTCTAATATCCTCTGTGCTTGTCAAGTTTTGTCTTTGCCTCGTACCCATCGTCGTGGTGGTCTATAACTCCAGAGTGACTAATGATGACAAAGTCCCTTGCTTCAATTCTTTTGCCAAGCGGGATATTCATGATCTTGTTGTAGGTTACATCATTGGTCTTGAGGCTAGTTTTTACACATCATTTTGGGATTCTGATGTAGTTTCCTTCCTCATGCCAGTATCTAACGCAGCCTGGAGCTCTACATCGACAATACTGTCCCTTTTGATGGTTCGGTATACTTTTGCTAGACCTTCAAGGGCTCCGGCTAACAAATCTGCCATGTTCAGTGTAGTGGTCCCACAACTCACTTGCTTCAGCTCCACTCCACCCTTGAGAGTGGCCAGAAATACCCTGGAGTCGACTGCATCTGGGTCCGGTCATGGGTCACATGTACCTTATCACGATAGATGCTCACTCAAAGTGGTTGGAGGTTCAAGTGATGTCTTCAATTACAACAGCAAAGACAATTCAAAAGCTACGATCACTTTTTGCTACTCACAGTCTTCCTCACAAGATTGAGACAGATAATGGTCCCTCCTTTACAAGCGATGAATTTAAAGTGTTCATGGAAAAGAATAGGGTTAAACATGTAATGTCTGCACCTTACCACCCTTCTTCTAACGGGTTGGCAGTAAGAGCTGTTCAAACAGTTAAGAAAGGCTTATGCCAAGGGGAATGTTCCACTGTTGAGGAAAAGTTATCAAAGTTTCTTTTCAAGTACCGCATTATACCACACTCAATAACAGGAGTTACGCCCTCAGAGTTGCTTATGGGTCGACGCCTGAGATGCTGTTTGGATAACTTATTTCCAAATATTTCAAACTGAGTGGAGGGAAGACAAATGAAACAGAAAGAAGCTCATGACAACAAGAAGGCACTGAGAACAGTTGTTGAAGGTGACCTTGTGTACGTGGAGGATTTTACACCATCAAAGCACAAGTGGATACCAGGAACCATAATCAAGGTGACTGGACCCCTATCCTATTTGGTTAAGTTGATGGATGGGAGAGATGGGTGGCGTCACATAGACAGTGTGATTGCAAGAAATTCAGACTGTAGTTCTATTGGGCCTGAAGTCAAATATTCTGGAATCGGTCCAGAACTTCTGCTGAGAACTGAATCCATTGAACCTACGGGAATTGAAAAACAACTTCCAAGTACAGACCAAGATGCACCATCACAAGCACAGACAGAGAGTCAAGTTGAGCAAACCCAAGTGGAGACACCGGCATCACTTCAACGTTGTTCAAGTCGAAATAGAGAACCTCCAGATCGTTACCAAACCAACTGACCTTCTAGCTAATGGGAGAAGGGATGACAACACTTCATGTGGATTATGTGCTGAGTGTCTTTGCCTACCAGCCCAATACAAAGAAAGATGTTGCAAAGCAGAAGGAGAAGCACTTGCGATCAAAATGGAGAAGGCATGCATCTGAGCAGCAGGAAGCAGATGATACAATGCAGAGGCCTTGGCAGTGATGATGTAGCAAGTGTTGGCATAGGCTCACAAACTCCAAGTGATTGTGATTGCACGCAAACCGGTACAGTGCCCAGCAAACAAAAAGGGGTCCAAGTATGTCACAAACTTGTTAGTGCAGGCAAACAAACTGACTTTGGTAAGCTTCGGTGAGATAAGAAGTTTCAGTATCATGCATGGAAGCTAACGATTTGTAGACAAAGTTCTACACTGGTCTACTTTCCTGGAAAATAGTTGCTACAGTATTCCATTGTATAACCCCATATCCCAAGAAGGTGGTCAGATAGATGCAAGGTGACACCGAAGGACGAGTTAATGAATCTTTGTTTAGATTTGAGAGTGGACTATATTTTATATAGCCAAGTCTACCACTGTTGCTATATCTAATGCATGGACTGATGTGATAGTGTATGTCTGCAATACTATATCTAATGCATGGACTGATGTGATGGCTGTATGTCTGCAATACTATATCTAATGCATGGACTGATGTGATGGCGCAATACTATATCTAATGCATGGACTGATGTGATGGCTGCATGTCTGCAATACTATATCTAATGCATGGACTGATGTGATGGCTGTATGTCTGCAATACTATATCTAATGCATGGACTGATGTGATGGCTGTATGTCTGCAATACTATATCTAATGCATGGACTGATGTGATGGCTGTATGTCTGCAATACTATATCTAATGCATGGACTGATGTGATGGTGTATGTCTGCAATACTATATCTAATGCATGGACTGATGTGATGGCTGTATGTCTGCAATACTATATCTAATGCATGGACTGATGTGATGGCTGCATGTCTGCAATACTATATCTAATGCATGGACTGATGTGATGGCTGTATGTCTGCAATACTATATCTAATGCATGGACTGATGTGATGGCTGCATGTCTGCAATACTATATCTAATGCATGGACTGATGTGATGGCTGTATGTCTGCAATACTATATCTAATGCATGGACTGATGTGATGGCTGTATGTCTGCAATACTATATCTAATGCATGGACTGATGTGATGGCTGTATGTCTGCAATACTATATCTAATGCATGGACTGATGTGATGGCTGTATGTCTGCAATACTATATCTAATGCATGGACTGATGTGATGGCTGTATGTCTGCAATACTATATCTAATGCATGGACTGATGTGATGGCTGTATGTCTGCAATACTATATCTAATGCATGGACTGATGTGATGGCTGTATGACTGCAATACTATATCTAATGCATGGACTGATGTGATGGTGTATGTCTGCAATACTATATCTAATGATGGACTGATGTGATGGCTGTATGTCTGCAATACTATATCTAATGCTGGACTGATGTGATGGCTGCATGTCTGCAATACTATATCTAATGCATGGACTGATGTGATGGGTGTATGTATGCAATACTATATATAATTCATGGACTGATGTGATGGCTGCATGTCTGCAATACTATATCTAATGCATGTACTGATGTGATGGCTGCATGTCTGCAATACAATATCTAATGCATGGACTGATGTGATGGCTGCATGTCTGCAATACTATATCTAATGCATGGACTGATGTGATGGCTGTATGTCTGCAATACTATATCTAATGCATGGACTGATGTGATGGCTGTATGTCTGCAATACTATATCTAATGCATGGACTGATGTGATGGTGTATGTCGGCAATACTATATCTAATGATGGACTGATGTGATGGCTGTATGTCTGCAATACTATATCTAATGCATGGACTGATGTGATGGCTGTATGTCTGCAATACTATATCTAATGCATGGACTGATGTGATGGCTGTATGTCTGCAATACTATATCTAATGCATGGACTGATGTGATGGCTGTATGTCTGCAATACTATATCTAATGATGGACTGATGTTATGGCTGCATGTCTGCAATACTATATCTAATGCATGGACTGATGTGATGGCTGTATGTCTGCAATACTATATCTAATGCATGGACTGATGTGATGGCTGTATGTCTGCAATACTATATCTAATGCATGGACTGATGTGATGGCTGTATGTCTGCAATACTATATCAAATGCATGGACTGATGTGATGGCTGTATGTCTTCAATACTATATCTAATGCATGGACTGATGTGATGGCTGTATGTCTGCAATACTATATCTAATGCATGGACTGATGTGATGGCTGTATGTCTGCAATACTATATCTAATGCATGGACTGATGTGATGGCTGTATGTCTGCAATACTATATCTAATGCATGGACTGATGTGATGGCTGTATGTCTGCAATACTATATCTAATGCATGGACTGATGTGATGGCTGTATGTCTGCAATACTATATCTAATGCATGGATTGATGTGATGGCTGTATGTCTGCAATACTATATCTAATGCATGGACTGATGTGATGGTGTATGTCTGCAATACCATATCTAATGATGGACTGATGTGATGTCTGTATGTCTGCAATACCATATCTAATGCATGGACTGATGTGATGGCTGTATGTCTGCAATACTATATCTAATGCATGGACTGATGTGATGGCTGTATGTCTGCAATACTATATCTAATGCATGGACTGATGTGATGGCTGTATGTCTGCAATACTATATCTAATGATGGACTGATGTGATGGCTGCATGTCTGCAATACTATATCTAATGCATGGACTGATGTGATGGCTGCATGTCTGCAATACTATATCTAATGCATGCACTGATGTGATGGCTGTATGTCTGCAATACTATATCTAATGCATGGACTGATGTGATGGCTGTATGTCTGCAATACTATATCTAATGCATGGACTGATGTGATGGCTGCATGTCTGCAATACTATATCTAATGCATGGACTGATGTGATGGCTGTATGACTGCAATACTATATCTAATGCATGGACTGATGTGATGGCTATATGTCTGCAATACTATATCTAATCCATGGACTGATGTGATGGCTGTATGTCTGCAATACTATATCTAATGCATGGACTGATGTGATGGCTGTATGTCTACAATACTATATCTAATGTATTGACTGATGTGATGGCTGTATGACTGCAATACTATATGTAATGCATGGACTGATGTGATGGCTGTATGTCTGCAATACTATATCTAATGCATGGACTGATGTGATGGCTGTATGTCTACAATACTATATCTAATTCATGGACTGATGTGATGGATGTATGTCTGCAATACTATATCTAATGCATGGACTGATGTGATGGATGTATGTCTGCAATAATATATCTAATGCATGGACTGATGTGATGGCTGCATGTCTGCAATACTATATCTAATGCATGGACTGATGTGATGGCTGTACGTCTGCAATACTATATCTAATGCTGGACTGATGTGATGGCTGCATGTCTGCAATACTATATCTAATGCATGGACTGATGTGATGGCTGTATGTGCATTACTATATCTAATGCATGGACTGATGTGATGGCTGTATGTCTGCAATACTATATCTAATGCATGGACTGATGTGATGGCTGTATGTCTGCAATACTATATCTAATGCATGGACTGATGTGATGGCTGTACGTCTGCAATACTATATCAAATGCATGGACTGATGTGATGGCTGTATGTCTGCAATACTATATTTAATGCATGGACTGATGTGATGGCTGTATACCTGCAATACTATATCTAATGCATGGACTGATGTGATGGCTATATGTCTGCAATACTATATCTAATGCATGGACTGATGTGATGGCTGTGTGTCTGCAATACTATATCTAATGCATGGATTGATGTAATGGCGCAATACTATATTTAATGCATGGACTGATGTGATGGCTGTATGCCTGCAATACTATATCTAATGCATGGACTGATGTGATGGCTGCATGTCTGCAATACTATATCTAATGCATGGACTGATGTGATGGCTGTATGTCTGCAATACTAGATCTAATGCATGGACTGATGTGATGGCTGTATGTCTGCAATACTATATCTAATGCATGGACTGATTTGATGTATGTATGTCTGCAATACTATATCTAATGATGGACTGATGTGATGGCTGCATGTCTGCAATACTATATCTAATGCATGGACTGATGTGATGGTGTATGTCTGCAATACTATATCTAATGCATGGACTGATGTGATGGCTGTATGTCTGGAATACTATATCTAATGCATGGACTGATGTGATGGCTGCATGTCTGCAATACTATATCTAATGCATGGACTGTTGTGATGGCTGTATGTCTGCAATACTATATATAATGCATGGACTGATGTGATGGCTGTATGCCTGCAAAACTATATCTAATGCATGGACTGATGTGATGGCTATATGTCTGCAATACTATATCTAATGCATGGACTGATGTGATGGCTGTATGTCTGCAATACTATATCTAATGCATGGACTGATGTGATGGCTGTATGTCTGCAATACTATATCTAATGCATGGACTGATGTGATGGCTGTATGTCTGCAATACTATATTTAATGCATGGACTGATGTGATGGCTGTATGTCTGCAATACTATATCTAATGCATGGTGATGTGATGGCGCAATACTATATTTAATGCATGGACTGATGTGATGGCTGAATGTCTGCAATACTATATCTAATGCATGGACTGATGTGATGGTTCAATACTATATTTAATGCATGGACTGATGTGATGGCTGTATGCCTGCAATACTATATCTAATGCATGGACTGATGTGATGGCTATATGTCTGCAATACTATATCTAATGCATGGACTGATGTGATGGCTGTGTGTCTGCAATACTATATCTAATGCATGGACTGATGTAATGGCGCAATACTATATTTAATGCATGGACTGATGTGATGGCTGTATGCCTGCAATACTATATCTAATGCATGGACTGATGTGATGGCTGCATGTCTGCAATATTATATCTAATGCATGGACTGATGTGATGACTGTATGTCTGCAATACTAGATCTAATGCATGGACTGATGTGATGGCTGTATGTCTGCAATACTATATCTAATGCATGGACTGATGTGATGGCTGTATGCCTGCAAAACTATATCTAATGCATGGACTAATGTGATGGCTGCATGTCTGCAATACTATATCTAATGCATGGACTGATGTGATGGCTGTATGTTTGCAATACTATATCTAATGCATGGACTGATGTGATGGCTGCATGTCTGCAATACTATATCTAATGCATGGACTAATGTGATGGTTGTACGTCTGCAATACTATATCTAATGCATGGACTGATGTGATGGCTGTATGTCTACAATACTATATCTAATGCATGGACTGATGTGATGGCGCAATACTATATTTAATGCATGGACTGATGTGATGGCTGTACGTCTGGAATACTATATCTAATGCATGGACTGATGTGATGGCTGTATGTCTGCAATACTATATCTAATGCATGGACTGATGTGATGGCTGCATGTCTGCAATACTATATCTAATGCATGGACTAATGTGATGGTTGTATGTCTGCAATACTATATCTAATGCATGGACTGATGTGATGGCTATATGTCTGCAATACTTTATCTAATGCATGGACTGATATGATGGCTGTATGTCTGCAATACTATATCTAATGCATGGACTGATGTGATGGCGCAATACTGTATTTAATGCATGGACTGATGTGATGGCTGTATTCCTGCAATACTATATCTAATGCATGGACTGATGTGATGGCTATATGTCTGCAATACTATATCTAATGCATGGACTGATGTGATGGCTGTATGTCTGCAATACTATATCTAATGCATGGACTGATGTGATGGCGCAATACTATATTTAATGCATGGACTGATGTGATGGCTGTATGTCTACAATACTATATCTAATGCATGGACTGATGTGATGGCACAATACTATATTTAATGCTGTGATGGCTGTATGCCTGCAATTCTATATCTAATGCATGGACTGATGTGATGGCTATATGTCTGCAATACTATATCTATTGCATGGACTGATGTGATGGCTGTATGTCTGCAATACTATATCTATTGCATGGACTGATGTGATGGCTGTATGTCTACAATACTATATCTAATGCATGGACTGATGTGATGGCTGTATGTCTGCAATACTATATCTAATGCATGAACTGATGTGATGGATGTACGTCTGCAATACTATATCTAATGCATGAACTGTTGTGATGGATGTATGTCTGCAATACTATATCTAATGCATGGACTGATGTGATGGCTGTATGTCTGCAATACTATATCTAATGCATGGACTGATGTGATGGCTGTATGTCTGCAATACTATATCTAATGCATGGACTGATGTGATGGCTGTACGTCCGCAATACTATATCTAATGCATGGACTGATGTGATGGCTGTATGTTTGCAATACTATATCTAATGCATGGACTGATGTGATGGCTGCATGTCTGCAATACTATATCTAATGCATGGACTGATGTGATGGCTGTATTTCTGCAATACTATATCTAATGCATGGACTGATGTGATGGCTGTATGTCTGCAATACTATATCTAATGCATGGACTGATGTGATGGCTGTATGTCTGCAATACTATATCTAATGCATGGACTGATGTGATGGCTGTATGTCTGCAATACTATATCTAATGCATGGACTGATGTGATGGCTGTATGTCTGTAATACTATATATAATGCATGGACTGATGTGATGGCTGTATGACTGCAATACTATATCTAATGCATGGACTGATGTGATGGTGTATGTCTGCAATACTATATCTAATGATGGACTGATGTGATGGCTGTATGTCTGCAATACTATATCTAATGCATGGACTGATGTGATGGCTGCATGTCTGCAATACTATATCTAATGCATGAACTGATTTGATGGATGTACGTCTGCAATACTATATCTAATGCATGGACTGATGTGATGGCTGTATGTCTGCAATACTATATCTAATGCATGAACTGATGTGATGGATGTATGTCTGCAATACTATATCTAATGCATGGACTGATGTGATGGATGGATGTCTGCAATACTATATCTAATGCATGGACTGATGTGATGGCGCAATACTATATCTAATGCATGGACTGATGTGATGGCTGCATGTTTGCAATACTATATCTAATGCATGGACTGATGTGATGGCTGTATGTATGCAATACTATATCTAATGCATGGACTGATGTGATGGCTGTATGTCTGCAATACTATATCTAATGCATGGACTGATGTGATGGCTGTATGTCTACAATACTATATCTAATGCATGGACTGATGTGATGGCTGTATGTCTACAATACTATATCTAATGCATGGACTGATGTGATGGCTGTATGTCTGCAATACTATATCTAATGCATGGACTGATGTGATGGCTGTATGTCTGCAATACTATATCTAATGCATGGACTGATGTGATGGCTGTATGTCTGCAATACTATATCTAATGCATGGACTGATGTGATGGCTGTATGTCTGTAATACTATATCTAATGCATGGACTGATGTGATGGCTGTATGTCTGCAATACTATATCTAATGCATGGACTGATGTGATGGCTGCATGTCTGCAATACTATATCTAATGCATGGACTGATGTGATGGCTGTATGTCTGCAATACTATATCTAATGCATGGACTGATGTGATGGCTGTATGTCTGCAATACTATATCTAATGCATGGACTGATGTGATGGCTGTATGTCTGCAATACTATATCTAATGCATGGACTGATGTGATGGCTGTATGTCTGCAATACTATATCTAATGCATGGACTGATGTGATGGCTGCATGTCTGCAATACTATATTTAATGCATGGACTGATGTGATGGCTGTATCTGTGCAATACTATATTTAATGCATGGACTGATGTGATGGGTGCATGTCTGCAATACTATATCTAATGCATGGACTGATGTGATGGCTGTATGTCTGCAATACTATATCTAATGCATGGACTGATGTGATGGCTGCATGTCTGCAATACTATATCTAATGCATGGACTGATGTGATGGTTGCATGTCTGCAATACTATATCTAATGCATGGACTGATGTGATGGCTGTATGTCTGCAATACTATATCTAATGCATGGACTGATGTGATGGCTGTATGTATGCAATACTATATCTAATGCATGGACTGATGTGATGGCTGTATGTCTGCAATACTATATCTAATGCATGGACTGATGTGATGGCTGCATGTCTGCAATACTATATCTAATGCATGGACTGATGTGATGGCTGTATGTCTGCAATACTATATCTAATGCATGGACTGATGTGATGGCTGTATGTCTGCAATACTAAATCTAATGCATGGACTGATGTGATGGCTGCATGTCTGCAATACTATATCTAATGCATGGACTGATGTGATGGCTGCATGTTTGCAATACTATATCTAATGCATGCACTGATGTGATGGCTGTATGTCTGCAATACTATATCTAATGCATGGACTGATGTGATGGCTGTATGTCTGCAATACTATATCTAATGCATGGACTGATGTAATGGCTGTATGTCTGCAATACTATATCTAATGCATGGACTGATGTGATGGCTGCATGTCTGCAATACTATATCTAATGCATGGACTGATGTGATGGCTGTATGTCTGCAATACTATATCTAATGCATGGACTGATGTGATGGCTGTATGTCTGCAATACTATATCTAATGCATGGACTGATGTGATGGCTGTATGTCTGCAATACTATATCTAATGCATGGACTGATGTGCTGGCTGCATGTCTGCAATACTATATCTAATGCATGGACTGAGGTGATGGCTGTATGTCTGCAATACTATATCTAATGCATGGACTGATGTGATGGCTGCATGTCTGCAATACTATATCTAATGCATGGACTGATGTGATGGCTGTACGTCTGCAATACTAGATCTAATGCATGGACTGATGTGATGGTTGTATGTCTGCAATACTATATTTAATGCATGGACTGATGTGATGGCTGAATGTCTGCAATACTATATCTAATGCATGGACTGATGTGATGGCTGTATGTCTGCAATACTAAATCTAATGCATGGACTGATGTGATGGCTGCATGTCTGCAATACTATATCTAATGCATGGACTGATGTGATGGCTGTATGTCTGCAATACTATATCTAATGCATGGACTGATGTGATGGCTGTATGTTTGCAATACTATATCTAATGCATGGACTGATGTGATGGCTGTATGTCTGCAATACTAAATCTAATGCATGGACTGATGTGATGGCTGCATGTCTGCAATACTATATCTAATGCATGGACTGATGTGATGGCTGTATATCTGCAATACTATATCTAATGCATGGACTGATGTGATGGCTGCATGTTTGCAATACTATATCTAATGCATGGACTGATGTGATGGCTGTATGTCTGCAATACTATATCTAATGCATGGACTGATGTGATGGCTGTATGTCTGCAATACTATATCTAATGCATGGACTGATGTGATGGCTGTATGTCTGCAATACTATATCTAATGCATGGACTGATGTGATGGCTGTATGTCTGCAATACTATATCTAATGCATGGACTGATGTGATGGCTGTATGTCTGCAATACTATATCTAATGCATGGACTGATGTGATGGCTGTATGTTTGCAATACTATATCTAATGCATGGACTGATGTGATGGCTGTATGTCTACAATACTATATCTAATGCATGGACTGATGTGATGGCTGTATGTCTGCAATACTATATCTAATGCATGGACTGATGTGATGGCTGCATGTCTGCAATACTATATCTAATGCATGGACTGATGTGATGGCTGTACGTCTGCAATACTATATCTAATGCATGGACTGATGTGATGGCTGTATGTCTACAATACTATATCTAATGTATGGACTGATGTGATGGCTGTATACCTGCAATACTATATCTAATGCATGGACTGATGTGATGGCTGTACGTCTACAATACTATATCTAATGCATGGACTGATGTGATGGCTGCATGTTTGCAATACTATATCTAATGCATGGACTGATGTGATGGCTGTATGTATGCAATACTATATCTAATGCATGGACTGATGTGATGGCTGTATGTCTGCAATACTATATCTAATGCATGGACTGATGTGATGGCTGTATGTCTGCAATACTATATCTAATGCATGGACTGATGTGATGGCGCAATACTATATTTAATGCATGGACTGATGTGATGGCTGTATGCCTGCAATACTATATCTAATGCATGGACTGATGTGATGGCTATATGTCTGCAATACTATATCTAATGCATGGACTGATGTGATGGCTGTGTGTCTGCAATACTATATCTAATGCATGGACTGATGTGATGGCGCAATACTATATTTAATGCATGGACTGATGTGATGGCTGTATGCCTGCAATACTATATCTAATGCATGGACTGATGTGATGGCTGTATGTCTGCAATACTATATCTAATGCATGGACTGATGTGATGGCTGTATGCCTGCAATACTATATCTAATGCATGGACTGATGTGATGGCTGTATGTCTGCAATACTATATCTAATGCATGGACTGATGTGATGGCTGTATGTCTGCAATACTAGATCTAATGCATGGACTGATGTGATAGGTGTATGTCAGCAATACTATATCTAATGCATGGACTGATGTGATGGCTGTATGTCTGCAATACTATATCTAATGCATGGACTGATGTGATGGCTGTATGTCTGCAATACTATATCTAATGCATGGACTGATGTGATGGTGTATGTCTGCAATACTATATCTAATGCATGGACTGATTTGATGGATGTACGTCTGCAATACTATATCTAATGCATGGACTGATGTGATGGCTGTATGTCTGCAATACTATATCTAATGCATGAACTGATGTGATGGATGTATGTCTGCAATACTATATCTAATGCATGGACTGATGTGATGGATGGATGTCTGCAATACTATATCTAATGCATGGACTGATGTGATGGCGCAATACTATATCTAATGCATGGACTGATGTGATGGCTGCATGTTTGCAATACTATATCTAATGCATGGACTGATGTGATGGCTGTATGTATGCAATACTATATCTAATGCATGGACTGATGTGATGGCTGTATGTCTGCAATACTATATCTAATGCATGGACTGATGTGATGGCTGTATGTCTACAATACTATATCTAATGCATGGACTGATGTGATGGCTGTATGTCTACAATACTATATCTAATGCATGGACTGATGTGATGGCTGTATGTCTGCAATACTATATCTAATGCATGGACTGATGTGATGGCTGTATGTCTGCAATACTATATCTAATGCATGGACTGATGTGATGGCTGTATGTCTGCAATACTATATCTAATGCATGGACTGATGTGATGGCTGTATGTCTGTAATACTATATCTAATGCATGGACTGATGTGATGGCTGTATGTCTGCAATACTATATCTAATGCATGGACTGATGTGATGGCTGCATGTCTGCAATACTATATCTAATGCATGGACTGATGTGATGGCTGTATGTCTGCAATACTATATCTAATGCATGGACTGATGTGATGGCTGTATGTCTGCAATACTATATCTAATGCATGGACTGATGTGATGGCTGTATGTCTGCAATACTATATCTAATGCATGGACTGATGTGATGGCTGTATGTCTGCAATACTATATCTAATGCATGGACTGATGTGATGGCTGCATGTCTGCAATACTATATTTAATGCATGGACTGATGTGATGGCTGTATCTGTGCAATACTATATTTAATGCATGGACTGATGTGATGGGTGCATGTCTGCAATACTATATCTAATGCATGGACTGATGTGATGGCTGTATGTCTGCAATACTATATCTAATGCATGGACTGATGTGATGGCTGCATGTCTGCAATACTATATCTAATGCATGGACTGATGTGATGGTTGCATGTCTGCAATACTATATCTAATGCATGGACTGATGTGATGGCTGTATGTCTGCAATACTATATCTAATGCATGGACTGATGTGATGGCTGTATGTATGCAATACTATATCTAATGCATGGACTGATGTGATGGCTGTATGTCTGCAATACTATATCTAATGCATGGACTGATGTGATGGCTGCATGTCTGCAATACTATATCTAATGCATGGACTGATGTGATGGCTGTATGTCTGCAATACTATATCTAATGCATGGACTGATGTGATGGCTGTATGTCTGCAATACTAAATCTAATGCATGGACTGATGTGATGGCTGCATGTCTGCAATACTATATCTAATGCATGGACTGATGTGATGGCTGCATGTTTGCAATACTATATCTAATGCATGCACTGATGTGATGGCTGTATGTCTGCAATACTATATCTAATGCATGGACTGATGTGATGGCTGTATGTCTGCAATACTATATCTAATGCATGGACTGATGTAATGGCTGTATGTCTGCAATACTATATCTAATGCATGGACTGATGTGATGGCTGCATGTCTGCAATACTATATCTAATGCATGGACTGATGTGATGGCTGTATGTCTGCAATACTATATCTAATGCATGGACTGATGTGATGGCTGTATGTCTGCAATACTATATCTAATGCATGGACTGATGTGATGGCTGTATGTCTGCAATACTATATCTAATGCATGGACTGATGTGCTGGCTGCATGTCTGCAATACTATATCTAATGCATGGACTGAGGTGATGGCTGTATGTCTGCAATACTATATCTAATGCATGGACTGATGTGATGGCTGCATGTCTGCAATACTATATCTAATGCATGGACTGATGTGATGGCTGTACGTCTGCAATACTAGATCTAATGCATGGACTGATGTGATGGTTGTATGTCTGCAATACTATATTTAATGCATGGACTGATGTGATGGCTGAATGTCTGCAATACTATATCTAATGCATGGACTGATGTGATGGCTGTATGTCTGCAATACTAAATCTAATGCATGGACTGATGTGATGGCTGCATGTCTGCAATACTATATCTAATGCATGGACTGATGTGATGGCTGTATGTCTGCAATACTATATCTAATGCATGGACTGATGTGATGGCTGTATGTTTGCAATACTATATCTAATGCATGGACTGATGTGATGGCTGTATGTCTGCAATACTAAATCTAATGCATGGACTGATGTGATGGCTGCATGTCTGCAATACTATATCTAATGCATGGACTGATGTGATGGCTGTATATCTGCAATACTATATCTAATGCATGGACTGATGTGATGGCTGCATGTTTGCAATACTATATCTAATGCATGGACTGATGTGATGGCTGTATGTCTGCAATACTATATCTAATGCATGGACTGATGTGATGGCTGTATGTCTGCAATACTATATCTAATGCATGGACTGATGTGATGGCTGTATGTCTGCAATACTATATCTAATGCATGGACTGATGTGATGGCTGTATGTCTGCAATACTATATCTAATGCATGGACTGATGTGATGGCTGTATGTCTGCAATACTATATCTAATGCATGGACTGATGTGATGGCTGTATGTTTGCAATACTATATCTAATGCATGGACTGATGTGATGGCTGTATGTCTACAATACTATATCTAATGCATGGACTGATGTGATGGCTGTATGTCTGCAATACTATATCTAATGCATGGACTGATGTGATGGCTGCATGTCTGCAATACTATATCTAATGCATGGACTGATGTGATGGCTGTACGTCTGCAATACTATATCTAATGCATGGACTGATGTGATGGCTGTATGTCTACAATACTATATCTAATGTATGGACTGATGTGATGGCTGTATACCTGCAATACTATATCTAATGCATGGACTGATGTGATGGCTGTACGTCTACAATACTATATCTAATGCATGGACTGATGTGATGGCTGCATGTTTGCAATACTATATCTAATGCATGGACTGATGTGATGGCTGTATGTATGCAATACTATATCTAATGCATGGACTGATGTGATGGCTGTATGTCTGCAATACTATATCTAATGCATGGACTGATGTGATGGCTGTATGTCTGCAATACTATATCTAATGCATGGACTGATGTGATGGCGCAATACTATATTTAATGCATGGACTGATGTGATGGCTGTATGCCTGCAATACTATATCTAATGCATGGACTGATGTGATGGCTATATGTCTGCAATACTATATCTAATGCATGGACTGATGTGATGGCTGTGTGTCTGCAATACTATATCTAATGCATGGACTGATGTGATGGCGCAATACTATATTTAATGCATGGACTGATGTGATGGCTGTATGCCTGCAATACTATATCTAATGCATGGACTGATGTGATGGCTGTATGTCTGCAATACTATATCTAATGCATGGACTGATGTGATGGCTGTATGCCTGCAATACTATATCTAATGCATGGACTGATGTGATGGCTGTATGTCTGCAATACTATATCTAATGCATGGACTGATGTGATGGCTGTATGTCTGCAATACTAGATCTAATGCATGGACTGATGTGATAGGTGTATGTCAGCAATACTATATCTAATGCATGGACTGATGTGATGGCTGTATGTCTGCAATACTATATCTAATGCATGGACTGATGTGATGGCTGTATGTCTGCAATACTATATCTAATGCATGGACTGATGTGATGGTGTATGTCTGCAATACTATATCTAATGCATGGACTGATGTGATGGCTGCATGTCTGCAATACTATATCTAATGCATGAACTGATGTGATGGCTGTATGTCTGCAATACTATATCTAATGCATGGACTGATGTGATGGCTGTATGCCTGCAATACTATATCTAATGCATGGACTGATGTGATGGCTGTATGTCTGCAATACTATATCTAATGCATGGACTGATGTGATGGCTGTATGTCTGCAATACTAGATCTAATGCATGGACTGATGTGATAGGTGTATGTCAGCAATACTATATCTAATGCATGGACTGATGTGATGGCTGTATGTCTGCAACACTATATCTAATGCATGGACTGATGTGATGGCGCAATACTATATTTAATGCATGGACTGATGTGATGGCTGTATGCCTGCAATACTGTATCTAATGCATGGACTGATATGATGGCTATATGTCTGCAATACTATATCTAATGCATGGACTGATGTGATGGCTGTATGTCTGCAATACTATATCTAATGCATGGACTGATGTGATGGCGCAATACTATATTTAATGCATGGACTGATCTGATGGCTGTATGTCTGCAATACTATATCTAATGCATGGACTGATGTGATGGCGCAATACTATATTTAATGCATGGACTGATGTAATGGCTGTATGCCTGCAATACTATATCTAATGCATGGACTGATGTGATGGCTATATGTCTGCAATACTATATCTAATGCATGGACTGATGTGATGGCTGTATGTCTGCAATACTATATCTAATGCATGGACTGATGTGATGGCTGTATGTCTACAATACTATATCTAATGCATGGACTGATGTGATGGCTGTATGTCTGCAATACTATATCTAATGCATGAACTGATTTGATGGATGTACGTCTGCAATACTATATCTAATGCATGGACTGATGTGATGGCTGTATGTCTGCAATACTATATCTAATGCATGAACTGATGTGATGGATGTATGTCTGCAATACTATATCTAATGCATGGACTGATGTGATGGATGGATGTCTGCAATACTATATCTAATGCATGGACTGATGTGATGGCGCAATACTATATCTAATGCATGGACTGATGTGATGGCTGTATGTTTGCAATATTATATCTAATGCATGGACTGATGTGATGGCTGTATGTCTGCAATACTAGATCTAATGCATGGACTGATGTGATGGCTGTATGTCAGCAATACTATATCTAATGCATGGACTGATGTGATGGCTGTATGTCTGCAATACTATATATAATGCATGGACTGATGTGATGGCTGTATGTCTGCAATACTATATCTAATGCATGGACTGATGTGATGGCTGTATGTCTGCAATACTATATCTAATGCATGGACTGATGTGATGGATGTATGTCTGCAATACTATATCTAATGCATGGACTGATGTGATGGCTGTATGTCTGCAATACTATATCTAATGCATGGACTGATGTGATGGTTGTATGTCTGCAATACTATATCTAATGCATGGACTGATGTGATGGCTGTATGTCTGCAATACTATATCTAATGCATGGACTGATGTGATGGCTGCATGTCTGGAATACTATATCTAATGCATGGACTGATGTGATGGCTGTATGTCTGCAATACTATATCTAATGCATGAACTGATTTGATGGATGTACGTCTGCAATACTATATCTAATGCATGGACTGATGTGATGGCTGTATGTCTGCAATACTATATCTAATGCATGAACTGATGTGATGGATGTATGTCTGCAATACTATATCTAATGCATGGACTGATGTGATGGATGGATGTCTGCAATACTATATCTAATGCATGGACTGATGTGATGGCGCAATACTATATCTAATGCATGGACTGATGTGATGGCTGTATGTTTGCAATATTATATCTAATGCATGGACTGATGTGATGGCTGTATGTCTGCAATACTAGATCTAATGCATGGACTGATGTGATGGCTGTATGTCAGCAATACTATATCTAATGCATCGACTGATGTGATGGCTGTATGTCTGCAATACTATATATAATGCATGGACTGATGTGATGGCTGTATGTCTGCAATACTATATCTAATGCATGGACTGATGTGATGGATGTATGTCTGCAATACTATATCTAATGCATGGACTGATGTGATGGCTGTATGTCTGCAATACTATATCTAATGCATGGACTGATGTGATGGTTGTATGTCTGCAATACTATATCTAATGCATGGACTGATGTGATGGCTGTATGTCTGCAATACTATATCTAATGCATGGACTGATGTGATGGCTGCATGTCTGCAATACTATATCTAATGCATGGACTGATGTGATGGCTGCATGTATGCAATACTATATCTAATGCATGGACTGATGTGATGGCTGTATGTCTGCAATACTATATATAATGCATGGACTGATGTGATGGTTGTATGTCTGCAATACTATATCTAATGATGGACTGATGTGATGGCTGCATGTCTGCAATACTATATATAATGCATGGACTGATGTGATGGCTGTATGTCTGCAATACTATATCTAATGCATGGACTGATGTGATGGCTGTATGTATGCAATACTTTATCTAATGATGGACTGATGTGATGGCTGCATGTCTGCAATACTATATCTAATGCATGGACTGATGTGATGGCTGTATGTCTGCAATACTATATCTAATGCATGGACTGATGCGATGGCGCAATACTATATTTAATGCATGGACTGATCTGATGGCTGTATGTCTGCAATACTATATCTAATGCATGGACTGATGTGATGGCGCAATACTATATTTAATGCATGGACTGATGTGAAGGCTGTATGCCTGCAATACTATATCTAATGCATGGACTGATGTGATGGCTATATGTCTGCAATACTATATCTAATGCATGGACTGATGTGATGGCTGTATGTCTGCAATACTATATCTAATGCATGGACTGATGTGATGGCTGTATGTCTACAATACTATATCTAATGATGGACTGATGTGATGGCTGCATGTCTGCAATACTATATCTAATGCATGGACTGATGTGATGGCTGTATGTCTGCAATACTATATCTAATGCATGAACTGATGTGATGGATGTACGTCTGCAATACTATATCTAATGCATGGACTGATGTGATGGCTGTATGTCTGCAATACTATATCTAATGCATGAACTGATGTGATGGATGTATGTCTGCAATACTATATCTAATGCATGGACTGATGTGATGGATGGATGTCTGCAATACTATATCTAATGCATGGACTGATGTGATGGCGCAATACTATATCTAATGCATGGACTGATGTGATGGCTGTATGTTTGCAATATTATATCTAATGCATGGACTGATGTGATGGCTGTATGTCTGCAATACTATATCTAATGCATGGACTGATGTGATGGCTGTATGTCTGCAATACTATATCTAATGCATGGACTGATGTGATGGCTGTATGTTTGCAATACTATATCTAATGCATGGACTGATGTGATGGCTGTATGTCTACAATACTATATCTAATGCATGGACTGATGTGATGGCTGTATGTCTGCAATACTATATCTAATGCATGGACTGATGTGATGGCTGTATGTCTGCAATACTATATCTAATGCATGGACTGATGTGATGGCTGTATGTCTGCAATACTATATCTAATGCATGGACTGATGTGCTGGCTGCATGTCTGCAATACTATATCTAATGCATGGACTGATGTGATGGCTGTATGTCAGCAATACTATATTTAATGCATGGACTGATGTGATGGCTGTATGTCTGCAATACTATATCTAATGCATGGACTGATGTGATGGCTGTATGTCTGCAATACTATATCTAATGCATGGACTGATGTGATGGATGTATGTCTGCAATACTATATCTAATGCATGGACTGATGTGATGGCTGTATGTCTGCAATACTATATCTAATGCATGGACTGATGTGATGGTTGTATGTCTGCAATACTATATCTAATGCATGGACTGATGTGATGGCTGTATGTCTGCAATACTATATCTAATGCATGGACTGATGTGATGGCTGCATGTCTGCAATACTATATCTAATGCATGGACTGATGTGATGGCTGCATGTATGCAATACTATATCTAATGCATGGACTGATGTGATGGCTGCATGTCTGCAATACTATATATAATGCATGGACTGATGTGATGGCTGTATGTCTGCAATACTATATCTAATGCATGGACTGATGTGATGGCTGTATGTATGCAATACTTTATCTAATGATGGACTGATGTGATGGCTGCATGTCTGCAATACTATATCTAATGCATGGACTGATGTGCTGGCTGCATGTCTGCAATACTATATCTAATGCATGGACTGATGTGATGGCTGTATGTCTGCAATACTATATCTAATGCATGGACTGATGTGATGGCTGTATGTCTGCAATACTATATCTAATGCATGGACTGATGTGATGGCTGTATGTCTGCAATACTATATCTAATGCATGGACTGATGTGATGGCTGTATGTCTGCAATACTATATCTAATGCATGGACTGATGTGATGGCTGTATGTCTGCAATACTATATCTAATGCATGGACTGATGTGATGGCTGTATGTCTGCAATACTATATCTAATGCATGGACTGATGTGATGGCTGCATGTCTGCAATACTATATCTAATGCATGGACTGATGTGATGGCTGCATGTCTGCAATACTATATCTAATGCATGGACTGATGTGATGGCTGTATGTCTGCAATACTATATCTAATGCATGGACTGATGTGATGGCTGTATGTCTGCAATACTATATCTAATGCATGGACTGATGGGATGGCTGTATGTCTGCAATACTATATCTAATGCATGGACTGATGTGATGGCTGTATGTCTGCAATACTATATCTAATGCATGGACTGATGTGATGGCTGTATGACTGCAATACTATATCTAATGCATGGACAGATGTGATGGTGTATGACTGCAATACTATATCTAATGATGGACTGATGTGATGGCTGTATGTCTGCAATACTATATCTAATGCATGGACTGATGTGATGGCTGCATGTCTGCAATACTATATCTAATGCATGGACTGATGTGATGGCTGTATGTCTGCAATACTATATCTAATGCATGGACTGATGTGATGGCTGTATGTCTGCAATACTATATCTAATGCATGGACTGATGTGATGGCTGTATGTCTGCAATACTATATCTAATGCATGGACTGATGTGATGGCTGTATGTCTGCAATACTATATCTAATGCATGGACTGATGTGATGGCTGTATTACTGCAATACTATATCTAATGCATGGACTGATGTGATGGTGTATCTCTGCAATACTATTTCTAATGATGGACTGATGTGATGGCTGTATGTCTGCAATACTATATCTAATGAATGGACTGATGTGATGGCTGCATGTCTGAAATACTATATCTAATGCATGGACTGATGTGATGGCTGCATGTCTGCAATACTATATCTAATGCATGGACTGATGTGATGGCTGCATGTCTGCAATACTATATCTAATGCATGGACTGATGTGATGGCTGCATGTCTGCAATACTATATCTAATGCATGGACTGATGTGATGGCTGTATGTCTGCAATACTATATCTAATGCATGGACTTATGTGATGGCTGCATGTCTGCAATACTATATCTAATGCATGGACTGATGTGTTGGCTGTATGTCTGCAATACTATATCTAATGCTGGACTGATGTGATGGCTGCATGTCTGCAATACTATATCTAATGCATGGACTGATGTGATGGGTGTATGTTTGCAATACTATATATAATGCATGGACTGATGTGATGGCTGCATGTCTGCAATACTATATCTAATGCATGCACTGATGTGATGGCTGCATGTCTGCAATACAATATCTAATGCATGGACTGATGTGATGGCTGTATGTCTGCAATTCTATATCTAATGCATGGACTGATGTGATGGCTGTATGTATGCAATACTATATCTAATGCATGGACTGATGTGATGGCTGCATGTCTGCAATACTATATCTAATGCATGGACTGATGTGATGGCTGTATGTCTGCAATACTATATCTAATGCATGGACTGATGTGATGGCTGTATGTCTGCAATACTATATCTAATGCATGGACTGATGTGATGGCTGCATGTCTGCAATACTATATCTAATGCATGGACTGATGTGATGGCTGTATGTCTGCAATACTATATCTAATGCATGGACTGATGTGATGGCTGTATGTCTGCAATACTATATCTAATGCATGGACTGATGTGATGGCTGCATGTCTGCAATACTATATCTAATGCATGGACTGATGTGATGGCTGCATGACTGCAATACTATATCTAATGCATGGACTGATGTGATGGCTGTATGCCTGCAATACTATATCTAATGCATGGACTGATGTGATGGCTGTATGTCTGCAATACTATATCTAATGCATGGACTGATGTGATGGCTGTATGTCTACAATAATATATCTAATGTATTGACTGATGTGATGGCTGTATGACTGCAATACTATATCTAATGCATGGACTGATGTGATGGCTGTATGTCTGCAATACTATATCTAATGCATGGACTGATGTGATCTACAATACTATATCTAATGCATGGTCTGATGTGATGGATATATGTCTGCAATATTATATCTAATGCATGGACTGATGTGATGTATGTATGTCTGCAATAGTATATCTAATGCATGGACTGATGTGATGGCTGCATGTCTGCAATACTATATCTAATGCATGGACTGATGTGATGGCTGTATGTCTGCAATACTATATATAATGCTGGACTGATGTGATGGCTGCATGTCTGCAATACTATATCTAATGTATGGACTGATGTGATGGCTGTATGTGCAATACTATATCTAATGCATGGACTGATGTGATGGCTGTATGTCTGCAATACTATATCTAATGCATGGACTGATGTGATGGCTGTATGTCTGCAATACTATATCTAATGCATGGACTGATGTGATGGCTGTATGTCTGCAATACTATATCTAATGCATGGACTGATGTGATGGCTGTATGTCTGCAATACTATATCTAATGCATGGACTGATGTGATGGCTGTATGTCTGCAATACTATATCTAATGCATGGACTGATGTGATGGCTGTATGTCTGCAATACTATATCTAATGCATGGACTGATGTGATGGCTGCATGTCTGCAATACTATATCTAATGCATGGACTGATGTGATGGCTGCATGTCTGCAATACTATATCTAATGCATGGACTGATGTGATGGCTGTATGTCTGCAATACTATATCTAATGCATGGACTGATGTGATGGCTGTATGTCTGCAATACTATATCTAATGCATGGACTGATGGGATGGCTGTATGTCTGCAATACTATATCTAATGCATGGACTGATGTGATGGCTGTATGTCTGCAATACTATATCTAATGCATGGACTGATGTGATGGCTGTATGACTGCAATACTATATCTAATGCATGGACAGATGTGATGGTGTATGACTGCAATACTATATCTAATGATGGACTGATGTGATGGCTGTATGTCTGCAATACTATATCTAATGCATGGACTGATGTGATGGCTGCATGTCTGCAATACTATATCTAATGCATGGACTGATGTGATGGCTGTATGTCTGCAATACTATATCTAATGCATGGACTGATGTGATGGCTGTATGTCTGCAATACTATATCTAATGCATGGACTGATGTGATGGCTGTATGTCTGCAATACTATATCTAATGCATGGACTGATGTGATGGCTGTATGTCTGCAATACTATATCTAATGCATGGACTGATGTGATGGCTGTATTACTGCAATACTATATCTAATGCATGGACTGATGTGATGGTGTATCTCTGCAATACTATTTCTAATGATGGACTGATGTGATGGCTGTATGTCTGCAATACTATATCTAATGAATGGACTGATGTGATGGCTGCATGTCTGAAATACTATATCTAATGCATGGACTGATGTGATGGCTGCATGTCTGCAATACTATATCTAATGCATGGACTGATGTGATGGCTGCATGTCTGCAATACTATATCTAATGCATGGACTGATGTGATGGCTGCATGTCTGCAATACTATATCTAATGCATGGACTGATGTGATGGCTGTATGTCTGCAATACTATATCTAATGCATGGACTTATGTGATGGCTGCATGTCTGCAATACTATATCTAATGCATGGACTGATGTGTTGGCTGTATGTCTGCAATACTATATCTAATGCTGGACTGATGTGATGGCTGCATGTCTGCAATACTATATCTAATGCATGGACTGATGTGATGGGTGTATGTTTGCAATACTATATATAATGCATGGACTGATGTGATGGCTGCATGTCTGCAATACTATATCTAATGCATGCACTGATGTGATGGCTGCATGTCTGCAATACAATATCTAATGCATGGACTGATGTGATGGCTGTATGTCTGCAATTCTATATCTAATGCATGGACTGATGTGATGGCTGTATGTATGCAATACTATATCTAATGCATGGACTGATGTGATGGCTGCATGTCTGCAATACTATATCTAATGCATGGACTGATGTGATGGCTGTATGTCTGCAATACTATATCTAATGCATGGACTGATGTGATGGCTGTATGTCTGCAATACTATATCTAATGCATGGACTGATGTGATGGCTGCATGTCTGCAATACTATATCTAATGCATGGACTGATGTGATGGCTGTATGTCTGCAATACTATATCTAATGCATGGACTGATGTGATGGCTGTATGTCTGCAATACTATATCTAATGCATGGACTGATGTGATGGCTGCATGTCTGCAATACTATATCTAATGCATGGACTGATGTGATGGCTGTATGTCTGCAATACTATATCTAATGCATGGACTGATGTGATGGCTGTATGTCTACAATAATATATCTAATGTATTGACTGATGTGATGGCTGTATGACTGCAATACTATATCTAATGCATGGACTGATGTGATGGCTGTATGTCTGCAATACTATATCTAATGCATGGACTGATGTGATCTACAATACTATATCTAATGCATGGTCTGATGTGATGGATATATGTCTGCAATATTATATCTAATGCATGGACTGATGTGATGTATGTATGTCTGCAATAGTATATCTAATGCATGGACTGATGTGATGGCTGCATGTCTGCAATACTATATCTAATGCATGGACTGATGTGATGGCTGTATGTCTGCAATACTATATATAATGCTGGACTGATGTGATGGCTGCATGTCTGCAATACTATATCTAATGTATGGACTGATGTGATGGCTGTATGTGCAATACTATATCTAATGCATGGACTGATGTGATGGCTGTATGTCTGCAATACTATATCTAATGCATGGACTGATGTGATGGCTGTATGTCTGCAATACTATATCTAATGCATGGACTGATGTGATGGCTGTATGTCAGCAATACTATATCTAATGCATGGACTGATGTGATGGTTGTATGTCTGCAATACTATATCAAATGCATGGACTGATGTGATGGCTGCATGTCTGCAATACTATATCTAATGCATGGACTGATGTGATGGCTGCAATACTATATCTAATGCATGGACTGATGTGATGGGTGTATGTCTGCAATACTCTATCAAATGCATGGACTGATGTGATGGCTGTATGTCTGCAATACTATATCTAATGATGGACTGATGTGATGGCTGCATGTCTGCAATACTATAACTAATGCATGGACTGATGTGATGGCTGTATGTCTGCAATACTATATCTAATGCATGGACTGATGTGATGGCTGTATGTCTGCAATACTATATCTAATGCATGGACTGATGTGATGCCTGCATGTCTGCAATACTATATCTAATGCATGGACTGATGTGATGGCTATATGTCTGCAATACTATATCTAATGCATGGACTGATGTGATGGCTGTATGTCTGCAATACTATATCTAATGCATGGACTGATGTGATGGCTGTATGTCTACAATACTATATCTAATGCATGGACTGATGTGATGGCTGTATGTCTGCAATACTATATCTAATGCATGGACTGATGTGATGGCTGTATGACTGCAATACTATATCTAATGCATGAACTGATGTGATGGATGTACGTCTGCAATACTATATCTAATGCATGGACTGATGTGATGGCTGTATGTCTGCAATACTATATCTAATGCATGAACTGTTGTGATGGATGTATGTCTGCAATACTATATCTAATGCATGGACTGATGTGATGGCTGTACGTCCGCAAAACTATATCTAATGCATGGACTGATGTGATGGCTGTATGTCTGCAATACTATATCTAATGCATGAACTGTTTTGATGGATGTATGTCTGCAATACTATATCTAATGCATGGACTGATGTGATGGCTGCATGTCTGCAATACTATATCTAATGCATGGACTGATGTGATGGCTGTATGTCTGCAATACTATATCTAATGCATGGACTGATGTGATGGCTGTATGTCTGCAATACTATATCTAATGCATGGACTGATGTGATGGCTGCATGTCTGCAATACTATATCTAATGCATGCACTGATGTGATGGCTGTATGTCTGCAATACTATATCTAATGATGGACTGATGTGATGGCTGTATGTCTGCAATACTATATCTAATGCATGGACTGATGTGATGGCTGCATGTCTGCAATACTATATCTAATGCATGGACTGATGTGATGGCTGTATGTCTGCAATACTATATCTAATGCATGGACTGATGTGATGGCTGTATGTCTGCAATACTATATCTAATGCATGGACTGATGTGATGGCTGTATGTCTGCAATACTATATCTAATGCATGGACTGATGTGATGGCTGTATGTCTGCAATACTATATCTAATGCATGGACTGATGTGATGGCTGTATGTCTGCAATACTATATCTAATGCATGGACTGATGTGATGGCTGTATGACTGCAATACTATATCTAATGCATGGACTGATGTGATGGTGTATGTCTGCAATACTATATCTAATGATGGACTGATGTGATGGCTGTATGTCTGCAATACTATACCTAATGCATGGACTGATGTGATGGTGTATGTCTGCAATACTATATCTAATGCATGGACTGATGTGATGGCTGCATGTCTGCAATACTATATCTAATGCATGGACTGATGTGATGGCTGTATGTCTGCAGTACTATATCTAAAGCATGGACTGATGTGATGGCTGTATGTCTGCAATACTATATCTAAAGCATGGACTGATGTGATGGATGTATGTCTGCAATACTATATCTAATGCATGGACTGATGTGATGGCTGCATGTCTGCAATACTATATCTAATGCATGGACTGATGTGATGGCTGTATGTCAGCAATACTATATCTAATGCATGGACTGATGGGATGGCTGTATGTCTGCAATACTATATCTAATGCATGGACTGATGTGATGGTTGTATGTCTGCAATACTAGATCTAATGCATGGACTGATGTGATGGCTGTATGTCAGCAATACTATATCTAATGCATGGACTGATGGGATGGCTGTATGTCTGCAATACTATATCTAATGCATGGACTGATGTGATGGCTGTATGTCTGGAATACTATATCTAATGCATGGACTGATGTGATGGCTGTACGTCTGCAATACTATATCTAATGCATGGACTGATGTGATGGCTGTACGTCTGGAATACTATATCTAATGCATGGACTGATGTGATGGCTGTACGTCTGCAATACTATATCTAATGCATGGACTGATGTGATGGCTGCATGTCTGCAATACTATATCTAATGCATGGAGTAATGTGATGGCTGTATGTCTGCAATACTATATCTAATGCATGGACTGATGTGATGGCTGTATGACTGCAATACTATATCTAATGCATGGACTGATGTGATGGCTATATGTCTGCAATACTTTATCTAATGCATGGACTGATATGATGGCTGTATGTCTGCAATACTATATCTAATGCATGGACTGATGTGATGGCGCAATACTATATTTAATGCATGGACTGATGTGATGGCTGTATGCCTGCAATACTATATCTAATGCATGGACTGATGTGATGGCTATATGTCTGCAATACTATATCTAATGCATGGACTGATGTGATGGCTGTATGTCTGCAATACTATATCTAATGCATGGACTGATGTGATGGCGCAATACTATATTTAATGCATGGACTGATGTGATGGCTGTATGTCTGCAATACTATATCTAATGCATGGACTGATGTGATGGCTGTATGTCTACAATACTATATCTAATGCATGGACTGATGTGATGGCTGTATGTCTGCAATACTATATCTAATGCATGAACTGATGTGATGGATGTACGTCTGCAATACTATATCTAATGCATGGACTGATGTGATGGCTGTATGTCTGCAATACTATATCTAATGCATGAACTGAAGTGATGGATGTATGTCTGCAATACTATATCTAATGCATGGACTGATTTGATGGCTGCATTTCTGCAATACTATATCTAATGCATGGACTGATGTGATGGCGCAATACTATATTTAAAGCATGGACTGATGTGATGGCTGTATGCCTGCAATACTATATCTAATGCATGGATTGATGTGATGGCTATATGTCTGCAATACTATATCTAATGCATGGACTGATGTGATGGCTGTGTGTCTGCAATACTATATCTAATGCATGGACTGATGTAATGGCGCAATACTATATTTAATGCATGGACTGATGTGATGGCTGTATGTCTGCAATACTATATCTAATGCATGAACTGATTTGATGGATGTATGTCTGCAATACTATATCTAATGCATGGACTGATGTGATGGCTGCATGTCTGCAATACTATATCTTATGCATGGACTGATGTGATGGCTGTATGTCTGCAATACTATATCTAATGCATGGACTGATGTGATGGCTGTATGTCTGCAATACTATATCTAATGCATGGACTGATGTGATGGCTGCATGTATGCTATACTATATCTAATACATGGACTGATGTGATGGCTATATGTCTGCAATACTATATCTAATGTATGGACTGATGTGATGGCTGTATGTCTGCAAAACTATATCTAATGCATGGACTGATGTGATGGCTGTATGCCTGCAATACTATATCTAATGCGTGGACTGATGTGATGGCTGCATGTCTGCAATACTATATCTAATGCGTGGACTGATGTGATGGCTGCATGTCTGCAATACTATATCTAATGCATGGACTGATGTGATGGCGCAATACTATATTTAATGCATGGACTGATGTGATGGCTATATGTCTGCAATACTATATCTAATGCATGGACTGATGTGATGGCTGTATGTCTGCAATACTATATCTAATGTATGTACTGATGTGATGGCTGTATGTCTGCAATACTATATCTAATGCATGGACTGATTTGATGGCTGCATGTCTGCAATACTATATCTAATGCATGGACTGATGTGATGGCTGTATGTCTGCAATACTATATCTAATGCATGGACTGATGTGATGGATGGATGTCTGCAATACTATATCTAATGCATGGACTGATGTGATGGCGCAATACTATATCTAATGCATGGACTGATGTGATGGCTGTATGTTTGCAATATTATATCTAATGCATGGACTGATGTGATGGCTGTATGTCTGCAATACTATATCTAATGCATGGACAGATGTGATGGCTGTATGTCTGCAATACTATATCTAATTCATGGACTGATGTGATGGCTGTATGCCTGCAATACTATATCTAATGCGTGGACTGATGTGATGGCTGCATGTCTGCAATACTATATCTAATGCGTGGACTGATGTGATGGCTGCATGTCTGCAATACTATATCTAATGCATGGACTGATGTGATGGCGCAATACTATATTTAATGCATGGACTGATGTGATGGCTGTATGCCTGCAATACTATATCTAATGCATGGACTGATGTGATGGCTATATGTCTGCAATACTATATCTAATGCATGGACTGATGTGATGGCTGTATGTCTGCAATACTATATCTAATGCATGAACTGATTTGATGGATGTATGTCTGCAATACTATATCTAATGCATGGACTGATGTGATGGTGTATGTCTGCAATACTATATCTAATGCATGGACTGATGTGATGGCTGCATGTCTGCAATACTATATCTAATGCATGGACTGATTTGATGGATGTATGTCTGCAATACTATATCTAATGCATGGACTGATGTGATGGTGTATGTCTGCAATACTATATCTAATGCATGGACTGATGTGATGGCTGTATGTCTGCAATACTATATCTAATACATGGACTGATGTGATGGCTGCATGTCTGCAATACTATATCTTATGCATGGACTGATGTGATGGCTGTATGTCTGCAATACTATATCTAATGCATGGACTGATGTGATGGCTGCATGTCTGCAATACTATATCTAATGCATGGACTGAAGTGATGGCTGCATGTATGCTATACTATATCTAATACATGGACTGATGTGATGGCTATATGTCTGCAATACTATATCTAATGTATGGACTGATGTGATGGCTGTATGTCTGCAATACTATATCTAATGCATGGACTGATGTGATGGCTGTATGCCTGCAATACTATATCTAATGCGTGGACTGATGTGATGGCTGCATGTCTGCAATACTATATCTAATGCGTGGACTGATGTGATGGCTGCATGTCTGCAATACTACATCTAATGCATGGACTGATGTGATGGCGCAATACTATATTTAATGCATGGACTGATGTGATGGCTGTATGCCTGCAATACTATATCTAATGCATGGACTGATGTGATGGCTATATGTCTGCAATACTATATCTAATGCATGGACTGATGTGATGGCTGTATGTCTGCAATACTATATCTAATGTATGGACTGATGTGATGGCTGTATGTCTGCAATACTATATCTAATGCATGGACTGATGTGATGGCTGTATGCCTGCAATACTATATCTAATGCATGGACTGATGTGATGGCTGTATGTCTGCAATACTATATCTAATGCATGGACTGATGTGATGGCTGTATGCCTGCAATACTATATCTAATGCGTGGACTGATGTGATGGCTGTATGCCTGCAATACTATATCTAATGCGTGGACTGATGTGATGGCTGCATGTCTGCAATACTATATCTAATGCATGGACTGATGTGATGGCTGTATGTCTGCAATACTATATCTAATGCATGGACTGATTTGATGGCTGCATGTCTGCAATACTATATCTAATGCATGGACTGATGTGATGGCTGTATGTCTGCAATACTATATCTAATGCATGGACTGATGTGATGGATGGATGTCTGCAATACTATATCTAATGCATGGACTGATGTGATGGCGCAATACTATATCTAATGCATGGACTGATGTGATGGCTGTATGTTTGCAATATTATATCTAATGCATGGACTGATGTGATGGCTGTATGTCTGCAATACTATATCTAATGCATGGACAGATGTGATGGCTGTATGTCTGCAATACTATATCTAATTAATGGACTGATGTGATGGCTATATGTTTGCAATACTATATCTAATGCATGGACTGATGTGATGGCTGTATGTCTGCAATACTAGATCTAATGCATGGACTGATGTGATGGCTGTATGTCAGCAATACTATATCTAATGCATGGACTGATGTAATGGCTGTATGTCTGCAATACTATATCTAATGCATGGACTAATGTGAGGGCTGTATATCTGCAATACTATATCTAATGCATGGACTGATGTGATGGCTGTATGTCTGCAATACTATATCTAATGCATGGACTGATGTGATGGATGTATGTCTGCAATACTATATCTAATGCATGGACTGATGTGATGGCTGTATGTCTGCAATACTATATCTAATGCATGGACTGATGTGATGGTTGTATGTCTGATACTATATCTAATGCATGGACTGATGTGATGGCTGTATGTCTGCAATACTATATCTAATGCATGGACTGATTTGATGGCTGCATGTCTGCAATACTATATCTAATGCATGGACTGATGTGATGGCTGTATGTCTGCAATACTATATCTAATGCATGGACTGATGTGATGGATGGATGTCTGCAATACTATATCTAATGCATGGACTGATGTGATGGCGCAATACTATATCTAATGCATGGACTGATGTGATGGCTGTATGTTTGCAATATTATATCTAATACATGGACTGATGTGATGGCTGTATGTCTGCAATACTATATCTAATGCATGGACAGATGTGATGGCTGTATGTCTGCAATACTATATCTAATTCATGGACTGATGTGATGGCTGTACGTCTGCAAAACTATATCTAATGCATGGACTGATGTGATGGCTGTATGTCTGCAATACTATATCTAATGCATGGACTGATGTGATGGCTGCATGTCTGCAATACTATATTTAATGCATGGACTGATGTGATGGCTGTATGTCTACAATACTATATCTAATGCATGGACTGATGTGATGGTTGTATGTCTGCAATACTATATCTAATGCATGGACTGATGTGATGGCTGTAAGTCTGCAATACTATATCTAATGCATGGACTGATGTTATGGCTGTATGTCTACAATACTATATCTAATGCATGGACTGATGTGATGGCTGGATATCTGCAATACTATATCTAATGCATGGACTAATGTGAGGGCTGTATATCTGCAATACTATATCTAATGCATGGACTGATGTGATGGCTGTATGTCTGCAATACTATATCTAATGGACTGATGTGATGGATGTATGTCTGCAATACTATATCAAATGCATGGACTGATGTGATGGCTGTATGTCTGCAATACTATATCTAATGCATGGACTGATGTGATGGTTGTATGTCTGCAATACTATATCTAATGCATGGACTGATGTGATGGCTGTATGTCTGCAATACTATATCTAATGCATGGACTGATGTGATGGCTGCATATCTGCAATACTATATCTAATGCATGGACTGATGTGATGGCTGTATGTCTGCAATACTATATATAATGCATGGACTGATGTGATGGTTGTATGTCTGCAATACAATATCTAATGATGGACTGATGTGATGGCTGCATGTCTGCAATACTATATATAATGCATGGACTGATGTGATGGCTGTATGTCTGCAATACTATATCTAATGCATGGACTTATGTGATGGCTGCATGTCTGCAATACTATATCTAATGCATGGACTGATGTGTTGGCTGTATGTCTGCAATACTATATCTAATGCTGGACTGAGGTAATGGCTGCATGTCTGCAATACTATATCTAATGCATGGACTGATGTGATGGGTGTATGTTTGCAATACTATATATAATGCATGGACTGATGTGATGGCTGCATGTCTGCAATACTATATCTAATGCATGCACTGATGTGATGGCTGCATGTCTGCAATACAATATCTAATGCATGGACTGATGTGATGGCTGTATGTTTGCAATATTATATCTAATGCATGGACTGATGTGATGGCTGTATGTCTGCAATACTATATCTAATGCATGGACAGATGTGATGGCTGTATGTCTGCAATACTATATCTAATTAATGGACTGATGTGATGGCTATATGTTTGCAATACTATATCTAATGCATGGACTGATGTGATGGCTGTATGTCTGCAATACTAGATCTAATGCATGGACTGATGTGATGGCTGTATGTCAGCAATACTATATCTAATGCATGGACTGATGTAATGGCTGTATGTCTGCAATACTATATCTAATGCATGGACTAATGTGAGGGCTGTATATCTGCAATACTATATCTAATGCATGGACTGATGTGATGGCTGTATGTCTGCAATACTATATCTAATGCATGGACTGATGTGATGGATGTATGTCTGCAATACTATATCTAATGCATGGACTGATGTGATGGCTGTATGTCTGCAATACTATATCTAATGCATGGACTGATGTGATGGTTGTATGTCTGATACTATATCTAATGCATGGACTGATGTGATGGCTGTATGTCTGCAATACTATATCTAATGCATGGACTGATTTGATGGCTGCATGTCTGCAATACTATATCTAATGCATGGACTGATGTGATGGCTGTATGTCTGCAATACTATATCTAATGCATGGACTGATGTGATGGATGGATGTCTGCAATACTATATCTAATGCATGGACTGATGTGATGGCGCAATACTATATCTAATGCATGGACTGATGTGATGGCTGTATGTTTGCAATATTATATCTAATACATGGACTGATGTGATGGCTGTATGTCTGCAATACTATATCTAATGCATGGACAGATGTGATGGCTGTATGTCTGCAATACTATATCTAATTCATGGACTGATGTGATGGCTGTACGTCTGCAAAACTATATCTAATGCATGGACTGATGTGATGGCTGTATGTCTGCAATACTATATTTAATGCATGGACTGATGTGATGGCTGTATGTCTACAATACTATATCTAATGCATGGACTGATGTGATGGTTGTATGTCTGCAATACTATATCTAATGCATGGACTGATGTGATGGCTGTAAGTCTGCAATACTATATCTAATGCATGGACTGATGTTATGGCTGTATGTCTACAATACTATATCTAATGCATGGACTGATGTGATGGCTGGATATCTGCAATACTATATCTAATGCATGGACTAATGTGAGGGCTGTATATCTGCAATACTATATCTAATGCATGGACTGATGTGATGGCTGTATGTCTGCAATACTATATCTAATGGACTGATGTGATGGATGTATGTCTGCAATACTATATCAAATGCATGGACTGATGTGATGGCTGTATGTCTGCAATACTATATCTAATGCATGGACTGATGTGATGGTTGTATGTCTGCAATACTATATCTAATGCATGGACTGATGTGATGGCTGTATGTCTGCAATACTATATCTAATGCATGGACTGATGTGATGGCTGCATATCTGCAATACTATATCTAATGCATGGACTGATGTGATGGCTGTATGTCTGCAATACTATATATAATGCATGGACTGATGTGATGGTTGTATGTCTGCAATACAATATCTAATGATGGACTGATGTGATGGCTGCATGTCTGCAATACTATATATAATGCATGGACTGATGTGATGGCTGTATGTCTGCAATACTATATCTAATGCATGGACTTATGTGATGGCTGCATGTCTGCAATACTATATCTAATGCATGGACTGATGTGTTGGCTGTATGTCTGCAATACTATATCTAATGCTGGACTGAGGTAATGGCTGCATGTCTGCAATACTATATCTAATGCATGGACTGATGTGATGGGTGTATGTTTGCAATACTATATATAATGCATGGACTGATGTGATGGCTGCATGTCTGCAATACTATATCTAATGCATGCACTGATGTGATGGCTGCATGTCTGCAATACAATATCTAATGCATGGACTGATGTGATGGCTGTATGTCTGCAATTCTATATCTAATGCATGGACTGATGTGATGGCTGGATATCTGCAATACTATATCTAATGCATGGACTGATGTTATGGCTGTATGTCTACAATACTATATCTAATGCATGGACTGATGTGATGGCTGGATATCTGCAATACTATATCTAATGCATGGACTAATGTGAGGGCTGTATATCTGCAATACTATATCTAATGCATGGACTGATGTGATGGCTGTATGTCTGCAATACTATATCTAATGGACTGATGTGATGGATGTATGTCTGCAATACTATATCAAATGCATGGACTGATGTGATGGCTGTATGTCTGCAATACTATATCTAATGCATGGACTGATGTGATGGTTGTATGTCTGCAATACTATATCTAATGCATGGACTGATGTGATGGCTGTATGTCTGCAATACTATATCTAATGCATGGACTGATGTGATGGCTGCATATCTGCAATACTATATCTAATGCATGGACTGATGTGATGGCTGTATGTCTGCAATACTATATATAATGCATGGACTGATGTGATGGTTGTATGTCTGCAATACAATATCTAATGATGGACTGATGTGATGGCTGCATGTCTGCAATACTATATATAATGCATGGACTGATGTGATGGCTGTATGTCTGCAATACTATATCTAATGCATGGACTTATGTGATGGCTGCATGTCTGCAATACTATATCTAATGCATGGACTGATGTGTTGGCTGTATGTCTGCAATACTATATCTAATGCTGGACTGAGGTAATGGCTGCATGTCTGCAATACTATATCTAATGCATGGACTGATGTGATGGGTGTATGTTTGCAATACTATATATAATGCATGGACTGATGTGATGGCTGCATGTCTGCAATACTATATCTAATGCATGCACTGATGTGATGGCTGCATGTCTGCAATACAATATCTAATGCATGGACTGATGTGATGGCTGTATGTTTGCAATATTATATCTAATGCATGGACTGATGTGATGGCTGTATGTCTGCAATACTATATCTAATGCATGGACAGATGTGATGGCTGTATGTCTGCAATACTATATCTAATTAATGGACTGATGTGATGGCTATATGTTTGCAATACTATATCTAATGCATGGACTGATGTGATGGCTGTATGTCTGCAATACTAGATCTAATGCATGGACTGATGTGATGGCTGTATGTCAGCAATACTATATCTAATGCATGGACTGATGTAATGGCTGTATGTCTGCAATACTATATCTAATGCATGGACTAATGTGAGGGCTGTATATCTGCAATACTATATCTAATGCATGGACTGATGTGATGGCTGTATGTCTGCAATACTATATCTAATGCATGGACTGATGTGATGGATGTATGTCTGCAATACTATATCTAATGCATGGACTGATGTGATGGCTGTATGTCTGCAATACTATATCTAATGCATGGACTGATGTGATGGTTGTATGTCTGATACTATATCTAATGCATGGACTGATGTGATGGCTGTATGTCTGCAATACTATATCTAATGCATGGACTGATTTGATGGCTGCATGTCTGCAATACTATATCTAATGCATGGACTGATGTGATGGCTGTATGTCTGCAATACTATATCTAATGCATGGACTGATGTGATGGATGGATGTCTGCAATACTATATCTAATGCATGGACTGATGTGATGGCGCAATACTATATCTAATGCATGGACTGATGTGATGGCTGTATGTTTGCAATATTATATCTAATACATGGACTGATGTGATGGCTGTATGTCTGCAATACTATATCTAATGCATGGACAGATGTGATGGCTGTATGTCTGCAATACTATATCTAATTCATGGACTGATGTGATGGCTGTACGTCTGCAAAACTATATCTAATGCATGGACTGATGTGATGGCTGTATGTCTGCAATACTATATCTAATGCATGGACTGATGTGATGGCTGCATGTCTGCAATACTATATTTAATGCATGGACTGATGTGATGGCTGTATGTCTACAATACTATATCTAATGCATGGACTGATGTGATGGTTGTATGTCTGCAATACTATATCTAATGCATGGACTGATGTGATGGCTGTAAGTCTGCAATACTATATCTAATGCATGGACTGATGTTATGGCTGTATGTCTACAATACTATATCTAATGCATGGACTGATGTGATGGCTGGATATCTGCAATACTATATCTAATGCATGGACTAATGTGAGGGCTGTATATCTGCAATACTATATCTAATGCATGGACTGATGTGATGGCTGTATGTCTGCAATACTATATCTAATGGACTGATGTGATGGATGTATGTCTGCAATACTATATCAAATGCATGGACTGATGTGATGGCTGTATGTCTGCAATACTATATCTAATGCATGGACTGATGTGATGGTTGTATGTCTGCAATACTATATCTAATGCATGGACTGATGTGATGGCTGTATGTCTGCAATACTATATCTAATGCATGGACTGATGTGATGGCTGCATATCTGCAATACTATATCTAATGCATGGACTGATGTGATGGCTGTATGTCTGCAATACTATATATAATGCATGGACTGATGTGATGGTTGTATGTCTGCAATACAATATCTAATGATGGACTGATGTGATGGCTGCATGTCTGCAATACTATATATAATGCATGGACTGATGTGATGGCTGTATGTCTGCAATACTATATCTAATGCATGGACTTATGTGATGGCTGCATGTCTGCAATACTATATCTAATGCATGGACTGATGTGTTGGCTGTATGTCTGCAATACTATATCTAATGCTGGACTGAGGTAATGGCTGCATGTCTGCAATACTATATCTAATGCATGGACTGATGTGATGGGTGTATGTTTGCAATACTATATATAATGCATGGACTGATGTGATGGCTGCATGTCTGCAATACTATATCTAATGCATGCACTGATGTGATGGCTGCATGTCTGCAATACAATATCTAATGCATGGACTGATGTGATGGCTGTATGTCTGCAATTCTATATCTAATGCATGGACTGATGTGATGGCTGTATGTATGCAATACTATATCTAATGCATGGACTGATGTGATGGCTGTATGTCTGCAATACTATATCTAATGCATGGACTGATGTGATGGCTGTATGTCTGCAATACTATATCTAATGCATGGACTGATGTGATGGCTGCATGTCTGCAATACTATATCTAATGCATGGACTGATGTGATGGCTGTATGTCTGCAATACTATATCTAATGCATGGACTGATGTGATGGCTGTATGTCTGCAATACTATATCTAATGCATGGACTGATGTGATGGCTGCATGTCTGCAATACTATATCTAATGCATGGACTGATGTGATGGCTGCATGACTGCAATACTATATCTAATGCATGGACTGATGTGATGGCTGTATGCCTGCAATACTATATCTAATGCATGGACTGATGTGATGGCTGTATGTCTGCAATACTATATCTAATGCATGGACTGATGTGATGGCTGTATGTCTACAATAATATATCTAATGTATTGACTGATGTGATGGCTGTATGACTGCAATACTATATCTAATGCATGGACTGATGTGATGGCTGTATGTCTGCAATACTATATCTAATGCATGGACTGATGTGATCTACAATACTATATCTAATGCATGGTCTGATGTGATGGATATATGTCTGCAATATTATATCTAATGCATGGACTGATGTGATGTATGTATGTCTGCAATAATATATCTAATGCATGGACTGATGTGATGGCTGCATGTCTGCAATACTATATCTAATGCATGGACTGATGTGATGGCTGTATGTCTGCAATACTATATATAATGCTGGACTGATGTGATGGCTGCATGTCTGCAATACTATATCTAATGTATGGACTGATGTGATGGCTGTATGTGCAATACTATATCTAATGCATGGACTGATGTGATGGCTGTATGTCTGCAATACTATATCTAATGCATGGACTGATGTGATGGCTGTATGTCTGCAATACTATATCTAATGCATGGACTGATGTGATGGCTGTATGTCAGCAATACTATATCTAATGCATGGACTGATGTGATGGCTGTATGTCTGCAAAACTATATCTAATGCATGGACTGATGTGATGGTTGTATGTCTGCAATACTATATCAAATGCATGGACTGATGTGATGGCTGCATGTCTGCAATACTATATCTAATGCATGGACTGATGTGATGGCTGCAATACTATATCTAATGCATGGACTGATGTGATGGGTGTATGTCTGCAATACTCTATCTAATGCATGGACTGATGTGATGGCTGTATGTCTGCAATACTATATCTAATGATGGACTGATGTGATGGCTGCATGTCTGCAATACTATAACTAATGCATGGACTGATGTGATGGCTGTATGTCTGCAATACTATATCTAATGCATGGACTGATGTGATGGCTGTATGTCTGCAATACTATATCTAATGCATGGACTGATGTGATGGCTGCATGTCTGCAATACTATATCTAATGCATGGACTGATGTGATGGCTATATGTCTGCAATACTATATCTAATGCATGGACTGATGTGATGGCTGTATGTCTGCAATACTATATCTAATGCATGGACTGATGTGATGGCTGTATGTCTACAATACTATATCTAATGCATGGACTGATGTGATGGCTGTATGTCTGCAATACTATATCTAATGCATGGACTGATGTGATGGCTGTATGACTGCAATACTATATCTAATGCATGAACTGATGTGATGGATGTACGTCTGCAATACTATATCTAATGCATGGACTGATGTGATGGCTGTATGTCTGCAATACTATATCTAATGCATGAACTGTTGTGATGGATGTATGTCTGCAATACTATATCTAATGCATGGACTGATGTGATGGCTGTACGTCCGCAAAACTATATCTAATGCATGGACTGATGTGATGGCTGTATGTCTGCAATACTATATCTAATGCATGAACTGTTTTGATGGATGTATGTCTGCAATACTATATCTAATGCATGGACTGATGTGATGGCTGCATGTCTGCAATACTATATCTAATGCATGGACTGATGTGATGGCTGTATGTCTGCAATACTATATCTAATGCATGGACTGATGTGATGGCTGTATGTCTGCAATACTATATCTAATGCATGGACTGATGTGATGGCTGCATGTCTGCAATACTATATCTAATGCATGCACTGATGTGATGGCTGTATGTCTGCAATACTATATCTAATGATGGACTGATGTGATGGCTGCATGTCTGCAATACTATATCTAATGCATGGACTGATGTGATGGCTGTATGTCTGCAATACTATATCTAATGCATGGACTGATGTGATGGCTGCATGTCTGCAATACTATATCTAATGCATGGACTGATGTGATGGCTGTATGTCTGCAATACTATATCTAATGCATGGACTGATGTGATGGCTGTATGTCTGCAATACTATATCTAATGCATGGACTGATGTGATGGCTGTATGTCTGCAATACTATATCTAATGCATGGACTGATGTGATGGCTGTATGTCTGCAATACTATATCTAATGCATGGACTGATGTGATGGCTGTATGTCTGCAATACTATATCTAATGCATGGACTGATGTGATGGCTGTATGACTGCAATACTATATCTAATGCATGGACTGATGTGATGGTGTATGTCTGCAATACTATATCTAATGATGGACTGATGTGATGGCTGTATGTCTGCAATACTATACCTAATGCATGGACTGATGTGATGGTGTATGTCTGCAATACTATATCTAATGCATGGACTGATGTGATGGCTGCATGTCTGCAATACTATATCTAATGCATGGACTGATGTGATGGCTGTATGTCTGCAGTACTATATCTAAAGCATGGACTGATGTGATGGCTGTATGTCTGCAATACTATATCTAAAGCATGGACTGATGTGATGGATGTATGTCTGCAATACTATATCTAATGCATGGACTGATGTGATGGCTGCATGTCTGCAATACTATATCTAATGCATGGACTGATGTGATGGCTGTATGTCAGCAATACTATATCTAATGCATGGACTGATGGGATGGCTGTATGTCTGCAATACTATATCTAATGCATGGACTGATGTGATGGTTGTATGTCTGCAATACTAGATCTAATGCATGGACTGATGTGATGGCTGTATGTCAGCAATACTATATCTAATGCATGGACTGATGGGATGGCTGTATGTATGCAATACTATATCTAATGCATGGACTGATGTGATGGCTGTATGTCTGGAATACTATATCTAATGCATGGACTGATGTGATGGCTGTACGTCTGCAATACTATATCTAATGCATGGACTGATGTGATGGCTGTACGTCTGGAATACTATATCTAATGCATGGACTGATGTGATGGCTGTACGTCTGCAATACTATATCTAATGCATGGACTGATGTGATGGCTGCATGTCTGCAATACTATATCTAATGCATGGACTAATGTGATGGCTGTATGTCTGCAATACTATATCTAATGCATGGACTGATGTGATGGCTGTATGACTGCAATACTATATCTAATGCATGGACTGATGTGATGGCTATATGTCTGCAATACTTTATCTAATGCATGGACTGATATGATGGCTGTATGTCTGCAATACTATATCTAATGCATGGACTGATGTGATGGCGCAATACTATATTTAATGCATGGACTGATGTGATGGCTGTATGCCTGCAATACTATATCTAATGCATGGACTGATGTGATGGCTATATGTCTGCAATACTATATCTAATGCATGGACTGATGTGATGGCTGTATGTCTGCAATACTATATCTAATGCATGGACTGATGTGATGGCGCAATACTATATTTAATGCATGGACTGATGTGATGGCTGTATGTCTGCAATACTATATCTAATGCATGGACTGATGTGATGGCTGTATGTCTACAATACTATATCTAATGCATGGACTGATGTGATGGCTGTATGTCTGCAATACTATATCTAATGCATGAACTGATGTGATGGATGTACGTCTGCAATACTATATCTAATGCATGGACTGATGTGATGGCTGTATGTCTGCAATACTATATCTAATGCATGAACTGAAGTGATGGATGTATGTCTGCAATACTATATCTAATGCATGGACTGATTTGATGGCTGCATTTCTGCAATACTATATCTAATGCATGGACTGATGTGATGGCGCAATACTATATTTAAAGCATGGACTGATGTGATGGCTGTATGCCTGCAATACTATATCTAATGCATGGATTGATGTGATGGCTATATGTCTGCAATACTATATCTAATGCATGGACTGATGTGATGGCTGTGTGTCTGCAATACTATATCTAATGCATGGACTGATGTAATGGCGCAATACTATATTTAATGCATGGACTGATGTGATGGCTGTATGTCTGCAATACTATATCTAATGCATGAACTGATTTGATGGATGTATGTCTGCAATACTATATCTAATGCATGGACTGATGTGATGGCTGCATGTCTGCAATACTATATCTTATGCATGGACTGATGTGATGGCTGTATGTCTGCAATACTATATCTAATGCATGGACTGATGTGATGGCTGTATGTCTGCAATACTATATCTAATGCATGGACTGATGTGATGGCTGCATGTATGCTATACTATATCTAATACATGGACTGATGTGATGGCTATATGTCTGCAATACTATATCTAATGTATGGACTGATGTGATGGCTGTATGTCTGCAATACTATATCTAATGCATGGACTGATGTGATGGCTGTATGCCTGCAATACTATATCTAATGCGTGGACTGATGTGATGGCTGCATGTCTGCAATACTATATCTAATGCGTGGACTGATGTGATGGCTGCATGTCTGCAATACTATATCTAATGCATGGACTGATGTGATGGCGCAATACTATATTTAATGCATGGACTGATGTGATGGCTATATGTCTGCAATACTATATCTAATGCATGGACTGATGTGATGGCTGTATGTCTGCAATACTATATCTAATGTATGGACTGATGTGATGGCTGTATGTCTGCAATACTATATCTAATGCATGGACTGATTTGATGGCTGCATGTCTGCAATACTATATCTAATGCATGGACTGATGTGATGGCTGTATGTCTGCAATACTATATCTAATGCATGGACTGATGTGATGGATGGATGTCTGCAATACTATATCTAATGCATGGACTGATGTGATGGCGCAATACTATATCTAATGCATGGACTGATGTGATGGCTGTATGTTTGCAATATTATATCTAATGCATGGACTGATGTGATGGCTGTATGTCTGCAATACTATATCTAATGCATGGACAGATGTGATGGCTGTATGTCTGCAATACTATATCTAATTCATGGACTGATGTGATGGCTGTATGCCTGCAATACTATATCTAATGCGTGGACTGATGTGATGGCTGCATGTCTGCAATACTATATCTAATGCGTGGACTGATGTGATGGCTGCATGTCTGCAATACTATATCTAATGCATGGACTGATGTGATGGCGCAATACTATATTTAATGCATGGACTGATGTGATGGCTGTATGCCTGCAATACTATATCTAATGCATGGACTGATGTGATGGCTATATGTCTGCAATACTATATCTAATGCATGGACTGATGTGATGGCTGTATGTCTGCAATACTATATCTAATGCATGAACTGATTTGATGGATGTATGTCTGCAATACTATATCTAATGCATGGACTGATGTGATGGTGTATGTCTGCAATACTATATCTAATGCATGGACTGATGTGATGGCTGCATGTCTGCAATACTATATCTAATGCATGGACTGATTTGATGGATGTATGTCTGCAATACTATATCTAATGCATGGACTGATGTGATGGTGTATGTCTGCAATACTATATCTAATGCATGGACTGATGTGATGGCTGTATGTCTGCAATACTATATCTAATACATGGACTGATGTGATGGCTGCATGTCTGCAATACTATATCTTATGCATGGACTGATGTGATGGCTGTATGTCTGCAATACTATATCTAATGCATGGACTGATGTGATGGCTGTATGTCGGCAATACTATATCTAATGCATGGACTGATGTGATGGCTGCATGTCTGCAATACTATATCTAATGCATGGACTGAAGTGATGGCTGCATGTATGCTATACTATATCTAATACATGGACTGATGTGATGGCTATATGTCTGCAATACTATATCTAATGTATGGACTGATGTGATGGCTGTATGTCTGCAATACTATATCTAATGCATGGACTGATGTGATGGCTGTATGCCTGCAATACTATATCTAATGCGTGGACTGATGTGATGGCTGCATGTCTGCAATACTATATCTAATGCGTGGACTGATGTGATGGCTGCATGTCTGCAATACTACATCTAATGCATGGACTGATGTGATGGCGCAATACTATATTTAATGCATGGACTGATGTGATGGCTGTATGCCTGCAATACTATATCTAATGCATGGACTGATGTGATGGCTATATGTCTGCAATACTATATCTAATGCATGGACTGATGTGATGGCTGTATGTCTGCAATACTATATCTAATGTATGGACTGATGTGATGGCTGTATGTCTGCAATACTATATCTAATGCATGGACTGATGTGATGGCTGTATGCCTGCAATACTATATCTAATGCATGGACTGATGTGATGGCTGTATGTCTGCAATACTATATCTAATGCATGGACTGATGTGATGGCTGTATGTCTGCAATACTATATCTAATGCATGGACTGATTTGATGGCTGCATGTCTGCAATACTATATCTAATGCATGGACTGATGTGATGGCTGTATGTCTGCAATACTATATCTAATGCATGGACTGATGTGATGGATGGATGTCTGCAATACTATATCTAATGCATGGACTGATGTGATGGCGCAATACTATATCTAATGCATGGACTGATGTGATGGCTGTATGTTTGCAATATTATATCTAATGCATGGACTGATGTGATGGCTGTATGTCTGCAATACTATATCTAATGCATGGACAGATGTGATGGCTGTATGTCTGCAATACTATATCTAATTAATGGACTGATGTGATGGCTATATGTTTGCAATACTATATCTAATGCATGGACTGATGTGATGGCTGTATGTCTGCAATACTAGATCTAATGCATGGACTGATGTGATGGCTGTATGTCAGCAATACTATATCTAATGCATGGACTGATGTAATGGCTGTATGTCTGCAATACTATATCTAATGCATGGACTAATGTGAGGGCTGTATATCTGCAATACTATATCTAATGCATGGACTGATGTGATGGCTGTATGTCTGCAATACTATATCTAATGCATGGACTGATGTGATGGATGTATGTCTGCAATACTATATCTAATGCATGGACTGATGTGATGGCTGTATGTCTGCAATACTATATCTAATGCATGGACTGATGTGATGGTTGTATGTCTGATACTATATCTAATGCATGGACTGATGTGATGGCTGTATGTCTGCAATACTATATCTAATGCATGGACTGATTTGATGGCTGCATGTCTGCAATACTATATCTAATGCATGGACTGATGTGATGGCTGTATGTCTGCAATACTATATCTAATGCATGGACTGATGTGATGGATGGATGTCTGCAATACTATATCTAATGCATGGACTGATGTGATGGCGCAATACTATATCTAATGCATGGACTGATGTGATGGCTGTATGTTTGCAATATTATATCTAATACATGGACTGATGTGATGGCTGTATGTCTGCAATACTATATCTAATGCATGGACAGATGTGATGGCTGTATGTCTGCAATACTATATCTAATTCATGGACTGATGTGATGGCTGTACGTCTGCAAAACTATATCTAATGCATGGACTGATGTGATGGCTGTATGTCTGCAATACTATATCTAATGCATGGACTGATGTGATGGCTGCATGTCTGCAATACTATATTTAATGCATGGACTGATGTGATGGCTGTATGTCTACAATACTATATCTAATGCATGGACTGATGTGATGGTTGTATGTCTGCAATACTATATCTAATGCATGGACTGATGTGATGGCTGTAAGTCTGCAATACTATATCTAATGCATGGACTGATGTTATGGCTGTATGTCTACAATACTATATCTAATGCATGGACTGATGTGATGGCTGGATATCTGCAATACTATATCTAATGCATGGACTAATGTGAGGGCTGTATATCTGCAATACTATATCTAATGCATGGACTGATGTGATGGCTGTATGTCTGCAATACTATATCTAATGGACTGATGTGATGGATGTATGTCTGCAATACTATATCAAATGCATGGACTGATGTGATGGCTGTATGTCTGCAATACTATATCTAATGCATGGACTGATGTGATGGTTGTATGTCTGCAATACTATATCTAATGCATGGACTGATGTGATGGCTGTATGTCTGCAATACTATATCTAATGCATGGACTGATGTGATGGCTGCATATCTGCAATACTATATCTAATGCATGGACTGATGTGATGGCTGTATGTCTGCAATACTATATATAATGCATGGACTGATGTGATGGTTGTATGTCTGCAATACAATATCTAATGATGGACTGATGTGATGGCTGCATGTCTGCAATACTATATATAATGCATGGACTGATGTGATGGCTGTATGTCTGCAATACTATATCTAATGCATGGACTGATGTGATGGATGGATGTCTGCAATACTATATCTAATGCATGGACTGATGTGATGGCGCCATACTATATCTAATGCATGGACTGATGTGATGGCTGTATGTTTGCAATATTATATCTAATGCATGGACTGATGTGATGGCTGTATGTCTGCAATACTATATCTAATGCATGGACAGATGTGATGGCTGTATGTCTGCAATACTATATCTAATTCATGGACTGATGTGATGGCTGTACGTCTGCAAAACTATATCTAATGCATGGACTGATGTGATGGCTGTATGTCTGCAATACTATATCTAATGCATGGACTGATGTGATGGCTGCATGTCTGCAATACTATATTTAATGCATGGACTGATGTGATGGCTGTATGTCTACAATACTATATCTAATGCATGGACTGATGTGATGGCTGCATGTATGCAATACTATATCTAATGCATGGACTGATGTGATGGCTGTATGTCTGCAATACTATATCTAATGCATGGACTGATGTGATGGTTGTATGTCTGCAAAACTATATCTAATGCATGGACTGATGTGATGGCTGTAAGTCTGCAATACTATATCTAATGCATGGACTGATGTTATGGCTGTATGTCTACAATACTATATCTAATGCATGGACTGATGTGATGGCTGCATGTCTGCAATACTATATCTAATGCATGGACTGATGTGATGGTTGTATGTCTGCAATACTATATCTAATGCATGGACTGATGTGATGGCTGTATGTCTGCAATACTATATCTAATGCATGGACTGATGTGATGGCTGCATATCTGCAATACTATATCTAATGCATGGACTGATGTGATGGCTGTATGTCTGCAATACTATATATAATGCATGGACTGATGTGATGGTTGTATGTCTGCAATACAATATCTAATGATGGACTGATGTGATGGCTGCATGTCTGCAATACTATATATAATGCATGGACTGATGTGATGGCTGTATGTCTGCAATACTATATCTAATGCATGGACTGATTTGATGGCTGCATGTCTGCAATACTATATCTAATGCATGGACTGATGTGATGGCTGTATGTCTGCAATACTATATCTAATGCATGGACTGATGTGATGGATGGATGTCTGCAATACTATATCTAATGCATGGACTGATGTGATGGCGCCATACTATATCTAATGCATGGACTGATGTGATGGCTGTATGTTTGCAATATTATATCTAATGCATGGACTGATGTGATGGCTGTATGTCTGCAATACTATATCTAATGCATGGACAGATGTGATGGCTGTATGTCTGCAATACTATATCTAATTCATGGACTGATGTGATGGCTGTACGTCTGCAAAACTATATCTAATGCATGGACTGATGTGATGGCTGTATGTCTGCAATACTATATCTAATGCATGGACTGATGTGATGGCTGCATGTCTGCAATACTATATTTAATGCATGGACTGATGTGATGGCTGTATGTCTACAATACTATATCTAATGCATGGACTGATGTGATGGCTGCATGTATGCAATACTATATCTAATGCATGGACTGATGTGATGGCTGTATGTCTGCAATACTATATCTAATGCATGGACTGATGTGATGGTTGTATGTCTGCAATACTATATCTAATGCATGGACTGATGTGATGGCTGTAAGTCTGCAATACTATATCTAATGCATGGACTGATGTTATGGCTGTATGTCTACAATACTATATCTAATGCATGGACTGATGTGATGGCTGCATGTCTGCAATACTATATTTAATGCATGGACTGATGTGATGGCTGTATGTCTACAATACTATATCTAATGCATGGACTGATGTGATGGCTGTATGTCTGCTATACTATATCTAATGCATTGACTGATGTGATGGCTGTATGTCTGCAATACTATATTTAATGCATGGACTGATGTGATGGCTGTATGTCTACAATACTATATCTAATGCATGGACTGATGTGATGGCTGGATATCTGCAATACTATGTCTAATGCATGGACTGATGTGATGACTGTATGTCTGCAATACTATATCTAATGCATGGACTGATGTGATGGCTGAATGTCTGCAATACTATATCTAATGCATGGACTTATGTGATGGCTGTATGTCTGCAATACTATATCTAATGCATGGACTGATGTGATGGCTGTATGTCTGCAATACTATATGTAATGCATGGACTGATGTGATGGCGCAATACTATATTTAATGCATGGACTGATGTGATGGCTGGATATCTGCAATACTATATCTAATGCATGGACTAATGTGAGGGCTGTATATCTGCAATACTATATCTAATGCATGGACTGATGTGATGGCTGTATGTCTGCAATACTATATCTAATGCATGGACTGATGTGATGGATGTATGTCTGCAATACTATATCAAATGCATGGACTGATGTGATGGCTGTATGTCTGCAATACTATATCTAATGCATGGACTGATGTGATGGTTGTATGTCTGCAATACTATATCTAATGCATGGACTGATGTGATGGCTGTATGTCTGCAATACTATATCTAATGCATGGACTGATGTGATGGCTGCATATCTGCAATACTATATCTAATGCATGGACTGATGTGATGGCTGTATGTCTGCAATACTATATATAATGCATGGACTGATGTGATGGTTGTATGTCTGCAATACTATATCTAATGATGGACTGATGTGATGGCTGCATGTCTGCAATACTATATATAATGCATGGACTGATGTGATGGCTGTATGTCTGCAATACTATATCTAATGCATGGACTGATTTGATGGCTGCATGTCTGCAATACTATATCTAATGCATGGACTGATGTGATGGCTGTATGTCTGCAATACTATATCTAATGCATGGACTGATGTGATGGATGGATGTCTGCAATACTATATCTAATGCATGGACTGATGTGATGGCGCAATACTATATCTAATGCATGGACTGATGTGATGGCTGTATGTTTGCAATATTATATCTAATGCATGGACTGATGTGATGGCTGTATGTCTGCAATACTATATCTAATGCATGGACAGATGTGATGGCTGTATGTCTGCAATACTATATCTAATTCATGGACTGATGTGATGGCTGTACGTCTGCAAAACTATATCTAATGCATGGACTGATGTGATGGCTGTATGTCTGCAATACTATATCTAATGCATGGACTGATGTGATGGCTGCATGTCTGCAATACTATATTTAATGCATGGACTGATGTGATGGCTGTATGTCTACAATACTATATCTAATGCATGGACTGATGTGATGGCTGCATGTATGCAATACTATATCTAATGCATGGACTGATGTGATGGCTGTATGTCTGCAATACTATATCTAATGCATGGACTGATGTGATGGTTGTATGTCTGCAATACTATATCTAATGCATGGACTGATGTGATGGCTGTAAGTCTGCAATACTATATCTAATGCATGGACTGATGTTATGGCTGTATGTCTACAATACTATATCTAATGCATGGACTGATGTGATGGCTGCATGTCTGCAATACTATATTTAATGCATGGACTGATGTGATGGCTGTATGTCTACAATACTATATCTAATGCATGGACTGATGTGATTGCTGTATGTCTGCAATACTATATCTAATGCATGGACTGATGTGATGGCTGTATGTCTGCAATACTATATTTAATGCATGGACTGATGTGATGGCTGTATGTCTACAATACTATATCTAATGCATGGACTGATGTGATGGCTGGATATCTGCAATACTATGTCTAATGCATGGACTGATGTGATGACTGTATGTCTGCAATACTATATCTAATGCATGGACTGATGTGATGGCTGAATGTCTGCAATACTATATCTAATGCATGGACTGATGTGATGGCTGTATGTCTGCAATACTATATCTAATGCATGGACTGATGTGATGGCTGTATGTCTGCAATACTATATGTAATGCATGGACTGATGTGATGGCGCAATACTATATTTAATGCATGGACTGATGTGATGGCTGTATGTCTGCAATACTATATCTAATGCATGGACTGATGTGATGGCTGTATGTCTGCAATACTATATCTAATGCATGGACTGATGTGATGGCTGTATGTGTGCAATACTATATGTAATGCATGGACTGATGTGATGGCGCAATACTATATCTAATGCATGGACTGATGTGATGGCTGTATGTCTGCAATACTATATCTAATGCATGGACTGATGTGATGGCTGTATGTCTGCAATACTATATCTAATGTATGGACTGATGTGATGGCTGTATGTCTGCAATACTATATCTAATGCATGGACTGATGTGATGGCTGTATGCCTGCAATACTATATCTAATGCATGGACTGATGTGATGGCTGTATGTCTGCAATACTATATCTAATGCATGGACTGATGTGATGGCTGTATGCCTGCAATACTATATCTAATGCGTGGACTGATGTGATGGCTGTATGCCTGCAATACTATATCTAATGCGTGGACTGATGTGATGGCTGCATGTCTGCAATACTATATCTAATGCATGGACTGATGTGATGGCTGTATGTCTGCAATACTATATCTAATGCATGGACTGATGTGATGGCTGTATGTGTGCAATACTATATGTAATGCATGGACTGATGTGATGGCGCAATACTATATCTAATGTATGGACTGATGTGATGGCTGTATGTCTGCAATACTATATCTAATGCATGGACTGATGTGATGGCTGTATGCCTGCAATACTATATCTAATGCATGGACTGATGTGATGGCTGTATGTCTGCAATACTATATCTAATGCATGGACTGATGTGATGGCTGTATGCCTGCAATACTATATCTAATGCGTGGACTGATGTGATGGCTGCATGTCTGCAATACTATATTTAATGCATGGACTGATGTGATGGCTGTATGTCTACAATACTATATCTAATGCATGGACTGATGTGATGGCTGTATGTCTGCAATACTATATCTAATGCATGGACTGATGTGATGGCTGTATGTCTGCAATACTATATTTAATGCATGGACTGATGTGATGGCTGTATGTCTACAATACTATATCTAATGCATGGACTGATGTGATGGCTGGATATCTGCAATACTATATCTAATGCATGGACTAATGTGAGGGCTGTATATCTGCAATACTATATCTAATGCATGGACTGATGTGATGGCTGTATGTCTGCAATACTATATCTAATGCATGGACTGATGTGATGGATGTATGTCTGCAATACTATATCAAATGCATGGACTGATGTGATGGCTGTATGTCTGCAATACTATATCTAATGCATGGACTGATGTGATGGTTGTATGTCTGCATTACTATATCTAATGCATGGACTGATGTGATGGCTGTATGTCTGCAATACTATATCTAATGCATGGACTGATGTGATGGCTGCATATCTGCAATACTATATCTAATGCATGGACTGATGTGATGGCTGTATGTCTGCAATACTATATATAATGCATGGACTGATGTGATGGTTGTATGTCTGCAATACTATATATAATGCATGGACTGATGTGATGGCTGTATGTCTGCAATACTATATCTAATGCATGGACTGATTTGATGGCTGCATGTCTGCAATACTATATCTAATGCATGGACTGATGTGATGGCTGTATGTCTGCAATACTATATCTAATGCATGGACTGATGTGATGGATGGATGTCTGCAATACTATATCTAATGCATGGACTGATGTGATGGCGCAATACTATATCTAATGCATGGACTGATGTGATGGCTGTATGTTTGCAATATTATATCTAATGCATGGACTGATGTGATGGCTGTATGTCTGCAATACTATATCTAATGCATGGACAGATGTGATGGATGTATGTCTGCAATACTATATCTAATTCATGGACTGATGTGATGGCTGTACGTCTGCAAAACTATATCTAATGCATGGACTGATGTGATGGCTGTATGTCTGCAATACTATATCTAATGCATGGACTGATGTGATGGCTGCATGTCTGCAATACTATATTTAATGCATGGACTGATGTGATGGCTGTATGTCTACAATACTATATCTAATGCATGGACTGATGTGATGGTTGTATGTCTGCAATACTATATCTAATGCATGGACTGATGTGATGGCTGTATGTCTGCAATACTATATCTAATGCATTGACTGATGTGATGGCTGCATGTCTGCAATACTATATCTAATGCATGGACTGATGTGATGGCTGTATGTCTGCAATACTATATCTAATGCATGGACTGATGTGATGGCTGCATGTCTGCAATACTATATCTAATGCATGGACTGATGTGATGGTTGTATGTCTGCAATACTATATCTAATGCATGGACTGATGTGATGGTTGTATGTCTGCAATACTATATCTAATGCATGGACTGATGTGATGGCTGCATGTTTGCAATACTATATTTAATGCATGGACTGATGTGATGGCTGTATGTCTACAATACTATATCTAATGCATGGACTGATGTGATGGCTGTATGTCTGCAATACTATATTTAATGCATGGACTGATGTGATGGCTGTATGTCTACAATACTATATCTAATGCATGGACTGATGTGATGGCTGGATATCTGCAATACTATGTCTAATGCATGGACTGATGTGATGACTGTATGTCTGCAATACTATATCTAATGCATGGACTGATGTGATGGCCATATGTCTGCAATACTATATCTAATGCATGGACTGATGTGATGGCCATATGTCTGCAATACTATATCTAATGCATGGACTATGTGATGGCTGTATGTCTGCAATACTATATCTAATGCATGGACTGATGTGATGGCTGTATGTCTGCAATACTATATCTAATGCATGGACTGATGTGATGGCTGTATGTGTGCAATACTATATGTAATGCATGGATTGATGTGATGGCGCAATACTATATCTAATGCATGGACTGATGTGATGGCTGTATGTCTGCAATACTATATCTAATGCATGGACTGATGTGATGGCTGTATGTCTGCAATACTATATCTAATGTATGGACTGATGTGATGGCTGTATGTCTGCAATACTATATCTAATGCATGGACTGATGTGATGGCTGTATGCCTGCAATACTATATCTAATGCATGGACTGATGTGATGGCTGTATGTCTGCAATACTATATCTAATGCATGGACTGATGTGATGGCTGTATGCCTGCAATACTATATCTAATGCGTGGACTGATGTGATGGCTGTATGCCTGCAATACTATATCTAATGCGTGGACTGATGTGATGGCTGCATGTCTGCAATACTATATCTAATGCATGGACTGATGTGATGGCTGTATGTCTGCAATACTATATCTAATGCATGGACTGATTTGATGGCTGCAAGTCTGCAATACTATATCTAATGCATGGACTGATGTGATGGCTGTATGTCTGCAATACTATATCTAATGCATGGACTGATGTGATGGATGGATGTCTGCAATACTATATCTAATGCATGGACTGATGTGATGGCGCAATACTATATCTAATGCATGGACTGATGTGATGGCTGTATGTTTGCAATATTATATCTAATGCATGGACTGATGTGATGGCTGTATGTCTGCAATACTATATCTAATGCATGGAAAGATGTGATGGCTGTATGTCTGCAATACTATATCTAATTCATGGACTGATGTGATGGCTATATGTTTGCAATACTATATCTAATGCATGGACTGATGTGATGGCTGTATGTCTGCAATACTAGATCTAATGCATGGACTGATGTGATGGCTGTATGTCAGCAATACTATATCTAATGCATGGACTGATGTGATGGCTGTATGTCTGCAATACTATATCTAATGCATGGACTAATGTGAGGGCTGTATATCTGCAATACTATATCTAATGCATGGACTGATGTGATGGCTGTATGTCTGCAATACTATATCTAATGCATGGACTGATGTGATGGATGTATGTCTGCAATACTATATCTAATGCATGGACTGATGTGATGGCTGTATGTCTGCAATACTATATCTAATGCATGGACTGATGTGATGGTTGTATGTCTGCAATACTATATCTAATGCATGGACTGATGTAATGGCTGCATGTCTGCAATACTATATCTAATGCATGGACTGATGTGATGGCTGTATGTCTGCAATAATATATATAATGCATGGACTGATGTGATGGTTGTATGTCTGCAATACTATATCTAATGATGGACTGATGTGATGGCTGCATGTCTGCAATACTATATATAATGCATGGACTGATGTGATGGCTGTATGTCTGCAATACTATATCTAATGCATGGACTGATTTGATGGCTGCATGTCTGCAATACTATATCTAATGCATGGACTGATGTGATGGCTGTATGTCTGCAATACTATATCTAATGCATGGACTGATGTGATGGATGGATGTCTGCAATACTATATCTAATGCATGGACTGATGTGATGGCTGTATGTTTGCAATATTATATCTAATGCATGGACTGATGTGATGGCTGTATGTCTGCAATACTATATCTAATGCATGGACAGATGTGATGGCTGTATGTCTGCAATACTATATCTAATTCATGGACTGATGTGATGGCTGTACGTCTGCAAAACTATATCTAATGCATGGACTGATGTGATGGCTGTATGTCTGCAATACTATATCTAATGCATGGACTGATGTGATGGCTGCATGTCTGCAATACTATATTTAATGCATGGACTGATGTGATGGCTGTATGTCTACAATACTATATCTAATGCATGGACTGATGTGATGGTTGTATGTCTGCAATACTATATCTAATGCATGGACTGATGTGATGGCTGTAAGTCTGCAATACTATATCTAATGCATGGACTGATGTGATGGCTGTATGTCTACAATACTATATCTAATGCATGGACTGATGTGATGGCTGTATGTCTGCAATACTATATTTAATGCATGGACTGATGTGATGGCTGTATGTCTACAATACTATATCTAATGCATGGACTGATGTGATGGCTGGATATCTGCAATACTATGTCTAATGCATGGACTGATGTGATGACTGTATGTCTGCAATACTATATCTAATGCATGGACTGATGTGATGGCTGAATGTCTGCAATACTATATCTAATGCATGGACTGATGTGATGGCTGTATGTCTGCAATACTATATGTAATGCATGGACTGATGTGATGGCGCAATACTATATTTAATGCATGGACTGATGTGATGGCTGTATGTCTGCAATACTATATCTATTGCATGGACTGATGTGATGGCTGTATGTCTGCAATACTATATCTAATGCATGGACTGATGTGATGGCTGTATATGTGCAATACTATATGTAATGCATGGACTGATGTGATGGCGCAATACTATATCTAATGCATGGACTGATGTGATGGCTGTATGTCTGCAATACTATATCTAATGCATGGACTGATGTGATGGTTGCCTGTCTGCAATACTATATCTAATGCATGGACTGATGTGATGGCTGCATGTCTGCAATACTATATCTAATGCATGGACTGATGTGATGACTGTATGTCTGCAATACTATATCTAATGCATGGACTGATGTGATGGCTGTATATCTGCAAAACTATATCTAATGCATGGACTGATGTGATGGCTGTATGACTGCAATACCATATCTAATGCATGGACTGATGTGATGGCGCAATACTATATTTAATGCATGGACTGATGTGATGGCTGTATGACTGCAATACTATATCTAATGCATGGACTGATGTGATGGCTGTATGTCTGCAATACTATATCTAATGCATGGACTGATGTGATGGCTGTATGACTGTAATACTATATCTAATGCATGGACTGATGTGATGGCTATATGTCTGCAATACTATATCTAATGCATGGACTGATGTGATGGCTGTATGTCTGCAATACTATATCTAATGCATGGACTGATGTGATGGCGCAATACTATATTTAATGCATGGACTGATGTGATGGCTGTATGCCTGCAATACTATATCTAATGCATGGACTGATCTGATGGCTATATGTCTGCAATACTATATCTAGTGCATGGACTGATGCGATGGCTGTATGTCTGCAATACTATATGTAATGCATGGACTGATGTGATGGCGCAATACTATATTTAATGCATGGACTGATGTGATGGCTGTATGCCTGCAATACTATATCTAATGCATGGACTGATGTGATGGCTGTATGTCTGCAATACTATATCTAATGCATGGACTGATGTGATGGCTGTATGCTTGCAATACTATATCTAATGCATGGACTAATGTGATGGCTGTACGTCTGGAATACTATATCTAATGCATGGACTGATGTGATAGTGTATGTCTGCAATACTATATCTAATGCATGGACTGATGTGATGGCTGTACGTCTGGAATACTATATCTAATGCATGGACTGATGTGATGGCTGTATGTCTGCAATACTATATCTAATGCATGGACTGATGTGATGGCTGTACGTCTGGAATACTATATCTAATGCATGGACTGATGTGATGGCTGTATGGCTGCAATACTATATCTAATGCATGCACTGATGTGATGGCTGTATGTTTGCAATACTATATCTAATGTATGGACTGATGTGATGGCTGTATGTCTGCAATACTATATCTAATGCATGGACTGATGTGATGGCTGTATGTCTGCAATACTATATCGAATGCATGGACTGATGTGATGGCTGTATGTTTGCAATACTATATCTAATGTATGGACTGATGTGATGGCTGTATGTCTGCAATACTATATCTAATGCATGGACTGATGTAATGGCTGTATGTCTGCAATACAATATCTAATGCATCGACTGATGTGATGGCTGTATGTTTGCAATACTATATCTAATGTATGGACTGATGTGATGGCTGTATGTTTGCAATACTATATCTAATGCATGGACTGATGTGATGGCTGTATGTCTGCAATACTATATCTAATGCATGGACTGATGTGATGGCTGTATGTCTGCAATACTATATCTAATGCATGGACTGATGTGATGGTTGCCTGTCTGCAATACTATATCTAATGCATGGACTGATGTGATGGCTGCATGTCTGCAATACTATATCTAATGCATGGACTGATGTGATGACTGTATGTCTGCAATACTATATCTAATGCATGGACTGATGTGATGGCTGTATGTCTGCAATACTATATCTAATGCATGGACTGATTTGATGGCTGCATGTCTGCAATACTATATCTAATGCATGGACTGATGTGATGGCTGTATGTCTGCAATACTATATCTAATGCATGGACTGATGTGATGTATGGATGTCTGCAATACTATATCTAATGCATGGACTGATGTGATGGCGCAATACTATATCTAATGCATGGACTGATGTGATGGCTGTATGTTTGCAATATTATATCTAATGCATGGACTGATGTGATGGCTGTATGTCTGTAATACTATATCTAATGCATGGACAGATGTGATGGCTGTATGTCTGCAATACTATATCTAATTCATGGACTGATGTGATGGCTATATGTTTGCAATACTATATCTAATGCATGGACTGATGTGATGGCTGTATGTCTGCAATACTAGATCTAATGCATGGACTGATGTGATGGCTGTATGTCAGCAATACTATATCTAATGCATGGACTGATGTGATGGCTGTATGTCTGCAATACTATATCTAATGCATGGACTAATGTGAGGGCTGTATATCTGCAATACTATATCTAATGCATGGACTGATGTGATGGCTGTATGTCTGCAATACTATATCTAATGCATGGACTGATGTGATGGACGTATGTCTGCAATACTATATCTAATGCATGGACTGATGTGATGGCTGTATGTCTGCAATACTATATCTAATGCATGGACTGATGTGATGGTTGTATGTCTGCAATACTATATCTAATGCATGGACTGATGTGATGGCTGCATGTCTGCAATACTATATCTAATGCATGGACTGATGTGATGGCGGTATGTATGCAATACTATATCTAATGCATGGACTGATGTGATGACTGTATGTCTGCAATACTATATCTAATGCATGGACTGATGTGATGGCTGTATGTCTGCAATACTATATCTAATGATGGACTGATGTGATGGCTGCATGTCTGCAATACTATATCTAATGCATGGACTGATGTGATGGCTGTATGTTTGCAATATTATATCTAATGCATGGACTGATGTGATGGCTGTATGTCTGCAATACTATATCTAATGCATGGACTGATGTGATGGCTGTACGTCTGGAATACTATATCTAATGCATGGACTGATGTGATGGCTGTATGTCTGCAATACTATATCTAATGCATGGACTGATGTGATGGCTGTACGTCTGGAATACTATATCTAATGCATGGACTGATGTGATGGCTGTATGGCTGCAATACTATATCTAATGCATGCACTGATGTGATGGCTGTATGTTTGCCATACTATATCTAATGTATGGACTGATGTGATGGCTGTATGTCTGCAATACTATATCTAATGCATGGACTGATGTGATGGCTGTATGTCTGCAATACTATATCGAATGCATGGACTGATGTGATGGCTGTATGTCTGCAATACTATATCTAATGCATGGACTGATGTGATGGTTGCCTGTCTGCAATACTATATCTAATGCATGGACTGATGTGATGGCTGCATGTCTGCAATACTATATCTAATGCATGGACTGATGTGATGGCGGTATGTATGCAATACTATATCTAATGCATGGACTGATGTGATGACTGTATGTCTGCAATACTATATCTAATGCATGGACTGATGTGATGGCTGTATGTCTGCAATACTATATCTAATGCATGGACTGATTTGATGGCTGCATGTCTGCAATACTATATCTAATGCATGGACTGATGTGATGGCTGTATGTCTGCAATACTATATCTAATGCATGGACTGATGTGATGTATGGATGTCTGCAATACTATATCTAATGCATGGACTGATGTGATGGCGCAATACTATATCTAATGCATGGACTGATGTGATGGCTGTATGTTTGCAATATTATATCTAATGCATGGACTGATGTGATGGCTGTATGTCTGTAATACTATATCTAATGCATGGACAGATGTGATGGCTGTATGTCTGCAATACTATATCTAATTCATGGACTGATGTGATGGCTATATGTTTGCAATACTATATCTAATGCATGGACTGATGTGATGGCTGTATGTCTGCAATACTAGATCTAATGCATGGACTGATGTGATGGCTGTATATCAGCAATACTATATCTAATGCATGGACTGATGTGATGGCTGTATGTCTGCAATACTATATCTAATGCATGGACTAATGTGAGGGCTGTATATCTGCAATACTATATCTAATGCATGGACTGATGTGATGGCTGTATGTCTGCAATACTATATCTAATGCATGGACTGATGTGATGGATGTATGTCTGCAATACTATATCTAATGCATGGACTGATGTGATGGCTGTATGTCTGCAATACTATATCTAATGCATGGACTGATGTGATGGTTGTATGTCTGCAATACTATATCTAATGCATGGACTGATGTGATGGCTGTATGTCTGCAATACTATATCTAATGCATGGACTGATGTGATGGCTGCATGTCTGCAATACTATATCTAATGCATGGACTGATGTGATGGCTGTATGTCTGCAATACTATATATAATGCATGGACTGATGTGATGGTTGTATGTCTGCAATACTATATCTAATGATGGACTGATGTGATGGCTGCATGTCTGCAATACTATATATAATGCATGGACTGATGTGATGGCTGTATGTCTGCAATACTATATCTAATGCATGGACTGATTTGATGGCTGCATGTCTGCAATACTATATCTAATGCATGGACTGATGTGATGGCTGTATGTCTGCAATACTATATCTAATGCATGGACTGATGTGATGGCTGGATATCTGCAATACTATGTCTAATGCATGGACTGATGTGATGACTGTATGTCTGCAATACTATATCTAATGCATGGACTGATGTGATGGCTGAATGTCTGCAATACTATATCTAATGCATGGACTGATGTGATGGCTGTATGTCTGCAATACTATATGTAATGCATGGACTGATGTGATGGCGCAATACTATATTTAATGCATGGACTGATGTGATGGCTGTATGTCTGCAATACTATATCTATTGCATGGACTGATGTGATGGCTGTATGTCTGCAATACTATATCTAATGCATGGACTGATGTGATGGCTGTATGTGTGCAATACTATATGTAATGCATGGACTGATGTGATGGCGCAATACTATATCTAATGCATGGACTGATGTGATGGCTGTATGTCTGCAATACTATATCTAATGCATGGACTGATGTGATGGTTGCCTGTCTGCAATACTATATCTAATGCATGGACTGATGTGATGGTGTATGTCTGCAATACTATATCTAATGCATGGACTGATGTGATGGCTGTATGTCTGCAATACTATATCTAATGCATGGACTGATGTGATGGCTGTATGACTGCAATACCATATCTAATGCATGGACTGATGTGATGGCGCAATACTATATTTAATGCATGGACTGATGTGATGGCTGTATGACTGCAATACTATATCTAATGCATGGACTGATGTGATGGCTGTATGTCTGCAATACTATATCTCATGCATGGACTAATGTGATGGCTGTATGTCTGCAATACTATATCTAATGCATGGACTGATGTGATGGCTGTATGACTGTAATACTATATCTAATGCATGGACTGATGTGATGGCTATATGTCTGCAATACTATATCTAATGCATGGACTGATGTGATGGCTGTATGTCTGCAATACTATATCTAATGCATGGACTGATGTGATGGCGCAATACTATATTTAATGCATGGACTGATGTGATGGCTGTATGCCTGCAATACTATATCTAATGCATGGACTGATTTGATGGCTATATGTCTGCAATACTATATCTAGTGCATGGACTGATGCGATGGCTGTATGTCTGCAATACTATATGTAATGCATGGACTGATGTGATGGCGCAATACTATATTTAATGCATGGACTGATGTGATGGCTGTATGCCTGCAATACTATATCTAATGCATGGACTGATGTGATGGCTGTATGTCTGCAATACTATATCTAATGCATGGACTGATGTGATGGCTGTATGCCTGCAATACTATATCTAATGCATGGACTGATGTGATGGCTGTACGTCTGGAATACTATATCTAATGCATGGACTGATGTGATGGCTGTATGTCTGCAATACTATATCTAATGCATGGACTGATGTGATGGCAGTACGTCTGGAAAACTATATCTAATGCATGGACTGATGTGATGGCTGTATGGCTGCAATACTATATCTAATGCATGCACTGATGTGATGGCTGTATGTTTGCAATACTATATCTAATGTATGGACTGATGTGATGGCTGTATGTCTGCAATACTATATCTAATGCATGGACTGATGTGATGGCTGTATGTCTGCAATACTATATCGAATGCATGGACTGATGTGATGGCTGTATGTTTGCAATACAATATCGAATGCATGGACTGATGTAATGGCTGTATGTCTGCAATACAATATCTAATGCATCGACTGATGTGATGGCTGTATGTTTGCAATACTATATCTAATGTATGGACTGATGTGATGGCTGTATGTTTGCAATACTATATCTAATGTATGGACTGATGTGATGGCTGTATGTCTGCAATACTATATCTAATGCATGGACTGATGTGATGGCTGTATGTCTGCAATACTATATCTAATGCATGGACTGATGTGATGGTTGCCTGTCTGCAATACTATATCTAATGCATGGACTGATGTGATGGCTGCATGTCTGCAAAAGTATATCTAATGCATGGACTGATGTGATGGCGGTATGTATGCAATACTATATCTAATGCATGGACTGATGTGATGACTGTATGTCTGCAATACTATATCTAATGCATGGACTGATGTGATGGCTGTATGTCTGCAATACTATATCTAATGCATGGACTGATTTGATGGCTGCATGTCTGCAATACTATATCTAATGCATGGACTGATGTGATGGCTGTATGTCTGCAATACTATATCTAATGCATGGACTGATGTGATGTATGGATGTCTGCAATACTATATCTAATGCATGGACTGATGTGATGGCGCAATACTATATCTAATGCATGGACTGATGTGATGGCTGTATGTTTGCAATATTATATCTAATGCATGGACTGATGTGATGGCTGTATGTCTGTAATACTATATCTAATGCATGGACAGATGTGATGGCTGTATGTCTGCAATACTATATCTAATTCATGGACTGATGTGATGGCTATATGTTTGCAATACTATATCTAATGCATGGACTGATGTGATGGCTGTATGTCTGCAATACTAGATCTAATGCATGGACTGATGTGATGGCTGTATGTCAGCAATACTATATCTAATGCATGGACTGATGTGATGGCTGTATGTCTGCAATACTATATCTAATGCATGGACTAATGTGAGGGCTGTATATCTGCAATACTATATCTAATGCATGGACTGATGTGATGGCTGTATGTCTGCAATACTATATCTAATGCATGGACTGATGTGATGGATGTATGTCTGCAATACTATATCTAATGCATGGACTGATGTGATGGTTGTATGTCTGCAATACTATATCTAATGCATGGACTGATGTGATGGCTGTATGTCTGCAATACTATATCTAATGCATGGACTGATGTGATGGCTGCATGTCTGCAATACTATATATAATGCATGGACTGATGTGATGGCTGTATGTCTGCAATACTATATCTAATGCATGGACTGATTTGATGGCTGCATGTCTGCAATACTATATCTAATGCATGGACTGATGTGATGGATGGATGTCTGCAATACTATATCTAATGCATGGACTGATGTGATGGATGGATGTCTGCAATACTATATCTAATGCATGGACTGATGTGATGGCTGTATGTCTGCAATACTATATCTAATGCATGGACTGATGTGATGGCTGTATGTCTGCAATACTATATCTAATGCATGGACTGATGTGATGGTTGCCTGTCTGCAATACTATATCTAATGCATGGACTGATGTGATGGCGGTATGTATGCAATACTATATCTAATGCATGGACTGATGTGATGACTGTATGTCTGCAATACTATATCTAATGCATGGACTGATGTGATGGCTGTATGTCTGCAATACTATATCTAATGCATGGACTGATTTGATGGCTGCATGTCTGCAATACTATATCTAATGCATGGACTGATGTGATGGCTGTATGTCTGCAATACTATATCTAATGCATGGACTGATGTGATGTATGGATGTCTGCAATACTATATCTAATGCATGGACTGATGTGATGGCGCAATACTATATCTAATGCATGGACTGATGTGATGGCTGTATGTTTGCAATATTATATCTAATGCATGGACTGATGTGATGGCTGTATGTCTGTAATACTATATCTAATGCATGGACAGATGTGATGGCTGTATGTCTGCAATACTATATCTAATTCATGGACTGATGTGATGGCTATATGTTTGCAATACTATATCTAATGCATGGACTGATGTGATGGCTGTATGTCTGCAATACTAGATCTAATGCATGGACTGATGTGATGGCTGTATGTCAGCAATACTATATCTAATGCATGGACTGATGTGATGGCTGTATGTCTGCAATACTATATCTAATGCATGGACTAATGTGAGGGCTGTATATCTGCAATACTATATCTAATGCATGGACTGATGTGATGGCTGTATGTCTGCAATACTATATCTAATGCATGGACTGATGTGATGGATGTATGTCTGCAATACTATATCTAATGCATGGACTGATGTGATGGCTGTATGTCTGCAATACTATATCTAATGCATGGACTGATGTGATGGTTGTATGTCTGCAATACTATATCTAATGCATGGACTGATGTGATGGCTGTATGTCTGCAATACTATATCTAATGCATGGACTGATGTGATGGCTGCATGTCTGCAATACTATATCTAATGCATGGACTGATGTGATGGCTGTATGTCTGCAATACTATATATAATGCATGGACTGATGTGATGGTTGTATGTCTGCAATACTATATCTAATGATGGACTGATGTGATGGCTGCATGTCTGCAATACTATATATAATGCATGGACTGATGTGATGGCTGTATGTCTGCAATACTATATCTAATGCATGGACTGATTTGATGGCTGCATGTCTGCAATACTATATCTAATGCATGGACTGATGTGATGGCTGTATGTCTGCAATACTATATCTAATGCATGGACTGATGTGATGGCTGGATATCTGCAATACTATATCTAATGCATGGACTGATGTGATGGCTGTATGTCTGCAATACTATATGTAATGCATGGACTGATGTGATGGCGCAATACTATATTTAATGCATGGACTGATGTGATGGCTGTATGTCTGCAATACTATATCTATTGCATGGACTGATGTGATGGCTGTATGTCTGCAATACTATATCTAATGCATGGACTGATGTGATGGCTGTATGTGTGCAATACTATATGTAATGCATGGACTGATGTGATGGCGCAATACTATATCTAATGCATGGACTGATGTGATGGCTGTATGTCTGCAATACTATATCTAATGCATGGACTGATGTGATGGTTGCCTGTCTGCAATACTATATCTAATGCATGGACTGATGTGATGGTGTATGTCTGCAATACTATATCTAATGCATGGACTGATGTGATGGCTGTATGTCTGCAATACTATATCTAATGCATGGACTGATGTGATGGCTGTATGACTGCAATACCATATCTAATGCATGGACTGATGTGATGGCGCAATACTATATTTAATGCATGGACTGATGTGATGGCTGTATGACTGCAATACTATATCTAATGCATGGACTGATGTGATGGCTGTATGTCTGCAATACTCTATCTCATGCATGGACTAATGTGATGGCTGTATGTCTGCAATACTATATCTAATGCATGGACTGATGTGATGGCTGTATGACTGTAAGACTATATCTAATGCATGGACTGATGTGATGGCTATATGTCTGCAATACTATATCTAATGCATGGACTGATGTGATGGCTGTATGTCTGCAATACTATATCTAATGCATGGACTGATGTGATGGCGCAATACTATATTTAATGCATGGACTGATGTGATGGCTGTATGCCTGCAATACTATATCTAATGCATGGACTGATCTGATGGCTATATGTCTGCAATACTATATCTAGTGCATGGACTGATGCGATGGCTGTATGTCTGCAATACTATATGTAATGCATGGACTGATGTGATGGCGCAATACTATATTTAATGCATGGACTGATGTGATGGCTGTATGCCTGCAATACTATATCTAATGCATGGACTGATGTGATGGCTGTATGTCTGCAATACTATATCTAATGCATGGACTGATGTGATGGCTGTATGCCTGCAATACTATATCTAATGCATGGACTGATGTGATGGCTGTACGTCTGGAATACTATATCTAATGCATGGACTGATGTGATAGTGTATGTCTGCAATACTATATCTAATGCATGGACTGATGTGATGGCTGTACGTCTGGAATACTATATCTAATGCATGGACTGATGTGATGGCTGTATGTCTGCAATACTATATCTAATGCATGGACTGATGTGATGGCAGTACGTCTGGAATACTATATCTAATGCATGGACTGATGTGATGGCTGTATGGCTGCAATACTATATCTAATGCATGCACTGATGTGATGGCTGTATGTTTGCAATACTATATCTAATGTATGGACTGATGTGATGGCTGTATGTCTGCAATACTATATCTAATGCATGGACTGATGTGATGGCTGTATGTCTGCAATACTATATCGAATGCATGGACTGATGTGATGGCTGTATGTTTGCAATACTATATCTAATGTATGGACTGATGTGATGGCTGTATGTCTGCAATACTATATCTAATGCATGGACTGATGTAATGGCTGTATGTCTGCAATACAATATCTAATGCATCGACTGATGTGATGGCTGTATGTTTGCAATACTATATCTAATGTATGGACTGATGTGATGGCTGTATGTTTGCAATACTAAATCTAATGTATGGACTGATGTGATGGCTGTATGTCTGCAATACTATATCTAATGCATGGACTGATGTGATGGCTGTATGTCTGCAATACTATATCTAATGCATGGACTGATGTGATGGTTGTATGTCTGCAATACTATATCTAATGCATGGACTGATGTGATGGCTGTATGTCTGCAATACTATATCTAATGCATGGACTGATGTGATGGCTGCATGTCTGCAATACTATATCTAATGCATGGACTGATGTGATGGCTGTATGTCTGCAATACTATATATAATGAATGGACTGATGTGATGGTTGTATGTCTGCAATACTATATCTAATGATGGACTGATGTGATGGCTGCATGTCTGCAATACTATATCTAATGCATGGACTGATGTGATGGCTGTATGTCTGCAATACTATATCTAATGCATGGACTGATGTGATGGCTGGATATCTGCAATACTATGTCTAATGCATGGACTGATGTGATGACTGTATGTCTGCAATACTATATCTAATGCATGGACTGATGTGATGGCTGAATGTCTGCAATACTATATCTAATGCATGGACTGATGTGATGGCTGTATGTCTGCAATACTATATGTAATGCATGGACTGATGTGATGGCGCAATACTATATTTAATGCATGGATTGATGTGATGGCTGTATGTCTGCAATACTATATCTATTGCATGGACTGATGTGATGGCTGTATGTCTGCAATACTATATCTAATGCATGGACTGATGTGATGGCTGTATGTGTGCAATACTATATGTAATGCATGGACTGATGTGATGGCGCAATACTATATCTAATGCATGGACTGATGTGATGGCTGTATGTCTGCAATACTATATCTAATGCATGGACTGATGTGATGGTTGCCTGTCTGCAATACTATATCTAATGCATGGACTGATGTGATGGTGTATGTCTGCAATACTATATCTAATGCATGGACTGATGTGATGGCTGTATGTCTGCAATACTATATCTAATGCATGGACTGATGTGATGGCTGTATGACTGCAATACCATATCTAATGCATGGACTGATGTGATGGCGCAATACTATATTTAATGCATGGACTGATGTGATGGCTGTATGACTGCAATACTATATCTAATGCATGGACTGATGTGATGGCTGTATGTCTGCAATACTATATCTCATGCATGGACTAATGTGATGGCTGTATGTCTGCAATACTATATCTAATGCATGGACTGATGTGATGGCTGTATGACTGTAATACTATATCTAATGCATGGACTGATGTGATGGCTATATGTCTGCAATACTATATCTAATGCATGGACTGATGTGATGGCTGTATGTCTGCAATACTATATCTAATGCATGGACTGATGTGATGGCGCAATACTATATTTAATGCATGGACTGATGTGATGGCTGTATGCCTGCAATACTATATCTAATGCATGGACTGATCTGATGGCTATATGTCTGCAATACTATATCTAGTGCATGGACTGATGCGATGGCTGTATGTCTGCAATACTATATGTAATGCATGGACTGATGTGATGGCGCAATACTATATTTAATGCATGGACTGATGTGATGGCTGTATGCCTGCAATACTATATCTAATGCATGGACTGATGTGATGGCTGTATGTCTGCAATACTATATCTAATGCATGGACTGATGTGATGGCTGTATGCCTGCAATACTATATCTAATGCATGGACTGATGTGATGGCTGTACGTCTGGAATACTATATCTAATGCATGGACTGATGTGATAGTGTATGTCTGCAATACTATATCTAATGCATGGACTGATGTGATGGCTGTACGTCTGGAATACTATATCTAATGCATGGACTGATGTGATGGCTGTATGTCTGCAATACTATATCTAATGCATGGACTGATGTGATGGCAGTACGTCTGGAATACTATATCTAATGCATGGACTGATGTGATGGCTGTATGGCTGCAATACTATATCTAATGCATGCACTGATGTGATGGCTGTATGTTTGCAATACTATATCTAATGTATGGACTGATGTGATGGCTGTATGTCTGCAATACTATATCTAATGCATGGACTGATGTGATGGCTGTATGTCTGCAATACTATATCGAATGCATGGACTGATGTGATGGCTGTATGTTTGCAATACTATATCTAATGTATGGACTGATGTGATGGCTGTATGTCTGCAATACTATATCTAATGCATCGACTGATGTAATGGCTGTATGTCTGCAATACAATATCTAATGCATCGACTGATGTGATGGCTGTATGTTTGCAATACTATATCTAATGTATGGACTGATGTGATGGCTGTATGTTTGCAATACTAAATCTAATGTATGGACTGATGTGATGGCTGCATGTCTGCAATACTATATCTAATGCATGGACTGATGTGATGGCTGTATGTCTGCAATACTATATCTAATACATGGACTGATGTGATGGTTGCCTGTCTGCAATACTATATCTAATGCATGGACTGATGTGATGGCTGCATGTCTGCAATACTATATCTAATGCATGGACTGATGTGATGGCGGTATGTATGCAATACTATATCTAATGCATGGACTGATGTGATGACTGTATGTCTGCAATACTATATCTAATGCATGGACTGATGTGATGGCTGTATGTCTGCAATACTATATCTAATGCATGGACTGATTTGATGGCTGCATGTCTGCAATACTATATCTAATGCATGGACTGATGTGATGGCTGTATGTCTGCAATACTATATCTAATGCATGGACTGATGTGATGTATGGATGTCTGCAATACTATATCTAATGCATGGACTGATGTGATGGCGCAATACTATATCTAATGCATGGACTGATGTGATGGCTGTATGTTTGCAATATTATATCTAATGCATGGACTGATGTGATGGCTGTATGTCTGTAATACTATATCTAATGCATGGACAGATGTGATGGCTGTATGTCTGCAATACTATATCTAATTCATGGACTGATGTGATGGCTATATGTTTCCAATACTATATCTAATGCATGGACTGATGTGATGGCTGTATGTCTGCAATACTAGATCTAATGCATGGACTGATGTGATGGCTGTATGTCAGCAATACTATATCTAATGCATGGACTGATGTGATGGCTGTATGTCTGCAATACTATATCTAATGCATGGACTAATGTGAGGGCTGTATATCTGCAATACTATATCTAATGCATGGACTGATGTGATGGCTGTATGTCTGCAATACTATATCTAATGCATGGACTGATGTGATGGATGTATGTCTGCAATACTATATCTAATGCATGGACTGATGTGATGGTTGTATGTCTGCAATACTATATCTAATGCATGGACTGATGTGATGGCTGTATGTCTGCAATACTATATCTAATGCATGGACTGATGTGATGGCTGCATGTCTGCAATACTATATCTAATGCATGGACTGATGTGATGGCTGTATGTCTGCAATACTATATATAATGCATGGACTGATGTGATGGTTGTATGTCTGCAATACTATATCTAATGATGGACTGATGTGATGGCTGCATGTCTGCAATACTATATATAATGCATGGACTGATGTGATGGCTGTATGTCTGCAATACTATATCTAATGCATGGACTGATTTGATGGCTGCATGTCTGCAATACTATATCTAATGCATGGACTGATGTGATGGCTGTATGTCTGCAATACTATATCTAATGCATGGACTGATGTGATGGATGGATGTCTGCAATACTATATCTAATGCATGGACTGATGTGATGGCTGTATGTCTGCAATACTATATCTAATGCATGGACTGATGTGATGGCTGTATGTCTGCAATACTATATCTAATGCATGGACTGATGTGATGGTTGCCTGTCTGCAATACTATATCTAATGCATGGACTGATGTGATGGCTGCATGTCTGCAATACTATATCTAATGCATGGACTGATGTGATGGCGGTATGTATGCAATACTATATCTAATGCATGGACTGATGTGATGACTGTATGTCTGCAATACTATATCTAATGCATGGACTGATGTGATGGCTGTATGTCTGCAATACTATATCTAATGCATGGACTGATTTGATGGCTGCATGTCTGCAATACTATATCTAATGCATGGACTGATGTGATGGCTGTATGTCTGCAATACTATATCTAATGCATGGACTGATGTGATGTATGGATGTCTGCAATACTATATCTAATGCATGGACTGATGTGATGGCGCAATACTATATCTAATGCATGGACTGATGTGATGGCTGTATGTTTGCAATATTATATCTAATGCATGGACTGATGTGATGGCTGTATGTCTGTAATACTATATCTAATGCATGGACAGATGTGATGGCTGTATGTCTGCAATACTATATCTAATTCATGGACTGATGTGATGGCTATATGTTTGCAATACTATATCTAATGCATGGACTGATGTGATGGCTGTATGTCTGCAATACTATATCTAATGCATGGACTAATGTGAGGGCTGTATATCTGCAATACTATATCTAATGCATGGACTGATGTGATGGTTGTATGTCTGCAATACTATATCTAATGCATGGACTGATGTGATGGCTGTATGTCTGCAATACTATATCTAATGCATGGACTGATGTGATGGCTGCATGTCTGCAATACTATATCTAATGCATGGACTGATGTGATGGCTGTATGTCTGCAATACTATATATAATGCATGGACTGATGTGATGGTTGTATGTCTGCAATACTATATCTAATGATGGACTGATGTGATGGCTGCATGTCTGCAATACTATATATAATGCATGGACTGATGTGATGGCTGTATGTCTGCAATACTATATCTAATGCATGGACTGATTTGATGGCTGCATGTCTGCAATACTATATCTAATGCATGGACTGATGTGATGGCTGTATGTCTGCAATACTATATCTAATGCATGGACTGATGTGATGGCTGGATATCTGCAATACTATGTCTAATGCATGGACTGATGTGATGACTGTATGTCTGCAATACTATATCTAATGCATGGACTGATGTGATGGCTGAATGTCTGCAATACTATATCTAATGCATGGACTGATGTGATGGCTGTATGTCTGCAATACTATATGTAATGCATGGACTGATGTGATGGCGCAATACTATATTTAATGCATGGACTGATGTGATGGCTGTATGTCTGCAATACTATATCTAATGCATGGACTGATGTGATGGCAGTACGTCTGGAATACTATATCTAATGCATGGACTGATGTGATGGCTGTATGGCTGCAATACTATATCTAATGCATGCACTGATGTGATGGCTGTATGTTTGCAATACTATATCTAATGTATGGACTGATGTGATGGCTGTATGTCTGCAATACTATATCTAATGCATGGACTGATGTGATGGCTGTATGTCTGCAATACTATATCGAATGCATGGACTGATGTGATGGCTGTATGTTTGCAATACTATATCTAATGTATGGACTGATGTGATGGCTGTATGTCTGCAATACTATATCTAATGCATGGACTGATGTAATGGCTGTATGTCTGCAATACAATATCTAATGCATCGACTGATGTGATGGCTGTATGTTTGCAATACTATATCTAATGTATGGACTGATGTGATGGCTGTATGTTTGCAATACTAAATCTAATGTATGGACTGATGTGATGGCTGTATGTCTGCAATACTATATCTAATGCATGGACTGATGTGATGGCTGTATGTCTGCAATACTATATCTAATGCATGGACTGATGTGATGGTTGCCTGTCTGCAATACTATATCTAATGCATGGACTGATGTGATGGCTGCATGTCTGCAATACTATATCTAATGCATGGACTGATGTGATGGCGGTATGTATGCAATACTATATCTAATGCATGGACTGATGTGATGTATGGATGTCTGCAATACTATATCTAATGCATGGACTGATGTGATGGCGCAATACTATATCTAATGCATGGACTGATGTGATGTCTGTATGTTTGCAATATTATATCTAATGCATGGACTGATGTGATGGCTGTATGTCTGTAATACTATATCTAATGCATGGACAGATGTGATGGCTGTATGTCTGCAATACTATATCTAATTCATGGACTGATGTGATGGCTATATGTTTGCAATACTATATCTAATGCATGGACTGATGTGATGGCTGTATGTCTGCAATACTAGATCTAATGCATGGACTGATGTGATGGCTGTATGTCAGCAATACTATATCTAATGCATGGACTGATGTGATGGCTGTATGTCTGCAATACTATATCTAATGCATGGACTAATGTGAGGGCTGTATATCTGCAATACTATATCTAATGCATGGACTGATGTGATGGCTGTATGTCTGCAATACTATATCTAATGCATGGACTGATGTGATGGATGTATGTCTGCAATACTATATCTAATGCATGGACTGATGTGATGGTTGTATGTCTGCAATACTATATCTAATGCATGGACTGATGTGATGGCTGTATGTCTGCAATACTATATCTAATGCATGGACTGATGTGATGGCTGCATGTCTGCAATACTATATCTAATGCATGGACTGATGTGATGGCTGTATGTCTGCAATACTATATATAATGCATGGACTGATGTGATGGTTGTATGTCTGCAATACTATATCTAATGATGGACTGATGTGATGGCTGCATGTCTGCAATACTATATATAATGCATGGACTGATGTGATGGCTGTATGTCTGCAATACTATATCTAATGCATGGACTGATTTGATGGCTGCATGTCTGCAATACTATATCTAATGCATGGACTGATGTGATGGATGGATGTCTGCAATACTATATCTAATGCATGGACTGATGTGATGGATGGATGTCTGCAATACTATATCTAATGCATGGACTGATGTGATGGCTGTATGTCTGCAATACTATATCTAATGCATGGACTGATGTGATGGCTGTATGTCTGCAATACTATATCTAATGCATGGACTGATGTGATGGTTGCCTGTCTGCAATACTATATCTAATGCATGGACTGATGTGATGGCTGCATGTCTGCAATACTATATCTAATGCATGGACTGATGTGATGGCTGTACGTCTGGAATACTATATCTAATGCATGGACTGATGTGATAGTGTATGTCTGCAATACTATATCTAATGCATGGACTGATGTGATGGCTGTACGTCTGGAATACTATATCTAATGCATGGACTGATGTGATGGCTGTATGTCTGCAATACTATATCTAATGCATGGACTGATGTGATGGCAGTACGTCTGGAATACTATATCTAATGCATGGACTGATGTGATGGCTGTATGGCTGCAATACTATATCTAATGCATGCACTGATGTGATGGCTGTATGTTTGCAATACTATATCTAATGTATGGACTGATGTGATGGCTGTATGTCTGCAATACTATATCTAATGCATGGACTGATGTGATGGCTGTATGTCTGCAATACTATATCTAATGCATGGACTGATGTGATGGCTGTATGTTTGCAATACTATATCTAATGTATGGACTGATGTGATGGCTGTATGTCTGCAATACTATATCTAATGTATGGACTGATGTGATGGCTGCATGTCTGCAATACTATATCTAATGCATGGACTGATGTGATGGCTGTATGTCTGCAATACTATATCTAATACATGGACTGATGTGATGGTTGCCTGTCTGCAATACTATATCTAATGCATGGACTGATGTGATGGCTGCATGTCTGCAATACTATATCTAATGCATGGACTGATGTGATGGCGGTATGTATGCAATACTATATCTAATGCATGGACTGATGTGATGACTGTATGTCTGCAATACTATATCTAATGCATGGACTGATGTGATGGCTGTATGTCTGCAATACTATATCTAATGCATGGACTGATTTGATGGCTGCATGTCTGCAATACTATATCTAATGCATGGACTGATGTGATGGCTGTATGTCTGCAATACTATATCTAATGCATGGACTGATGTGATGTATGGATGTCTGCAATACTATATCTAATGCATGGACTGATGTGATGGCGCAATACTATATCTAATGCATGGACTGATGTGATGGCTGTATGTTTGCAATATTATATCTAATGCATGGACTGATGTGATGGCTGTATGTCTGTAATACTATATCTAATGCATGGACAGATGTGATGGCTGTATGTCTGCAATACTATATCTAATTCATGGACTGATGTGATGGCTATATGTTTCCAATACTATATCTAATGCATGGACTGATGTGATGGCTGTATGTCTGCAATACTAGATCTAATGCATGGACTGATGTGATGGCTGTATGTCAGCAATACTATATCTAATGCATGGACTGATGTGATGGCTGTATGTCTGCAATACTATATCTAATGCATGGACTAATGTGAGGGCTGTATATCTGCAATACTATATCTAATGCATGGACTGATGTGATGGCTGTATGTCTGCAATACTATATCTAATGCATGGACTGATGTGATGGATGTATGTCTGCAATACTATATCTAATGCATGGACTGATGTGATGGTTGTATGTCTGCAATACTATATCTAATGCATGGACTGATGTGATGGCTGTATGTCTGCAATACTATATCTAATGCATGGACTGATGTGATGGCTGCATGTCTGCAATACTATATCTAATGCATGGACTGATGTGATGGCTGTATGTCTGCAATACTATATATAATGAATGGACTGATGTGATGGTTGTATGTCTGCAATACTATATCTAATGATGGACTGATGTGATGGCTGCATGTCTGCAATACTATATCTAATGCATGGACTGATGTGATGGCTGTATGTCTGCAATACTATATCTAATGCATGGACTGATTTGATGGCTGCATGTCTGCAATACTATATCTAATGCATGGACTGATGTGATGGATGGATGTCTGCAATACTATATCTAATGCATGGACTGATGTGATGGATGGATGTCTGCAATACTATATCTAATGCATGGACTGATGTGATGGCTGTATGTCTGCAATACTATATCTAATGCATGGACTGATGTGATGGCTGTATGTCTGCAATACTATATCTAATGCATGGACTGATGTGATGGTTGCCTGTCTGCAATACTATATCTAATGCATGGACTGATGTGATGGCTGCATGTCTGCAATACTATATCTAATGCATGGACTGATGTGATGGCGGTATGTATGCAATACTATATCTAATGCATGGACTGATGTGATGACTGTATGTCTGCAATACTATATCTAATGCATGGACTGATGTGATGGCTGTATGTCTGCAATACTATATCTAATGCATGGACTGATTTGATGGCTGCATGTCTGCAATACTATATCTAATGCATGGACTGATGTGATGGCTGTATGTCTGCAATACTATATCTAATGCATGGACTGATGTGATGTATGGATGTCTGCAATACTATATCTAATGCATGGACTGATGTGATGGCTGCATGTCTGCAATACTATATCTAATGCATGGACTGATGTGATGGCGGTATGTATGCAATACTATATCTAATGCATGGACTGATGTGATGACTGTATGTCTGCAATACTATATCTAATGCATGGACTGATGTGATGGCTGTATGTCTGCAATACTATATCTAATGCATGGACTGATTTGATGGCTGCATGTCTGCAATACTATATCTAATGCATGGACTTATGTGATGGCTGTATGTCTGCAATACTATATCTAATGCATGGACTGATGTGATGTATGGATGTCTGCAATACTATATCTAATGCATGGACTGATGTGATGGCGCAATACTATATCTAATGCATGGACTGATGTGATGGCTGTATGTTTGCAATATTATATCTAATGCATGGACTGATGTGATGGCTGTATGTCTGTAATACTATATCTAATGCATGGACAGATGTGATGGCTGTATGTCTGCAATACTATATCTAATTCATGGACTGATGTGATGGCTATATGTTTCCAATACTATATCTAATGCATGGACTGATGTGATGGCTGTATGTCTGCAATACTAGATCTAATGCATGGACTGATGTGATGGCTGTATGTCAGCAATACTATATCTAATGCATGGACTGATGTGATGGCTGTATGTCTGCAATACTATATCTAATGCATGGACTAATGTGAGGGCTGTATATCTGCAATACTATATCTAATGCATGGACTGATGTGATGGCTGTATGTCTGCAATACTATATCTAATGCATGGACTGATGTGATGGATGTATGTCTGCAATACTATATCTAATGCATGGACTGATGTGATGGTTGTATGTCTGCAATACTATATCTAATGCATGGACTGATGTGATGGCTGTATGTCTGCAATACTATATCTAATGCATGGACTGATGTGATGGCTGCATGTCTGCAATACTATATCTAATGCATGGACTGATGTGATGGCTGTATGTCTGCAATACTATATATAATGCATGGACTGATGTGATGGTTGTATGTCTGCAATACTATATCTAATGATGGACTGATGTGATGGCTGCATGTCTGCAATACTATATATAATGCATGGACTGATGTGATGGCTGTATGTCTGCAATACTATATCTAATGCATGGACTGATTTGATGGCTGCATGTCTGCAATACTATATCTAATGCATGGACTGATGTGATGGATGGATGTCTGCAATACTATATCTAATGCATGGACTGATGTGATGGATGGATGTCTGCAATACTATATCTAATGCATGGACTGATGTGATGGCTGTATGTCTGCAATACTATATCTAATGCATGGACTGATGTGATGGCTGTATGTCTGCAATACTATATCTAATGCATGGACTGATGTGATGGTTGCCTGTCTGCAATACTATATCTAATGCATGGACTGATGTGATGGCTGCATGTCTGCAATACTATATCTAATGCATGGACTGATGTGATGGCGGTATGTATGCAATACTATATCTAATGCATGGACTGATGTGATGACTGTATGTCTGCAATACTATATCTAATGCATGGACTGATGTGATGGCTGTATGTCTGCAATACTATATCTAATGCATGGACTGATTTGATGGCTGCATGTCTGCAATACTATATCTAATGCATGGACTGATGTGATGGCTGTATGTCTGCAATACTATATCTAATGCATGGACTGATGTGATGTATGGATGTCTGCAATACTATATCTAATGCATGGACTGATGTGATGGCGCAATACTATATCTAATGCATGGACTGATGTGATGGCTGTATGTTTGCAATATTATATCTAATGCATGGACTGATGTGATGGCTGTATGTCTGTAACACTATATCTAATGCATGGACAGATGTGATGGCTGTATGTCTGCAATACTATATCTAATTCATGGACTGATGTGATGGCTATATGTTTGCAATACTATATCTAATGCATGGACTGATGTGATGGCTGTATGTCTGCAATACTAGATCTAATGCATGGACTGATGTGATGGCTGTATGTCAGCAATACTATATCTAATGCATGGACTGATGTGATGGCTGTATGATGTGATGGTTGTATGTCTGCAATACTATATCTAATGCATGGACTGATGTGATGGCTGTATGTCTGCAATACTATATCTAATGCATGGACTGATGTGATGGCTGCATGTCTGCAATACTATATCTAATGCATGGACTGATGTGATGGCTGTATGTCTGCAATACTATATATAATGCATGGACTGATGTGATGGTTGTATGTCTGCAATACTATATCTAATGATGGACTGATGTGATGGCTGCATGTCTGCAATACTATATATAATGCATGGACTGATGTGATGCTGTATGTCTGCAATACTATATCTAATGCATGGACTGATTTGATGGCTGCATGTCTGCAATACTATATCTAATGCATGGACTGATGTGATGGCTGTATGTCTGCAATACTATATCTAATGCATGGACTGATGTGATGGCTGGATATCTGCAATACTATGTCTAATGCATGGACTGATGTGATGACTGTATGTCTGCAATACTATATCTAATGCATGGACTGATGTGATGGCTGAATGTCTGCAATACTATATCTAATGCATGGACTGATGTGATGGCTGTATGTCTGCAATACTATATGTAATGCATGGACTGATGTGATGGCGCAATACTATATTTAATGCATGGACTGATGTGATGGCTGTATGTCTGCAATACTATATCTAATGCATGGACTGATGTGATGGCAGTACGTCTGGAATACTATATCTAATGCATGGACTGATGTGATGGCTGTATGGCTGCAATACTATATCTAATGCATGCACTGATGTGATGGCTGTATGTTTGCAATACTATATCTAATGTATGGACTGATGTGATGGCTGTATGTCTGCAATACTATATCTAATGCATGGACTGATGTGATGGCTGTATGTCTGCAATACTATATCGAATGCATGGACTGATGTGATGGCTGTATGTTTGCAATACTATATCTAATGTATGGACTGATGTGATGGCTGTATGTCTGCAATACAATATCTAATGCATCGACTGATGTGATGGCTGTATGTTTGCAATACTATATCTAATGTATGGACTGATGTGATGGCTGTATGTTTGCAATACTAAATCTAATGTATGGACTGATGTGATGGCTGTATGTCTGCAATACTATATCTAATGCATGGACTGATGTGATGGCTGTATGTCTGCAATACTATATCTAATGCATGGACTGATGTGATGGTTGCCTGTCTGCAATACTATATTTAATGCATGGACTGATGTGATGGCTGCATGTCTGCAATACTATATCTAATGCATGGACTGATGTGATGGCGGTATGTATGCAATACTATATCTAATGCATGGACTGATGTGATGTATGGATGTCTGCAATACTATATCTAATGCATGGACTGATGTGATGGCGCAATACTATATCTAATGCATGGACTGATGTGATGGCTGTATGTTTGCAATATTATATCTAATGCATGGACTGATGTGATGGCTGTATGTCTGTAATACTATATCTAATGCATGGACAGATGTGATGGCTGTATGTCTGCAATACTATATCTAATTCATGGACTGATGTGATGGCTATATGTTTGCAATACTATATCTAATGCATGGACTGATGTGATGGCTGTATGTCTGCAATACTAGATCTAATGCATGGACTGATGTGATGGCTGTATGTCAGCAATACTATATCTAATGCATGGACTGATGTGATGGCTGTATGTCTGCAATACTATATCTAATGCATGGACTAATGTGAGGGCTGTATATCTGCAATACTATATCTAATGCATGGACTGATGTGATGGCTGTATGTCTGCAATACTATATCTAATGCATGGACTGATGTGATGGATGTATGTCTGCAATACTATATCTAATGCATGGACTGATGTGATGGTTGTATGTCTGCAATACTATATCTAATGCATGGACTGATGTGATGGCTGTATGTCTGCAATACTATATCTAATGCATGGACTGATGTGATGGCTGCATGTCTGCAATACTATATCTAATGCATGGACTGATGTGATGGCTGCATGTCTGCAATACTATATCTAATGCATGGACTGATGTGATGGCTGTATGTCTGCAATACTATATATAATGCATGGACTGATGTGATGGTTGTATGTCTGCAATACTATATCTAATGATGGACTGATGTGATGGCTGCATGTCTGCAATACTATATATAATGCATGGACTGATGTGATGGCTGTATGTCTGCAATACTATATCTAATGCATGGACTGATTTGATGGCTGCATGTCTGCAATACTATATCTAATGCATGGACTGATGTGATGGATGGATGTCTGCAATACTATATCTAATGCATGGACTGATGTGATGGATGGATGTCTGCAATACTATATCTAATGCATGGACTGATGTGATGGCTGTATGTCTGCAATACTATATCTAATGCATGGACTGATGTGATGGCTGTATGTCTGCAATACTATATCTAATGCATGGACTGATGTGATGGTTGCCTGTCTGCAATACTATATCTAATGCATGGACTGATGTGATGGCTGCATGTCTGCAATACTATATCTAATGCATGGACTGATGTGATGGCGGTATGTATGCAATACTATATCTAATGCATGGACTGATGTGATGACTGTATGTCTGCAATACTATATCTAATGCATGGACTGATGTGATGGCTGTATGTCTGCAATACTATATCTAATGCATGGACTGATTTGATGGCTGCATGTCTGCAATACTATATCTAATGCATGGACTGATGTGATGGCTGTATGTCTGCAATACTATATCTAATGCATGGACTGATGTGATGTATGGATGTCTGCAATACTATATCTAATGCATGGACTGATGTGATGGCGCAATACTATATCTAATGCATGGACTGATGTGATGGCTGTATGTTTGCAATATTATATCTAATGCATGGACTGATGTGATGGCTGTATGTCTGTAATACTATATCTAATGCATGGACAGATGTGATGGCTGTATGTCTGCAATACTATATCTAATTCATGGACTGATGTGATGGCTGTATGTCTGCAATACTATATCTAATGCATGGACTAATGTGAGGGCTGTATATCTGCAATACTATATCTAATGCATGGACTGATGTGATGGTTGTATGTCTGCAATACTATATCTAATGCATGGACTGATGTGATGGCTGTATGTCTGCAATACTATATCTAATGCATGGACTGATGTGATGGCTGCATGTCTGCAATACTATATCTAATGCATGGACTGATGTGATGGCTGTATGTCTGCAATACTATATATAATGCATGGACTGATGTGATGGTTGTATGTCTGCAATACTATATCTAATGATGGACTGATGTGATGGCTGCATGTCTGCAATACTATATATAATGCATGGACTGATGTGATGGCTGTATGTCTGCAATACTATATCTAATACATGGACTGATGTGATGGTTGCCTGTCTGCAATACTATATCTAATGCATGGACTGATGTGATGGCTGCATGTCTGCAATACTATATCTAATGCATGGACTGATGTGATGGCGGTATGTATGCAATACTATATCTAATGCATGGACTGATGTGATGACTGTATGTCTGCAATACTATATCTAATGCATGGACTGATGTGATGGCTGTATGTCTGCAATACTATATCTAATGCATGGACTGATGTGATGGCTGTATGTCTGCAATACTATATCTAATGCATGGACTGATGTGATGTATGGATGTCTGCAATACTATATCTAATGCATGGACTGATGTGATGGCGCAATACTATATCTAATGCATGGACTGATGTGATGGCTGTATGTTTGCAATATTATATCTAATGCATGGACTGATGTGATGGCTGTATGTCTGTAATACTATATCTAATGCATGGACAGATGTGATGGCTGTATGTCTGCAATACTATATCTAATTCATGGACTGATGTGATGGCTATATGTTTCCAATACTATATCTAATGCATGGACTGATGTGATGGCTGTATGTCTGCAATACTAGATCTAATGCATGGACTGATGTGATGGCTGTATGTCAGCAATACTATATCTAATGCATGGACTGATGTGATGGCTGTATGTCTGCAATACTATATCTAATGCATGGACTAATGTGAGGGCTGTATATCTGCAATACTATATCTAATGCATGGACTGATGTGATGGCTGTATGTCTGCAATACTATATCTAATGCATGGACTGATGTGATGGATGTATGTCTGCAATACTATATCTAATGCATGGACTGATGTGATGGTTGTATGTCTGCAATACTATATCTAATGCATGGACTGATGTGATGGCTGTATGTCTGCAATACTATATCTAATGCATGGACTGATGTGATGGCTGCATGTCTGCAATACTATATCTAATGCATGGACTGATGTGATGGCTGTATGTCTGCAATACTATATATAATGCATGGACTGATGTGATGGTTGTATGTCTGCAATACTATATCTAATGATGGACTGATGTGATGGCTGCATGTCTGCAATACTATATATAATGCATGGACTGATGTGATGGCTGTATGTCTGCAATACTATATCTAATGCATGGACTGATTTGATGGCTGCATGTCTGCAATACTATATCTAATGCATGGACTGATGTGATGGATGGATGTCTGCAATACTATATCTAATGCATGGACTGATGTGATGGATGGATGTCTGCAATACTATATCTAATGCATGGACTGATGTGATGGCTGTATGTCTGCAATACTATATCTAATGCATGGACTGATGTGATGGCTGTATGTCTGCAATACTATATCTAATGCATGGACTGATGTGATGGTTGCCTGTCTGCAATACTATATCTAATGCATGGACTGATGTGATGGCTGCATGTCTGCAATACTATATCTAATGCATGGACTGATGTGATGGCGGTATGTATGCAATACTATATCTAATGCATGGACTGATGTGATGACTGTATGTCTGCAATACTATATCTAATGCATGGACTGATGTGATGGCTGTATGTCTGCAATACTATATCTAATGCATGGACTGATTTGATGGCTGCATGTCTGCAATACTATATCTAATGCATGGACTGATGTGATGGCTGTATGTCTGCAATACTATATCTAATGCATGGACTGATGTGATGTATGGATGTCTGCAATACTATATCTAATGCATGGACTGATGTGATGGCGCAATACTATATCTAATGCATGGACTGATGTGATGGCTGTATGTTTGCAATATTATATCTAATGCATGGACTGATGTGATGGCTGTATGTCTGTAATACTATATCTAATGCATGGACAGATGTGATGGCTGTATGTCTGCAATACTATATCTAATTCATGGACTGATGTGATGGCTATATGTTTGCAATACTATATCTAATGCATGGACTGATGTGATGGCTGTATGTCTGCAATACTAGATCTAATGCATGGACTGATGTGATGGCTGTATGTCAGCAATACTATATCTAATGCATGGACTGATGTGATGGCTGTATGATGTGATGGTTGTATGTCTGCAATACTATATCTAATGCATGGACTGATGTGATGGCTGTATGTCTGCAATACTATATCTAATGCATGGACTGATGTGATGGCTGCATGTCTGCAATACTATATCTAATGCATGGACTGATGTGATGGCTGTATGTCTGCAATACTATATATAATGCATGGACTGATGTGATGGTTGTATGTCTGCAATACTATATCTAATGATGGACTGATGTGATGGCTGCATGTCTGCAATACTATATATAATGCATGGACTGATGTGATGGCTGTATGTCTGCAATACTATATCTAATGCATGGACTGATTTGATGGCTGCATGTCTGCAATACTATATCTAATGCATGGACTGATGTGATGGCTGTATGTCTGCAATACTATATCTAATGCATGGACTGATGTGATGGCTGGATATCTGCAATACTATGTCTAATGCATGGACTGATGTGATGACTGTATGTCTGCAATACTATATCTAATGCATGGACTGATGTGATGGCTGAATGTCTGCAATACTATATCTAATGCATGGACTGATGTGATGGCTGTATGTCTGCAATACTATATGTAATGCATGGACTGATGTGATGGCGCAATACTATATTTAATGCATGGACTGATGTGATGGCTGTATGTCTGCAATACTATATCTAATGCATGGACTGATGTGATGGCAGTACGTCTGGAATACTATATCTAATGCATGGACTGATGTGATGGCTGTATGGCTGCAATACTATATCTAATGCATGCACTGATGTGATGGCTGTATGTTTGCAATACTATATCTAATGTATGGACTGATGTGATGGCTGTATGTCTGCAATACTATATCTAATGCATGGACTGATGTGATGGCTGTATGTCTGCAATACTATATCGAATGCATGGACTGATGTGATGGCTGTATGTTTGCAATACTATATCTAATGTATGGACTGATGTGATGGCTGTATGTCTGCAATACTATATCTAATGCATGGACTGATGTAATGGCTGTATGTCTGCAATACAATATCTAATGCATCGACTGATGTGATGGCTGTATGTTTGCAATACTATATCTAATGTATGGACTGATGTGATGGCTGTATGTTTGCAATACTAAATCTAATGTATGGACTGATGTGATGGCTGTATGTCTGCAATACTATATCTAATGCATGGACTGATGTGATGGCTGTATGTCTGCAATACTATATCTAATGCATGGACTGATGTGATGGTTGCCTGTCTGCAATACTATATCTAATGCATGGACTGATGTGATGGCTGCATGTCTGCAATACTATATCTAATGCATGGACTGATGTGATGGCGGTATGTATGCAATACTATATCTAATGCATGGACTGATGTGATGTATGGATGTCTGCAATACTATATCTAATGCATGGACTGATGTGATGGCGCAATACTATATCTAATGCATGGACTGATGTGATGGCTGTATGTTTGCAATATTATATCTAATGCATGGACTGATGTGATGGCTGTATGTCTGTAATACTATATCTAATGCATGGACTGATGTGATGGCTGTATGTCTGCAATACTATATCTAATGCATGGACTGATGTGATGGATGTATGTCTGCAATACTATATCTAATGCATGGACTGATGTGATGGTTGTATGTCTGCAATACTATATCTAATGCATGGACTGATGTGATGGCTGTATGTCTGCAATACTATATCTAATGCATGGACTGATGTGATGGCTGCATGTCTGCAATACTATATCTAATGCATGGACTGATGTGATGGCTGTATGTCTGCAATACTATATATAATGCATGGACTGATGTGATGGTTGTATGTCTGCAATACTATATCTAATGATGGACTGATGTGATGGCTGCATGTCTGCAATACTATATATAATGCATGGACTGATGTGATGGCTGTATGTCTGCAATACTATATCTAATGCATGGACTGATTTGATGGCTGCATGTCTGCAATACTATATCTAATGCATGGACTGATGTGATGGATGGATGTCTGCAATACTATATCTAATGCATGGACTGATGTGATGGATGGATGTCTGCAATACTATATCTAATGCATGGACTGATGTGATGGCTGTATGTCTGCAATACTATATCTAATGCATGGACTGATGTGATGGCTGTATGTCTGCAATACTATATCTAAAGCATGGACTGATGTGATGGTTGCCTGTCTGCAATACTATATCTAATGCATGGACTGATGTGATGGCTGCATGTCTGCAATACTATATCTAATGCATGGACTGATGTGATGGCGGTATGTATGCAATACTATATCTAATGCATGGACTGATGTGATGACTGTATGTCTGCAATACTATATCTAATGCATGGACTGATGTGATGGCTGTATGTCTGCAATACTATATCTAATGCATGGACTGATTTGATGGCTGCATGTCTGCAATACTATATCTAATGCATGGACTGATGTGATGGCTGTATGTCTGCAATACTATATCTAATGCATGGACTGATGTGATGTATGGATGTCTGCAATACTATATCTAATGCATGGACTGATGTGATGGCGCAATACTATATCTAATGCATGGACTGATGTGATGGCTGTATGTTTGCAATATTATATCTAATGCATGGACTGATGTGATGGCTGTATGTCTGTAATACTATATCTAATGCATGGACAGATGTGATGGCTGTATGTCTGCAATACTATATCTAATTCATGGACTGATGTGATGGTTGTATGTCTGCAATACTATATCTAATGATGGACTGATGTGATGGCTGCATGTCTGCAATACTATATATAATGCATGGACTGATGTGATGGCTGTATGTCTGCAATACTATATCTAATGCATGGACTGATGTGATGGCTGTATGTCAGCAATACTATATCTAATGCATGGACTGATGTGATGGCTGTATGTCTGCAATACTATATCTAATGCATGGACTAATGTGAGGGCTGTATATCTGCAATACTATATCTAATGCATGGACTGATGTGATGGTTGTATGTCTGCAATACTATATCTAATGCATGGACTGATGTGATGGCTGTATGTCTGCAATACTATATCTAATGCATGGACTGATGTGATGGCTGCATGTCTGCAATACTATATCTAATGCATGGACTGATGTGATGGCTGTATGTCTGCAATACTATATCTAATGCATGGACTGATGTGATGGATGTATGTCTGCAATACTATATCTAATGCATGGACTGATGTGATGGTTGTATGTCTGCAATACTATATCTAATGCATGGACTGATGTGATGGCTGTATGTCTGCAATACTATATCTAATGCATGGACTGATGTGATGGCTGCATGTCTGCAATACTATATCTAATGCATGGACTGATGTGATGGCTGTATGTCTGCAATACTATATATAATGCATGGACTGATGTGATGGTTGTATGTCTGCAATACTATATCTAATGATGGACTGATGTGATGGCTGCATGTCTGCAATACTATATATAATGCATGGACTGATGTGATGGCTGTATGTCTGCAATACTATATCTAATGCATGGACTGATTTGATGGCTGCATGTCTGCAATACTATATCTAATGCATGGACTGATGTGATGGATGGATGTCTGCAATACTATATCTAATGCATGGACTGATGTGATGGATGGATGTCTGCAATACTATATCTAATGCATGGACTGATGTGATGGCTGTATGTCTGCAATACTATATCTAATGCATGGACTGATGTGATGGCTGTATGTCTGCAATACTATATCTAAAGCATGGACTGATGTGATGGTTGCCTGTCTGCAATACTATATCTAATGCATGGACTGATGTGATGGCTGCATGTCTGCAATACTATATCTAATGCATGGACTGATGTGATGGCGGTATGTATGCAATACTATATCTAATGCATGGACTGATGTGATGACTGTATGTCTGCAATACTATATCTAATGCATGGACTGATGTGATGGCTGTATGTCTGCAATACTATATCTAATGCATGGACTGATTTGATGGCTGCATGTCTGCAATACTATATCTAATGCATGGACTGATGTGATGGCTGTATGTCTGCAATACTATATCTAATGCATGGACTGATGTGATGTATGGATGTCTGCAATACTATATCTAATGCATGGACTGATGTGATGGCGCAATACTATATCTAATGCATGGACTGATGTGATGGCTGTATGTTTGCAATATTATATCTAATGCATGGACTGATGTGATGGCTGTATGTCTGTAATACTATATCTAATGCATGGACAGATGTGATGGCTGTATGTCTGCAATACTATATCTAATTCATGGACTGATGTGATGGTTGTATGTCTGCAATACTATATCTAATGATGGACTGATGTGATGGCTGCATGTCTGCAATACTATATATAATGCATGGACTGATGTGATGGCTGTATGTCTGCAATACTATATCTAATGCATGGACTGATGTGATGGCTGTATGTCAGCAATACTATATCTAATGCATGGACTGATGTGATGGCTGTATGTCTGCAATACTATATCTAAAGCATGGACTGATGTGATGGTTGCCTGTCTGCAATACTATATCTAATGCATGGACTGATGTGATGGCTGCATGTCTGCAATACTATATCTAATGCATGGACTGATGTGATGGCGGTATGTATGCAATACTATATCTAATGCATGGACTGATGTGATGACTGTATGTCTGCAATACTATATCTAATGCATGGACTGATGTGATGGCTGTATGTCTGCAATACTATATCTAATGCATGGACTGATTTGATGGCTGCATGTCTGCAATACTATATCTAATGCATGGACTGATGTGATGGCTGTATGTCTGCAATACTATATCTAATGCATGGACTGATGTGATGTATGGATGTCTGCAATACTATATCTAATGCATGGACTGATGTGATGGCGCAATACTATATCTAATGCATGGACTGATGTGATGGCTGTATGTTTGCAATATTATATCTAATGCATGGACTGATGTGATGGCTGTATGTCTGTAACACTATATCTAATGCATGGACAGATGTGATGGCTGTATGTCTGCAATACTATATCTAATTCATGGACTGATGTGATGGCTATATGTTTGCAATACTATATCTAATGCATGGACTGATGTGATGGCTGTATGTCTGCAATACTAGATCTAATGCATGGACTGATGTGATGGCTGTATGTCAGCAATACTATATCTAATGCATGGACTGATGTGATGGCTGTATGATGTGATGGTTGTATGTCTGCAATACTATATCTAATGCATGGACTGATGTGATGGCTGTATGTCTGCAATACTATATCTAATGCATGGACTGATGTGATGGCTGCATGTCTGCAATACTATATCTAATGCATGGACTGATGTGATGGCTGTATGTCTGCAATACTATATATAATGCATGGACTGATGTGATGGTTGTATGTCTGCAATACTATATCTAATGATGGACTGATGTGATGGCTGCATGTCTGCAATACTATATATAATGCATGGACTGATGTGATGCTGTATGTCTGCAATACTATATCTAATGCATGGACTGATTTGATGGCTGCATGTCTGCAATACTATATCTAATGCATGGACTGATGTGATGGCTGTATGTCTGCAATACTATATCTAATGCATGGACTGATGTGATGGCTGGATATCTGCAATACTATGTCTAATGCATGGACTGATGTGATGACTGTATGTCTGCAATACTATATCTAATGCATGGACTGATGTGATGGCTGAATGTCTGCAATACTATATCTAATGCATGGACTGATGTGATGGCTGTATGTCTGCAATACTATATGTAATGCATGGACTGATGTGATGGCGCAATACTATATTTAATGCATGGACTGATGTGATGGCTGTATGTCTGCAATACTATATCTAATGCATGGACTGATGTGATGGCAGTACGTCTGGAATACTATATCTAATGCATGGACTGATGTGATGGCTGTATGGCTGCAATACTATATCTAATGCATGCACTGATGTGATGGCTGTATGTTTGCAATACTATATCTAATGTATGGACTGATGTGATGGCTGTATGTCTGCAATACTATATCTAATGCATGGACTGATGTGATGGCTGTATGTCTGCAATACTATATCGAATGCATGGACTGATGTGATGGCTGTATGTTTGCAATACTATATCTAATGTATGGACTGATGTGATGGCTGTATGTCTGCAATACTATATCTAATGCATGGACTGATGTAATGGCTGTATGTCTGCAATACAATATCTAATGCATCGACTGATGTGATGGCTGTATGTTTGCAATACTATATCTAATGTATGGACTGATGTGATGGCTGTATGTTTGCAATACTAAATCTAATGTATGGACTGATGTGATGGCTGTATGTCTGCAATACTATATCTAATGCATGGACTGATGTGATGGCTGTATGTCTGCAATACTATATCTAATGCATGGACTGATGTGATGGTTGCCTGTCTGCAATACTATATTTAATGCATGGACTGATGTGATGGCTGCATGTCTGCAATACTATATCTAATGCATGGACTGATGTGATGGCGGTATGTATGCAATACTATATCTAATGCATGGACTGATGTGATGTATGGATGTCTGCAATACTATATCTAATGCATGGACTGATGTGATGGCGCAATACTATATCTAATGCATGGACTGATGTGATGGCTGTATGTTTGCAATATTATATCTAATGCATGGACTGATGTGATGGCTGTATGTCTGTAATACTATATCTAATGCATGGACAGATGTGATGGCTGTATGTCTGCAATACTATATCTAATTCATGGACTGATGTGATGGCTATATGTTTGCAATACTATATCTAATGCATGGACTGATGTGATGGCTGTATGTCTGCAATACTAGATCTAATGCATGGACTGATGTGATGGCTGTATGTCAGCAATACTATATCTAATGCATGGACTGATGTGATGGCTGTATGTCTGCAATACTATATCTAATGCATGGACTAATGTGAGGGCTGTATATCTGCAATACTATATCTAATGCATGGACTGATGTGATGGCTGTATGTCTGCAATACTATATCTAATGCATGGACTGATGTGATGGATGTATGTCTGCAATACTATATCTAATGCATGGACTGATGTGATGGTTGTATGTCTGCAATACTATATCTAATGCATGGACTGATGTGATGGCTGTATGTCTGCAATACTATATCTAATGCATGGACTGATGTGATGGCTGCATGTCTGCAATACTATATCTAATGCATGGACTGATGTGATGGCTGCATGTCTGCAATACTATATCTAATGCATGGACTGATGTGATGGCTGTATGTCTGCAATACTATATATAATGCATGGACTGATGTGATGGTTGTATGTCTGCAATACTATATCTAATGATGGACTGATGTGATGGCTGCATGTCTGCAATACTATATATAATGCATGGACTGATGTGATGGCTGTATGTCTGCAATACTATATCTAATGCATGGACTGATTTGATGGCTGCATGTCTGCAATACTATATCTAATGCATGGACTGATGTGATGGATGGATGTCTGCAATACTATATCTAATGCATGGACTGATGTGATGGATGGATGTCTGCAATACTATATCTAATGCATGGACTGATGTGATGGCTGTATGTCTGCAATACTATATCTAATGCATGGACTGATGTGATGGCTGTATGTCTGCAATACTATATCTAATGCATGGACTGATGTGATGGTTGCCTGTCTGCAATACTATATCTAATGCATGGACTGATGTGATGGCTGCATGTCTGCAATACTATATCTAATGCATGGACTGATGTGATGGCGGTATGTATGCAATACTATATCTAATGCATGGACTGATGTGATGACTGTATGTCTGCAATACTATATCTAATGCATGGACTGATGTGATGGCTGTATGTCTGCAATACTATATCTAATGCATGGACTGATTTGATGGCTGCATGTCTGCAATACTATATCTAATGCATGGACTGATGTGATGGCTGTATGTCTGCAATACTATATCTAATGCATGGACTGATGTGATGTATGGATGTCTGCAATACTATATCTAATGCATGGACTGATGTGATGGCGCAATACTATATCTAATGCATGGACTGATGTGATGGCTGTATGTTTGCAATATTATATCTAATGCATGGACTGATGTGATGGCTGTATGTCTGTAATACTATATCTAATGCATGGACAGATGTGATGGCTGTATGTCTGCAATACTATATCTAATTCATGGACTGATGTGATGGCTGTATGTCTGCAATACTATATCTAATGCATGGACTAATGTGAGGGCTGTATATCTGCAATACTATATCTAATGCATGGACTGATGTGATGGTTGTATGTCTGCAATACTATATCTAATGCATGGACTGATGTGATGGCTGTATGTCTGCAATACTATATCTAATGCATGGACTGATGTGATGGCTGCATGTCTGCAATACTATATCTAATGCATGGACTGATGTGATGGCTGTATGTCTGCAATACTATATATAATGCATGGACTGATGTGATGGTTGTATGTCTGCAATACTATATCTAATGATGGACTGATGTGATGGCTGCATGTCTGCAATACTATATATAATGCATGGACTGATGTGATGGCTGTATGTCTGCAATACTATATCTAATACATGGACTGATGTGATGGTTGCCTGTCTGCAATACTATATCTAATGCATGGACTGATGTGATGGCTGCATGTCTGCAATACTATATCTAATGCATGGACTGATGTGATGGCGGTATGTATGCAATACTATATCTAATGCATGGACTGATGTGATGACTGTATGTCTGCAATACTATATCTAATGCATGGACTGATGTGATGGCTGTATGTCTGCAATACTATATCTAATGCATGGACTGATTTGATGGCTGCATGTCTGCAATACTATATCTAATGCATGGACTGATGTGATGGCGCAATACTATATCTAATGCATGGACTGATGTGATGGCTGTATGTTTGCAATATTATATCTAATGCATGGACTGATGTGATGGCTGTATGTCTGTAATACTATATCTAATGCATGGACAGATGTGATGGCTGTATGTCTGCAATACTATATCTAATTCATGGACTGATGTGATGGCTATATGTTTCCAATACTATATCTAATGCATGGACTGATGTGATGGCTGTATGTCTGCAATACTAGATCTAATGCATGGACTGATGTGATGGCTGTATGTCAGCAATACTATATCTAATGCATGGACTGATGTGATGGCTGTATGTCTGCAATACTATATCTAATGCATGGACTAATGTGAGGGCTGTATATCTGCAATACTATATCTAATGCATGGACTGATGTGATGGCTGTATGTCTGCAATACTATATCTAATGCTTGGACTGATGTGATGGATGTATGTCTGCAATACTATATCTAATGCATGGACTGATGTGATGGTTGTATGTCTGCAATACTATATCTAATGCATGGACTGATGTGATGGCTGTATGTCTGCAATACTATATCTAATGCATGGACTGATGTGATGGCTGCATGTCTGCAATACTATATCTAATGCATGGACTGATGTGATGGCTGTATGTCTGCAATACTATATCTAATGCATGGACTGATGTGATGGCTGCATGTCTGCAATACTATATCTAATGCATGGACTGATGTGATGGCTGCATGTCTGCAATACTATATATAATGCATGGACTGATGTGATGGCTGTATGTCTGCAATACTATATCTAATGCATGGACTGATTTGATGGCTGCATGTCTGCAATACTATATCTAATGCATGGACTGATGTGATGGATGGATGTCTGCAATACTATATCTAATGCATGGACTGATGTGATGGCTGTATGTCTGCAATACTATATCTAATGCATGGACTGATGTGATGGCTGTATGTCTGCAATACTATATCTAATGCATGGACTGATGTGATGGTTGCCTGTCTGCAATACTATATCTAATGCATGGACTGATGTGATGGCTGCATGTCTGCAATACTATATCTAATGCATGGACTGATGTGATGGCGGTATGTATGCAATACTATATCTAATGCATGGACTGATGTGATGACTGTATGTCTGCAATACTATATCTAATGCATGGACTGATGTGATGGCTGTATGTCTGCAATACTATATCTAATGCATGGACTGATTTGATGGCTGCATGTCTGCAATACTATATCTAATGCATGGACTGATGTGATGGCTGTATGTCTGCAATACTATATCTAATGCATGGACTGATGTGATGTATGGATGTCTGCAATACTATATCTAATGCATGGACTGATGTGATGGCGCAATACTATATCTAATGCATGGACTGATGTGATGGCTGTATGTTTGCAATATTATATCTAATGCATGGACTGATGTGATGGCTGTATGTCTGTAATACTATATCTAATGCATGGACAGATGTGATGGCTGTATGTCTGCAATACTATATCTAATTCATGGACTGATGTGATGGCTATATGTTTGCAATACTATATCTAATGCATGGACTGATGTGATGGCTGTATGTCTGCAATACTAGATCTAATGCATGGACTGATGTGATGGCTGTATGTCAGCAATACTATATCTAATGCATGGACTGATGTGATGGCTGTATGATGTGATGGTTGTATGTCTGCAATACTATATCTAATGCATGGACTGATGTGATGGCTGTATGTCTGCAATACTATATCTAATGCATGGACTGATGTGATGGCTGCATGTCTGCAATACTATATCTAATGCATGGACTGATGTGATGGCTGTATGTCTGCAATACTATATATAATGCATGGACTGATGTGATGGTTGTATGTCTGCAATACTATATCTAATGATGGACTGATGTGATGGCTGCATGTCTGCAATACTATATATAATGCATGGACTGATGTGATGGCTGTATGTCTGCAATACTATATCTAATGCATGGACTGATTTGATGGCTGCATGTCTGCAATACTATATCTAATGCATGGACTGATGTGATGGCTGTATGTCTGCAATACTATATCTAATGCATGGACTGATGTGATGGCTGGATATCTGCAATACTATGTCTAATGCATGGACTGATGTGATGACTGTATGTCTGCAATACTATATCTAATGCATGGACTGATGTGATGGCTGAATGTCTGCAATACTATATCTAATGCATGGACTGATGTGATGGCTGTATGTCTGCAATACTATATGTAATGCATGGACTGATGTGATGGCGCAATACTATATTTAATGCATGGACTGATGTGATGGCTGTATGTCTGCAATACTATATCTAATGCATGGACTGATGTGATGGCAGTACGTCTGGAATACTATATCTAATGCATGGACTGATGTGATGGCTGTATGGCTGCAATACTATATCTAATGCATGCACTGATGTGATGGCTGTATGTTTGCAATACTATATCTAATGTATGGACTGATGTGATGGCTGTATGTCTGCAATACTATATCTAATGCATGGACTGATGTGATGGCTGTATGTCTGCAATACTATATCGAATGCATGGACTGATGTGATGGCTGTATGTTTGCAATACTATATCTAATGTATGGACTGATGTGATGGCTGTATGTCTGCAATACTATATCTAATGCATGGACTGATGTAATGGCTGTATGTCTGCAATACAATATCTAATGCATCGACTGATGTGATGGCTGTATGTTTGCAATACTATATCTAATGTATGGACTGATGTGATGGCTGTATGTTTGCAATACTAAATCTAATGTATGGACTGATGTGATGGCTGTATGTCTGCAATACTATATCTAATGCATGGACTGATGTGATGGCTGTATGTCTGCAATACTATATCTAATGCATGGACTGATGTGATGGTTGCCTGTCTGCAATACTATATCTAATGCATGGACTGATGTGATGGCTGCATGTCTGCAATACTATATCTAATGCATGGACTGATGTGATGGCGGTATGTATGCAATACTATATCTAATGCATGGACTGATGTGATGTATGGATGTCTGCAATACTATATCTAATGCATGGACTGATGTGATGGCGCAATACTATATCTAATGCATGGACTGATGTGATGGCTGTATGTTTGCAATATTATATCTAATGCATGGACTGATGTGATGGCTGTATGTCTGTAATACTATATCTAATGCATGGACTGATGTGATGGCTGTATGTCTGCAATACTATATCTAATGCATGGACTGATGTGATGGATGTATGTCTGCAATACTATATCTAATGCATGGACTGATGTGATGGTTGTATGTCTGCAATACTATATCTAATGCATGGACTGATGTGATGGCTGTATGTCTGCAATACTATATCTAATGCATGGACTGATGTGATGGCTGCATGTCTGCAATACTATATCTAATGCATGGACTGATGTGATGGCTGTATGTCTGCAATACTATATATAATGCATGGACTGATGTGATGGTTGTATGTCTGCAATACTATATCTAATGATGGACTGATGTGATGGCTGCATGTCTGCAATACTATATATAATGCATGGACTGATGTGATGGCTGTATGTCTGCAATACTATATCTAATGCATGGACTGATTTGATGGCTGCATGTCTGCAATACTATATCTAATGCATGGACTGATGTGATGGATGGATGTCTGCAATACTATATCTAATGCATGGACTGATGTGATGGATGGATGTCTGCAATACTATATCTAATGCATGGACTGATGTGATGGCTGTATGTCTGCAATACTATATCTAATGCATGGACTGATGTGATGGCTGTATGTCTGCAATACTATATCTAAAGCATGGACTGATGTGATGGTTGCCTGTCTGCAATACTATATCTAATGCATGGACTGATGTGATGGCTGCATGTCTGCAATACTATATCTAATGCATGGACTGATGTGATGGCGGTATGTATGCAATACTATATCTAATGCATGGACTGATGTGATGACTGTATGTCTGCAATACTATATCTAATGCATGGACTGATGTGATGGCTGTATGTCTGCAATACTATATCTAATGCATGGACTGATTTGATGGCTGCATGTCTGCAATACTATATCTAATGCATGGACTGATGTGATGGCTGTATGTCTGCAATACTATATCTAATGCATGGACTGATGTGATGTATGGATGTCTGCAATACTATATCTAATGCATGGACTGATGTGATGGCGCAATACTATATCTAATGCATGGACTGATGTGATGGCTGTATGTTTGCAATATTATATCTAATGCATGGACTGATGTGATGGCTGTATGTCTGTAATACTATATCTAATGCATGGACAGATGTGATGGCTGTATGTCTGCAATACTATATCTAATTCATGGACTGATGTGATGGTTGTATGTCTGCAATACTATATCTAATGATGGACTGATGTGATGGCTGCATGTCTGCAATACTATATATAATGCATGGACTGATGTGATGGCTGTATGTCTGCAATACTATATCTAATGCATGGACTGATGTGATGGCTGTATGTCAGCAATACTATATCTAATGCATGGACTGATGTGATGGCTGTATGTCTGCAATACTATATCTAATGCATGGACTAATGTGAGGGCTGTATATCTGCAATACTATATCTAATGCATGGACTGATGTGATGGTTGTATGTCTGCAATACTATATCTAATGCATGGACTGATGTGATGGCTGTATGTCTGCAATACTATATCTAATGCATGGACTGATGTGATGGCTGCATGTCTGCAATACTATATCTAATGCATGGACTGATGTGATGGCTGTATGTCTGCAATACTATATCTAATGCATGGACTGATGTGATGGATGTATGTCTGCAATACTATATCTAATGCATGGACTGATGTGATGGTTGTATGTCTGCAATACTATATCTAATGCATGGACTGATGTGATGGCTGTATGTCTGCAATACTATATCTAATGCATGGACTGATGTGATGGCTGCATGTCTGCAATACTATATCTAATGCATGGACTGATGTGATGGCTGTATGTCTGCAATACTATATATAATGCATGGACTGATGTGATGGTTGTATGTCTGCAATACTATATCTAATGATGGACTGATGTGATGGCTGCATGTCTGCAATACTATATATAATGCATGGACTGATGTGATGGCTGTATGTCTGCAATACTATATCTAATGCATGGACTGATTTGATGGCTGCATGTCTGCAATACTATATCTAATGCATGGACTGATGTGATGGATGGATGTCTGCAATACTATATCTAATGCATGGACTGATGTGATGGATGGATGTCTGCAATACTATATCTAATGCATGGACTGATGTGATGGCTGTATGTCTGCAATACTATATCTAATGCATGGACTGATGTGATGGCTGTATGTCTGCAATACTATATCTAAAGCATGGACTGATGTGATGGTTGCCTGTCTGCAATACTATATCTAATGCATGGACTGATGTGATGGCTGCATGTCTGCAATACTATATCTAATGCATGGACTGATGTGATGGCGGTATGTATGCAATACTATATCTAATGCATGGACTGATGTGATGACTGTATGTCTGCAATACTATATCTAATGCATGGACTGATGTGATGGCTGTATGTCTGCAATACTATATCTAATGCATGGACTGATTTGATGGCTGCATGTCTGCAATACTATATCTAATGCATGGACTGATGTGATGGCTGTATGTCTGCAATACTATATCTAATGCATGGACTGATGTGATGTATGGATGTCTGCAATACTATATCTAATGCATGGACTGATGTGATGGCGCAATACTATATCTAATGCATGGACTGATGTGATGGCTGTATGTTTGCAATATTATATCTAATGCATGGACTGATGTGATGGCTGTATGTCTGTAATACTATATCTAATGCATGGACAGATGTGATGGCTGTATGTCTGCAATACTATATCTAATTCATGGACTGATGTGATGGTTGTATGTCTGCAATACTATATCTAATGATGGACTGATGTGATGGCTGCATGTCTGCAATACTATATATAATGCATGGACTGATGTGATGGCTGTATGTCTGCAATACTATATCTAATGCATGGACTGATGTGATGGCTGTATGTCAGCAATACTATATCTAATGCATGGACTGATGTGATGGCTGTATGTCTGCAATACTATATCTAATGCATGGACTAATGTGAGGGCTGTATATCTGCAATACTATATCTAATGCATGGACTGATGTGATGGTTGTATGTCTGCAATACTATATCTAATGCATGGACTGATGTGATGGCTGTATGTCTGCAATACTATATCTAATGCATGGACTGATGTGATGGCTGCATGTCTGCAATACTATATCTAATGCATGGACTGATGTGATGGCTGTATGTCTGCAATACTATATATAATGCATGGACTGATGTGATGGTTGTATGTCTGCAATACTATATCTAATGATGGACTGATGTGATGGCTGCATGTCTGCAATACTATATATAATGCATGGACTGATGTGATGGCTGTATGTCTGCAATACTATATCTAATGCATGGACTGATTTGATGGCTGCATGTCTGCAATACTATATCTAATGCATGGACTGATGTGATGGCTGTATGTCTGCAATACTATATCTAATGCATGGACTGATGTGATGGCTGGATATCTGCAATACTATGTCTAATGCATGGACTGATGTGATGACTGTATGTCTGCAATACTATATCTAATGCATGGACTGATGTGATGGCTGAATGTCTGCAATACTATATCTAATGCATGGACTGATGTGATGGCTGTATGTCTGCAATACTATATGTAATGCATGGACTGATGTGATGGCGCAATACTATATTTAATGCATGGACTGATGTGATGGCTGTATGTCTGCAATACTATATCTATTGCAACTGATGTGATGGCTGTATGTCTGCAATACTATATCTAATGCATGGATTGATGTGATGGCTGTATGTGTGCAATACTATATGTAATGCATGGACTGATGTGATGGCGCAATACTATATCTAATGCATGGACTGATGTGATGGCTGTATGTCTGCAATACTATATCTAATGCATGGACTGATGTGATGGTTGCCTGTCTGCAATACTATATCTAATGCATGGACTGATGTGATGGTGTATGTCTGCAATACTATATCTAATGCATGGACTGATGTGATGGCTGTATGTCTGCAATACTATATCTAATGCATGGACTGATGTGATGGCTGTATGACTGCAATACCATATCTAATGCATGGACTGATGTGATGGCGCAATACTATATTTAATGCATGGACTGATGTGATGGCTGTATGACTGCAATACTATATCTAATGCATGGACTGATGTGATGGATGTATGTCTGCAATACTATATCTCATGCATGGACTAATGTGATGGCTGTATGTCTGCAATACTATATCTAATGCATGGACTGATGTGATGGCTGTATGACTGTAATACTATATCTAATGCATGGACTGATGTGATGGCTATATGTCTGCAATACTATATCTAATGCATGGACTGATGTGATGGCTGTATGTCTGCAATACTATATCTAATGCATGGACTGATGTGATGGCGCAATACTATATTTAATGCATGGACTGATGTGATGGCTGTATGCCTGCAATACTATATCTAATGCATGGACTGATCTGATGGCTATATGTCTGCAATACTATATCTAGTGCATGGACTGATGCGATGGCTGTATGTCTGCAATACTATATGTAATGCATGGACTGATGTGATGGCGCAATACTATATTTAATGCATGGACTGATGTGATGACTGTATGCCTGCAATACTATATCTAATGCATGGACTGATGTGATGGCTGTATGTCTGCAATACTATATCTAATGCATGGACTGATGTGATGGCTGTATGCCTGCAATACTATATCTAATGCATGGACTGATGTGATGGCTGTACGTCTGGAATACTATATCTAATGCATGGACTGATGTGATAGTGTATGTCTGCAATACTATATCTAATGCATGGACTGATGTGATGGCTGTACGTCTGGAATACTATATCTAATGCATGGACTGATGTGATGGCTGTATGTCTGCAATACTATATCTAATGCATGGACTGATGTGATGGCTGTATGGCTGCAATACTATATCTAATGCATGCACTGATGTGATGGCTGTATGTTTGCAATACTATATCTAATGTATGGACTGATGTGATGGCTGTATGTCTGCAATACTATATCTAATGCATGGACTGATGTGATGGCTGTATGTCTGCAATACTATATCGAATGCATGGACTGATGTGATGGCTGTATGTTTGCAATACTATATCTAATGTATGGACTGATGTGATGGCTGTATGTCTGCAATACTATATCTAATGCATGGACTGATGTAATGGCTGTATGTCTGCAATACAATATCTAATGCATGGACTGATGTGATGGCTGTATGTTTGCAATATTATATCTAATGCATGGACTGATGTGATGGCTGTATGTCTGTAATACTATATCTAATGCATGGACAGATGTGATGGCTGTATGTCTGCAATACTATATCTAATTCATGGACTGATGTGATGGCTATATGTTTGCAATACTATATCTAATGCATGGACTGATGTGATGGCTGTATGTCTGCAATACTAGATCTAATGCATGGACTGATGTGATGGCTGTATGTCAGCAATACTATATCTAATGCATGGACTGATGTGATGGCTGTATGTCTGCAATACTATATCTAATGCATGGACTAATGTGAGGGCTGTATATCTGCAATACTATATCTAATGCATGGACTGATGTGATGGCTGTATGTCTGCAATACTATATCTAATGCATGGACTGATGTGATGGATGTATGTCTGCAATACTATATCTAATGCATGGACTGATGTGATGGCTGTATGTCTGCAATACTATATCTAATGCATGGACTGATGTGATGGTTGTATGTCTGCAATACTATATCTAATGCATGGACTGATGTGATGGCTGTATGTCTGCAATACTATATCTAATGCATGGACTGATGTGATGGCTGCATGTCTGCAATACTATATCTAATGCATGGACTGATGTGATGGCTGTATGTCTGCAATACTATATATAATGCATGGACTGATGTGATGGTTGTATGTCTGCAATACTATATCTAATGATGGACTGATGTGATGGCTGCATGTCTGCAATACTATATATAATGCATGGACTGATGTGATGGCTGTATGTCTGCAATACTATATCTAATGCATGGACTGATTTGATGGCTGCATGTCTGCAATACTATATCTAATGCATGGACTGATGTGATGGCTGTATGTCTGCAATACTATATCTAATGCATGGACTGATGTGATGGATGGATGTCTGCAATACTATATCTAATGCATGGACTGATGTGATGGCGCAATACTATATCTAATGCATGGACTGATGTGATGGCTGTATGTTTGCAATATTATATCTAATGCATGGACTGATGTGATGGCTGTATGTCTGCAATACTATATCTAATGCATGGACAGATGTGATGGCTGTATGTCTGCAATACTATATCTAATTCATGGACTGATGTGATGGCTGTACGTCTGCAAAACTATATCTAATGCATGGACTGATGTGATGGCTGTATGTCTGCAATACTATATCTAATGCATGGACTGATGTGATGGCTGCATGTCTGCAATACTATATTTAATGCATGGACTGATGTGATGGCTGTATGTCTACAATACTATATCTAATGCATGGACTGATGTGATGGTTGTATGTCTGCAATACTATATCTAATGCATGGACTGATGTGATGGCTGTAAGTCTGCAATACTATATCTAATGCATGGACTGATGTGATGGCTGTATGTCTGCAATACTATATCTAATGCATGGACTGATGTGATGGCTGCATGCCTGCAATACTATATCTAATGCATGGACTGATGTGATGGTTGTATGTCTGCAATACTATATCTAATGCATGGACTGATGTGATGGCTGCATGCCTGCAATACTATATCTAATGCATGGACTGATGTGATGGTTGTATGTCTGCAATACTATATCTAATGCATGGACTGATGTGATGGTTGTATGTCTGCAATACTATATCTAATGCATGGACTGATGTGATGGCTGCATGTCTGCAATACTATATTTAATGCATGGACTGATGTGATGGCTGTATGTCTACAATACTATATCTAATGCATGGACTGATGTGATGGCTGTATGTCTGCAATACTATATCTAATGCATGGACTGATGTGATGGCTGTATGTCTGCAATACTATATTTAATGCATGGACTGATGTGATGGCTGTATGTCTACAATACTATATCTAATGCATGGACTGATGTGATGGCTGGATATCTGCAATACTATGTCTAATGCATGGACTGATGTGATGACTGTATGTCTGCAATACTATATCTAATGCATGGACTGATGTGATGGCTGAATGTCTGCAATACTATATCTAATGCATGGACTGATGTGATGGCTGTATGCCTGCAATACTATATCTAATGCATGGACTGATGTGATGGCTGTATGTCTGCAATACTATATCTAATGCATGGACTGATGTGATGGCTGTATGTCTGCAATACTATATGTAATGCATGGACTGATGTGATGGCGCAATACTATATTTAATGCATGGACTGATGTGATGGCTGTATGTCTGCAATACTATATCTAATGCATGGACTGATGTGATGGCTGTATGTCTGCAATACTATATCTAATGCATGGACTGATGTGATAGCTGTATGTGTGCAATACTATATGTAATGCATGGACTGATGTGATGGCGCAATACTATATCTAATGCATGGACTGATGTGATGGCTGTATGTCTGCAATACTATATCTAATGCATGGACTGATGTGATGGTTGCCTGTCTGCAATACTATATCTAATGCATGGACTGATGTGATGGCTGCATGTCTGCAATACTATATCTAATGCATGGACTGATGTGATGACTGTATGTCTGCAATACTATATCTAATGCATGGACTGATGTGATGGCTGTATGTCTGCAATACTATATCTAATGCATGGACTGATGTGATGGCTGTATGACTGCAATACCATATCTAATGCATGGACTGATGTGATGGCGCAATACTATATTTAATGCATGGACTGATGTGATGGCTGTATGACTGCAATACTATATCTAATTCATGGACTGATGTGATGGCTGTATGTCTGCAATACTATATCTCATGCATGGACTAATGTGATGGCTGTATGTCTGCAATACTATATCTAATGCATGGACTGATGTGATGGCTGTATGTCTGCAATACTATATCTAATGCATGGACTGATGTGATGGCGCAATACTATATTTAATGCATGGACTGATGTGATGGCTGTATGCCTGCAATACTATATCTAATGCATGGACTGATCTGATGGTTATATGTCTGCAATACTATATCTAATGCATGGACTGATGCGATGGCTGTATGTCTGCAATACTATATGTAATGCATGGACTGATGTGATGACGCAATACTATATTTAATGCATGGACTGATGTGATGGCTGTATGCCTGCAATACTATATCTAATGCATGGACTGATGTGATGGCTGTATGCCTGCAATACTATATCTAATGCATGGACTGATGTGATGGTGTATGTCTGCAATACTATATCTAATGCATGGACTGATGTGATGGCTGTACATCTGGAATACTATATCTAATGCATGGACTGATGTGATGGCTGTATGTCTGCAATACTATATCTAATGCATGGACTGATGTGATGGCTGTACGTCTGGAATACTATATCTAATGCATGCACTGATGTGATGGCTGTATGTTTGCAATACTATATCTAATGTATGGACTGATGTGATGGCTGTATGTCTGCAATACTATATCTAATGCATGGACTGATGTGATGGCTGTATGTCTGCAATACTATATCGAATGCATGGACTGATGTGATGGCTGTATGTTTGCAATACTATATCTAATGTATAGACTGATGTGATGGCTGTATGTCTGCAATACTATATCTAATGCATGGACTGATGTAATGGCTGTATGTCTGCAATACGATATCTAATGCATCGACTGATGTGATGGCTGTATGTTTGCAATACTATATCTAATGTATGGACTGATGTGATGGCTGTATGTCTGCAATACTATATCTAATGCATGGACTGATGTAATGGCTGTATGTCTGCAATACTATATCTAATGCATGGACTGATGTGATGGTTGCCTGTCTGCAATACTATATCTAATGCATGGACTGATGTGATGGCTGCATGTCTGCAATACTATATCTAATGCATGGACTGATGTGATGGCGGTATGTATGCAATACTATATCTAATGCATGGACTGATGTGATGACTGTATGTCTGCAATACTGTATCTAATGCATGGACTGATGTGATGGCTGTATGTCTGCAATACTATATCTAATGCATGGACTGATGTGATGGCTGTATGTCTGCAATACCATATCTAATGCATGGACTGATGTGATGGCGCAATACTATATTTAATGCATGGACTGATGTGATGGCTGTATGACTGCAATACTATATCTAATGCATGGACTGATGTGATGGCTGTATGTCTGCAATACTATATCTCATGCATGGACTAATGTGATGGCTGTATGTCTGCAATACTATATCTAATGCATGGACTGATGTGATGGCTGTATGACTGTAATACTATATCTAATGCATGGACTGATGTGATGGCTATATGTCTGCAATACTATATCTAATGCATGGACTGATGTGATGGCTGTATGTCTGCAATACTATATCTAATGCATGGACTGATGTGATGGCGCAATACTATATTTAATGCATGGACTGATGTGATGGCTGTATGCCTGCAATACTATATCTAATGCCTGGACTGATCTGATGGCTATATGTCTGCAATACTATATCTAATGCATGGACTGATGCGATGGCTGTATGTCTGCAATACTATATGTAATGCATTGACTGATGTGATGGCGCAATACTATATTTAATGCATGGACTGATGTGATGGCTGTATGCCTGCAATACTATATCTAATGCATGGACTGATGTGATGGCTGTATGTCTGCAAAACTATATCTAATGCATGGACTGATGTGATGGCTGTATGCCTGCAATACTATATCTAATGCATGGACTGATGTGATGGCTGTACGTCTGGAATACTATATCTAATGCATGGACTGATGTGATAGTGTATGTCTGCAATACTATATCTAATGCATGGACTGATGTGATGGCTGTACATCTGGAATACTATATCTAATGCATGGACTGATGTGATGGCGGTATGTATGCAATACTATATCTAATGCATGGACTTATGTGATGACTGTATGTCTGCAATACTATATCTAATGCATGGACTGATGTGATGGCTGCATGTCTGCAATACTATATCTAATGCATCGACTGATGTGATGGCTGTATGTCTGCAATACTATATCTAATGCATGGACTGATGTGATGGCGCAATACTATATTTAATGCATGGACTGATGTGATGGCTGTATGACTGCAATACTATATCTAATGCATGGACTGACGTGATGGCTGTATGTCTGCAATACTATATCTAATGCATGGACTGATGTGATGACTGTATGTCTGCAATAGTATATCTAATGCATGGACTGATGTGATGGCTGTATGTCTGCAATACTATATCTAATGCATGGACTGATGTGATGGCTGTATGTCGGCAATACCATATCTAATGCATGGACTGATGTGATGGCGCAATACTATATTTAATGCATGTACTGATGTGATGGCTGTATGCCTGCAATACTATATCTAATGCATGGACTGATGTGATGGCTGTATGTCTTCAATACTATATCTAATGCATGGACTGATGTGATGGCTGTATGCCTGCAATACTATATCTAATGCATGGACTGATGTGATGGCTGCATGTCTGCAATACTATATCTAATGATGGACTGATGTGATGGCTGTATGACTGCAATACTATATATAATGCATGGACTGATGTGATGGCTGTATGTCTGCAATACTATATCTAATGCATGGACTGATTTGATGGCTGCATGTCTGCAATACTATATCTAATGCATGGACTGATGTGATGGCTGTATGTCTGCAATACTATATCTAATGCATGGACTGATGTGATGGCTGGATATCTGCAATACTATGTCTAATGCATGGACTGATGTGATGACTGTATGTCTGCAATACTATATCTAATGCATGGACTGATGTGATGGCTGAATGTCTGCAATACTATATCTAATGCATGGACTGATGTGATGGCTGTATGTCTGCAATACTATATGTAATGCATGGACTGATGTGATGGCGCAATACTATATTTAATGCATGGACTGATGTGATGGCTGTATGTCTGCAATACTATATCTATTGCATGGACTGATGTGATGGCTGTATGTCTGCAATACTATATCTAATGCATGGACTGATGTGATGGCTGTATGTGTGCAATACTATATGTAATGCATGGACTGATGTGATGGCGCAATACTATATCTAATGCATGGACTGATGTGATGGCTGTATGTCTGCAATACTATATCTAATGCATGGACTGATGTGATGGTTGCCTGTCTGCAATACTATATCTAATGCATGGACTGATGTGATGGCTGCATGTCTGCAATACTATATCTAATGCATGGACTGATGTGATGACTGTATGTCTGCAATACTATATCTAATGCATGGACTGATGTGATGGCTGTATGTCTGCAATACTATATCTAATGCATGGACTGATGTGATGGCTTTATGACTGCAATACCATATCTAATGCATGGACTGATGTGATGGCGCAATACTATATTTAATGCATGGACTGATGTGATGGCTGTATGACTGCAATACTATATCTAATGCATGGACTGATGTGATGGCTATATGTCTGCAATACTATATCTAATGCATGGACTGATGTGATGGCTGTATGTCTGCAATACTATATCTAATGCATGGACTGATGTGATGGTGTATGTCTGCAATACTATATCTAATGCATGGACTGATGTGATGGCTGTATGACTGTAATACTATATCTAATGCATGGACTGATGTGATGGCTATATGTCTGCAATACTATATCTAATGCATGGACTGATGTGATGGCTGTATGTCTGCAAGACTATATCTAATGCATGGACTGATGTGATGGCGCAATACTATATTTAATGCATGGACTGATGTGATGGCTGTATGCCTGCAATACTATATCTAATGCATGGACTGATCTGATGGCTATATGTCTGCAATACTATATCTAGTGCATGGACTGATGCGATGGCTGTATGTCTGCAATACTATATGTAATGCATGGACTGATGTGATGGCGCAATACTATATTTAATGCATGGACTGATGTGATGGCTGTATGTCTGCAATACTATATCTAATGCATGGACTGATGTGATGGCTGTATGCCTGCAATACTATATCTAATGCATGGACTGATGTGATGGCTGTACGTCTGGAATACTATATCTAATGCATGGACTGATGTGATAGTGTATGTCTGCAATACTATATCTAATGCATGGACTGATGTGATGGCTGTACGTCTGGAATACTATATCTAATGCATGGACTGATGTGATGGCTGTATGTCTGCAATACTATATCTAATGCATGGACTGATGTGATGGCAGTACGTCTGGAATACTATATCTAATGCATGGACTGATGTGATGGCTGTATGGCTGCAATACTATATCTAATGCATGCACTGATGTGATGGCTGTATGTTTGCAATACTATATCTAATGCATGGACTGATGTGATGGCTGTATGTCTGCAATACTATATCTAATGCATGGACTGATGTGATGGCTGTATGTCTGCAATACTATATCTAATGCATGGACTGATGTGATGGCTGTATGTCTGCAATACTATATCGAATGCATGGACTGATGTGATGGCTGTATGTTTGCAATACTATATCTAATGTATGGACTGATGTGATGGCTGTATGTCTGCAATACTATATCTAATGCATGGACTGATGTAATGGCTGTATGTCTGCAATACAATATCTAATGCATCGACTGATGTGATGGCTGTATGTTTGCAATACTATATCTAATGTATGGACTGATGTGATGGCTGTATGTTTGCAATACTATATCTAATGTATGGACTGATGTGATGGCTGTATGTCTGCAATACTATATCTAATGCATGGACTGATGTGATGGCTGTATGTCTGCAATACTATATCTAATGCATGGACTGATGTGATGGCTGTATGTCTGCAATACTATATCTAATGCATGGACTGATGTGATGGCGGTATGTATGCAATACTATATCTAATGCATGGACTGATGTGATGACTGTATGTCTGCAATACTATATCTAATGCATGGACTGATGTGATGGCTGTATGTCTGCAATACTATATCTAATGCATGGACTGATTTGATGGCTGCATGTCTGCAATACTATATCTAATGCATGGACTGATGTGATGGCTGTATGTCTGCAATACTATATCTAATGCATGGACTGATGTGATGTATGGATGTCTGCAATACTATATCTAATGCATGGACTGATGTGATGGCGCAATACTATATTTAATGCATGGACTGATGTGATGGCTGTATGCCTGCAATACTATATCTAATGCATGGACTGATGTGATGGCTATATGTCTGCAATACTATATCTAATGCACGGACTGATGTGATGGCTGTATGTCTGCAATACTATATCTAATGCATGGACTGATGTGATGGCTGTATGTCTACAATACTATATCTAATGCATGGACTGATATGATGGCTGTATGTCTGCAATACTATATCTAATGCATGGACTGATGTGATGGCTGTATGTCTGCAATACTATATCTAATGCATGGACTGATGTGATGGCGCAATACTATATTTAATGCATGGACTGATGTGATGGCTGTATGCCTGCAATACTATATCTAATGCATGGACTGATCTGATGGCTATATGTCTGCAATACTATATCTAATGCATGGACTGATGCGATGGCTGTATGTCTGCAATACTATATGTAATGCATGGACTGATGTGATGGCGCAATACTATATTTAATGCATGGACTGATGTGATGGCTGTATGCCTGCAATACTATATCTAATGCATGGACTGATGTGATGGCTATATGTCTGCAATACTATATCTAATGCACGGACTGATGTGATGGCTGTATGTCTGCAATACTATATCTAATGCATGGACTGATGTGATGGCTGTATGTCTACAATACTATATCTAATGCATGGACTGATATGATGGCTGTATGTCTGCAATACTATATCTAATGCATGAACTGATGTGATGGCTGTATGTCTGCAATACTATATCTAATGCATGGACTGATGTGATGGCTGTACGTCTGGAATACTATATCTAATGCATGGACTGATGTGATGGCTGTATGGCTGCAATACTATATCTAATGCATGCACTGATGTGATGGCTGTATGTTTGCAATACTATATCTAATGTATGGACTGATGTGATGGCTGTATGTCTGCAATACTATATCTAATGCATGGACTGATGTGATGGCTGTATGTCTGCAATACTATATCGAATGCATGGACTGATGTGATGGCTGTATGTTTGCAATACTATATCTAATGTATGGACTGATGTGATGGCTGTATGTCTGCAATACTATATCTAATGCATGGACTGATGTAATGGCTGTATGTCTGCAATACGATATCTAATGCATCGACTGATGTGATGGCTGTATGTTTGCAATACTATATCTAATGTATGGACTGATGTGATGGCTGTATGTCTGCAATACTATATCTAATGCATGGACTGATGTGATGGCTGTATGTCTGCAATACTATATCTAATGCATGGACTGATGTGATGGTTGCCTGTCTGCAATACTATATCTAATGCATGGACTGATGTGATGGCTGCATGTCTGCAATACTATATCTAATGCATGGACTGATGTGATGGCGGTATGTATGCAATACTATATCTAATGCATGGACTGATGTGATGACTGTATGTCTGCAATACTATATCTAATGCATGGACTGATGTGATGGCTGTATGTCTGCAATACTATATCTAATGCATGGACTGATGTGATGGCTGTATGTCTGCAATACCATATCTAATGCATGGACTGATGTGATGGCGCAATACTATATTTAATGCATGGACTGATGTGATGGCTGTATGACTGTAATACTATATCTAATGCATGGACTGATGTGATGGCTATATGTCTGCAATACTATATCTAATGCATGGACTGATGTGATGGCTGTATGTCTGCAATACTATATCTAATGCATGGACTGATGTGATGGCGCAATACTATATTTAATGCATGGACTGATGTGATGGCTGTATGCCTGCAATACTATATCTAATGCCTGGACTGATCTGATGGCTATATGTCTGCAATACTATATCTAATGCATGGACTGATGCGATGGCTGTATGTCTGCAATACTATATGTAATGCATTGACTGATGTGATGGCGCAATACTATATTTAATGCATGGACTGATGTGATGGCTGTATGCCTGCAATACTATATCTAATGCATGGACTGATGTGATGGCTGTATGTCTGCAAAACTATATCTAATGCATGGACTGATGTGATGGCTGTATGCCTGCAATACTATATCTAATGCATGGACTGATGTGATGGCTGTACGTCTGGAATACTATATCTAATGCATGGACTGATGTGATAGTGTATGTCTGCAATACTATATCTAATGCATGGACTGATGTGATGGCTGTACGTCTGGAATACTATATCTAATGCATGGACTGATGTGATGGCTGTATGTCTGCAATACTATATCTAATGCATGGACTGATGTGATGGCAGTACATCTGGAATACTATATCTAATGCATGGACTGATGTGATGGCTGTATGGCTGCAATACTATATCTAATGCATGCACTGATGTGATGGCTGTATGTTTGCAATACTATATCTAATGCATGGACTGATGTGATGGCTGTATGTCTGCAATACTATATCTAATGCATGGACTGATTTGATGGCTGTATGTCTGCAATACTATATCTAATGCATGGACTGATATGGACTGATGTGATAGCTGTATGTGTGCAATACTATATGTAATGCATGGACTGATGTGATGGCGCAATACTATATCTAATGCATGGACTGATGTGATGGCTGTATGTCTGCAATACTATATCTAATGCATGGACTGATGTGATGGTTGCCTGTCTGCAATACTATATCTAATGCATGGACTGATGTGATGGCTGCATGTCTGCAATACTATATCTAATGCATGGACTGATGTGATGACTGTATGTCTGCAATACTATATCTAATACATGGACTGATGTGATGGCTGTATGACTGCAATACCATATCTAATGCATGGACTGATGTGATGGCGCAATACTATATTTAATGCATGGACTGATGTGATGGCTGTATGACTGCAATACTATATCTAATTCATGGACTTATGTGATGGCTGTATGTCTGCAATACTATATCTCATGCATGGACTAATGTGATGGCTGTATGTCTGCAATACTATATCTAATGCATGGGCTGATGTGATGGCTGTATGTCTGCAATACTATATCTAATGCATGGACTGATGTGATGGCGCAATACTATATTTAATGCATGGACTGATGTGATGGCTGTATGCCTGCAATACTATATCTAATGCATGGACTGATCTGATGGCTATATGTCTGCAATACTATATCTAATGCATGGACTGATGCGATGGCTGTATGTCTGCAATACTATATGTAATGCATGGACTGATGTGATGGCGCAATACTATATTTAATGCATGGACTGATGTGATGGCTGTATGCCTGCAATACTATATCTAATGCATGGACTGATGTGATGGCTGTATGTCTGCAATACTATATCTAATGCATGGACTGATGTGATGGCTGTATGCCTGCAATACTATATCTAATGCATGGACTGATGTGATGGCTGTACGTCTGGAATACTATATCTAATGCATGGACTGATGTGATGGTGTATGTCTGCAATACTATATCTAATGCATGGACTGATGTGATGGCTGTACGTCTGGAATACTATATCTAATGCATGGACTGATGTGATGGCTGTATGTCTGCAATACTATATCTAATGCATGGACTGATGTGATGGCTGTACGTCTGGAATACTATATCTAATGCATGGACTGATGTGATGGCTGTATGGCTGCAATACTATATCTAATGCATGCACTGATGTGATGGCTGTATGTTTGCAATACTATATCTAATGTATGGACTGATGTGATGGCTGTATGTCTGCAATACTATATCTAATGCATGGACTGATGTGATGGCTGTATGTCTGCAATACTATATCGAATGCATGGACTGATGTGATGGCTGTATGTTTGCAATACTATATCTAATGTATGGACTGATGTGATGGCTGTATGTCTGCAATACTATATCTAATGCATGGACTGATGTAATGGCTGTATGTCTGCAATACGATATCTAATGCATCGACTGATGTGATGGCTGTATGTTTTCAATACTATATCTAATGTATGGACTGATGTGATGGCTGTATGTCTGCAATACTATATCTAATGCATGGACTGATGTGATGACTGTATGTCTGCAATAGTATATCTAATGCATGGACTGATGTGATGGCTGTATGTCTGCAATACTATATCTAATGCATGGACTGATGTGATGGCTGTATGTCGGCAATACCATATCTAATGCATGGACTGATGTGATGGCGCAATACTATATTTAATGCATGTACTGATGTGATGGCTGTATGCCTGCAATACTATATCTAATGCATGGACTGATGTGATGGCTGTATGTCTTCAATACTATATCTAATGCATGGACTGATGTGATGGCTGTATGCCTGCAATACTATATCTAATGCATGGACTGATGTGATGGCTGCATGTCTGCAATACTATATCTAATGATGGACTGATGTGATGGCTGTATGACTGCAATACTATATATAATGCATGGACTGATGTGATGGCTGTATGTCTGCAATACTATATCTAATGCATGGACTGATTTGATGGCTGCATGTCTGCAATACTATATCTAATGCATGGACTGATGTGATGGCTGTATGTCTGCAATACTATATCTAATGCATGGACTGATGTGATGGCTGGATATCTGCAATACTATGTCTAATGCATGGACTGATGTGATGACTGTATGTCTGCAATACTATATCTAATGCATGGACTGATGTGATGGCTGTATGTCTGCAATACTATATGTAATGCATGGACTGATGTGATGGCGCAATACTATATTTAATGCATGGACTGATGTGATGGCTGTATGTCTGCAATACTATATCTATTGCATGGACTGATGTGATGGCTGTATGTCTGCAATACTATATCTAATGCATGGACTGATGTGATGGCTGTATGTGTGCAATACTATATGTAATGCATGGACTGATGTGATGGCGCAATACTATATCTAATGCATGGACTGATGTGATGGCTGTATGTCTGCAATACCATATCTAATGCATGGACTGATGTGATGGCGCAATACTATATTTAATGCATGGACTGATGTGATGGCTGTATGACTGTAATACTATATCTAATGCATGGACTGATGTGATGGCTATATGTCTGCAATACTATATCTAATGCATGGACTGATGTGATGGCTGTATGTCTGCAATACTATATCTAATGCATGGACTGATGTGATGGCGCAATACTATATTTAATGCATGGACTGATGTGATGGCTGTATGCCTGCAATACTATATCTAATGCCTGGACTGATCTGATGGCTATATGTCTGCAATACTATATCTAATGCATGGACTGATGCGATGGCTGTATGTCTGCAATACTATATGTAATGCATTGACTGATGTGATGGCGCAATACTATATTTAATGCATGGACTGATGTGATGGCTGTATGCCTGCAATACTATATCTAATGCATGGACTGATGTGATGGCTGTATGTCTGCAAAACTATATCTAATGCATGGACTGATGTGATGGCTGTATGCCTGCAATACTATATCTAATGCATGGACTGATGTGATGGCTGTACGTCTGGAATACTATATCTAATGCATGGACTGATGTGATAGTGTATGTCTGCAATACTATATCTAATGCATGGACTGATGTGATGGCTGTACGTCTGGAATACTATATCTAATGCATGGACTGATGTGATGGCTGTATGTCTGCAATACTATATCTAATGCATGGACTGATGTGATGGCAGTACATCTGGAATACTATATCTAATGCATGGACTGATGTGATGGCTGTATGGCTGCAATACTATATCTAATGCATGCACTGATGTGATGGCTGTATGTTTGCAATACTATATCTAATGCATGGACTGATGTGATGGCTGTATGTCTGCAATACTATATCTAATGCATGGACTGATTTGATGGCTGTATGTCTGCAATACTATATCTAATGCATGGACTGATATGGACTGATGTGATAGCTGTATGTGTGCAATACTATATGTAATGCATGGACTGATGTGATGGCGCAATACTATATCTAATGCATGGACTGATGTGATGGCTGTATGTCTGCAATACTATATCTAATGCATGGACTGATGTGATGGTTGCCTGTCTGCAATACTATATCTAATGCATGGACTGATGTGATGGCTGCATGTCTGCAATACTATATCTAATGCATGGACTGATGTGATGACTGTATGTCTGCAATACTATATCTAATACATGGACTGATGTGATGGCTGTATGACTGCAATACCATATCTAATGCATGGACTGATGTGATGGCGCAATACTATATTTAATGCATGGACTGATGTGATGGCTGTATGACTGCAATACTATATCTAATTCATGGACTTATGTGATGGCTGTATGTCTGCAATACTATATCTCATGCATGGACTAATGTGATGGCTGTATGTCTGCAATACTATATCTAATGCATGGGCTGATGTGATGGCTGTATGTCTGCAATACTATATCTAATGCATGGACTGATGTGATGGCGCAATACTATATTTAATGCATGGACTGATGTGATGGCTGTATGCCTGCAATACTATATCTAATGCATGGACTGATCTGATGGCTATATGTCTGCAATACTATATCTAATGCATGGACTGATGCGATGGCTGTATGTCTGCAATACTATATGTAATGCATGGACTGATGTGATGGCGCAATACTATATTTAATGCATGGACTGATGTGATGGCTGTATGCCTGCAATACTATATCTAATGCATGGACTGATGTGATGGCTGTATGTCTGCAATACTATATCTAATGCATGGACTGATGTGATGGCTGTATGCCTGCAATACTATATCTAATGCATGGACTGATGTGATGGCTGTACGTCTGGAATACTATATCTAATGCATGGACTGATGTGATGGTGTATGTCTGCAATACTATATCTAATGCATGGACTGATGTGATGGCTGTACGTCTGGAATACTATATCTAATGCATGGACTGATGTGATGGCTGTATGTCTGCAATACTATATCTAATGCATGGACTGATGTGATGGCTGTACGTCTGGAATACTATATCTAATGCATGGACTGATGTGATGGCTGTATGGCTGCAATACTATATCTAATGCATGCACTGATGTGATGGCTGTATGTTTGCAATACTATATCTAATGTATGGACTGATGTGATGGCTGTATGTCTGCAATACTATATCTAATGCATGGACTGATGTGATGGCTGTATGTCTGCAATACTATATCGAATGCATGGACTGATGTGATGGCTGTATGTTTGCAATACTATATCTAATGTATGGACTGATGTGATGGCTGTATGTCTGCAATACTATATCTAATGCATGGACTGATGTAATGGCTGTATGTCTGCAATACGATATCTAATGCATCGACTGATGTGATGGCTGTATGTTTTCAATACTATATCTAATGTATGGACTGATGTGATGGCTGTATGTCTGCAATACTATATCTAATGCATGGACTGATGTGATGACTGTATGTCTGCAATAGTATATCTAATGCATGGACTGATGTGATGGCTGTATGTCTGCAATACTATATCTAATGCATGGACTGATGTGATGGCTGTATGTCGGCAATACCATATCTAATGCATGGACTGATGTGATGGCGCAATACTATATTTAATGCATGTACTGATGTGATGGCTGTATGCCTGCAATACTATATCTAATGCATGGACTGATGTGATGGCTGTATGTCTTCAATACTATATCTAATGCATGGACTGATGTGATGGCTGTATGCCTGCAATACTATATCTAATGCATGGACTGATGTGATGGCTGCATGTCTGCAATACTATATCTAATGATGGACTGATGTGATGGCTGTATGACTGCAATACTATATATAATGCATGGACTGATGTGATGGCTGTATGTCTGCAATACTATATCTAATGCATGGACTGATTTGATGGCTGCATGTCTGCAATACTATATCTAATGCATGGACTGATGTGATGGCTGTATGTCTGCAATACTATATCTAATGCATGGACTGATGTGATGGCTGGATATCTGCAATACTATGTCTAATGCATGGACTGATGTGATGACTGTATGTCTGCAATACTATATCTAATGCATGGACTGATGTGATGGCTGAATGTCTGCAATACTATATCTAATGCATGGACTGATGTGATGGCTGTATGTCTGCAATACTATATGTAATGCATGGACTGATGTGATGGCGCAATACTATATTTAATGCATGGACTGATGTGATGGCTGTATGTCTGCAATACTATATCTATTGCATGGACTGATGTGATGGCTGTATGTCTGCAATACTATATCTAATGCATGGACTGATGTGATGGCTGTATGTGTGCAATACTATATGTAATGCATGGACTGATGTGATGGCGCAATACTATATCTAATGCATGGACTGATGTGATGGCTGTATGTCTGCAATACTATATCTAATGCATGGACTGATGTGATGGTTGCCTGTCTGCAATACTATATCTAATGCATGGACTGATGTGATGGCTGCATGTCTGCAATACTATATCTAATGCATGGACTGATGTGATGACTGTATGTCTGCAATACTATATCTAATGCATGGACTGATGTGATGGCTGTATGTCTGCAATACTATATCTAATGCATGGACTGATGTGATGGCTTTATGACTGCAATACCATATCTAATGCATGGACTGATGTGATGGCGCAATACTATATTTAATGCATGGACTGATGTGATGGCTGTATGACTGCAATACTATATCTAATGCATGGACTGATGTGATGGCTATATGTCTGCAATACTATATCTAATGCATGGACTGATGTGATGGCTGTATGTCTGCAATACTATATCTAATGCATGGACTGATGTGATGGTGTATGTCTGCAATACTATATCTAATGCATGGACTGATGTGATGGCTGTATGACTGTAATACTATATCTAATGCATGGACTGATGTGATGGCTATATGTCTGCAATACTATATCTAATGCATGGACTGATGTGATGGCTGTATGTCTGCAAGACTATATCTAATGCATGGACTGATGTGATGGCGCAATACTATATTTAATGCATGGACTGATGTGATGGCTGTATGCCTGCAATACTATATCTAATGCATGGACTGATCTGATGGCTATATGTCTGCAATACTATATCTAGTGCATGGACTGATGCGATGGCTGTATGTCTGCAATACTATATGTAATGCATGGACTGATGTGATGGCGCAATACTATATTTAATGCATGGACTGATGTGATGGCTGTATGTCTGCAATACTATATCTAATGCATGGACTGATGTGATGGCTGTATGCCTGCAATACTATATCTAATGCATGGACTGATGTGATGGCTGTACGTCTGGAATACTATATCTAATGCATGGACTGATGTGATAGTGTATGTCTGCAATACTATATCTAATGCATGGACTGATGTGATGGCTGTACGTCTGGAATACTATATCTAATGCATGGACTGATGTGATGGCTGTATGTCTGCAATACTATATCTAATGCATGGACTGATGTGATGGCAGTACGTCTGGAATACTATATCTAATGCATGGACTGATGTGATGGCTGTATGGCTGCAATACTATATCTAATGCATGCACTGATGTGATGGCTGTATGTTTGCAATACTATATCTAATGCATGGACTGATGTGATGGCTGTATGTCTGCAATACTATATCTAATGCATGGACTGATGTGATGGCTGTATGTCTGCAATACTATATCTAATGCATGGACTGATGTGATGGCTGTATGTCTGCAATACTATATCGAATGCATGGACTGATGTGATGGCTGTATGTTTGCAATACTATATCTAATGTATGGACTGATGTGATGGCTGTATGTCTGCAATACTATATCTAATGCATGGACTGATGTAATGGCTGTATGTCTGCAATACAATATCTAATGCATCGACTGATGTGATGGCTGTATGTTTGCAATACTATATCTAATGTATGGACTGATGTGATGGCTGTATGTTTGCAATACTATATCTAATGTATGGACTGATGTGATGGCTGTATGTCTGCAATACTATATCTAATGCATGGACTGATGTGATGGCTGTATGTCTGCAATACTATATCTAATGCATGGACTGATGTGATGGCTGTATGTCTGCAATACTATATCTAATGCATGGACTGATGTGATGGCGGTATGTATGCAATACTATATCTAATGCATGGACTGATGTGATGACTGTATGTCTGCAATACTATATCTAATGCATGGACTGATGTGATGGCTGTATGTCTGCAATACTATATCTAATGCATGGACTGATTTGATGGCTGCATGTCTGCAATACTATATCTAATGCATGGACTGATGTGATGGCTGTATGTCTGCAATACTATATCTAATGCATGGACTGATGTGATGTATGGATGTCTGCAATACTATATCTAATGCATGGACTGATGTGATGGCGCAATACTATATTTAATGCATGGACTGATGTGATGGCTGTATGCCTGCAATACTATATCTAATGCATGGACTGATGTGATGGCTATATGTCTGCAATACTATATCTAATGCACGGACTGATGTGATGGCTGTATGTCTGCAATACTATATCTAATGCATGGACTGATGTGATGGCTGTATGTCTACAATACTATATCTAATGCATGGACTGATATGATGGCTGTATGTCTGCAATACTATATCTAATGCATGGACTGATGTGATGGCTGTATGTCTGCAATACTATATCTAATGCATGGACTGATGTGATGGCGCAATACTATATTTAATGCATGGACTGATGTGATGGCTGTATGCCTGCAATACTATATCTAATGCATGGACTGATCTGATGGCTATATGTCTGCAATACTATATCTAATGCATGGACTGATGCGATGGCTGTATGTCTGCAATACTATATGTAATGCATGGACTGATGTGATGGCGCAATACTATATTTAATGCATGGACTGATGTGATGGCTGTATGCCTGCAATACTATATCTAATGCATGGACTGATGTGATGGCTATATGTCTGCAATACTATATCTAATGCACGGACTGATGTGATGGCTGTATGTCTGCAATACTATATCTAATGCATGGACTGATGTGATGGCTGTATGTCTACAATACTATATCTAATGCATGGACTGATATGATGGCTGTATGTCTGCAATACTATATCTAATGCATGAACTGATGTGATGGCTGTATGTCTGCAATACTATATCTAATGCATGGACTGATGTGATGGCTGTACGTCTGGAATACTATATCTAATGCATGGACTGATGTGATGGCTGTATGGCTGCAATACTATATCTAATGCATGCACTGATGTGATGGCTGTATGTTTGCAATACTATATCTAATGTATGGACTGATGTGATGGCTGTATGTCTGCAATACTATATCTAATGCATGGACTGATGTGATGGCTGTATGTCTGCAATACTATATCGAATGCATGGACTGATGTGATGGCTGTATGTTTGCAATACTATATCTAATGTATGGACTGATGTGATGGCTGTATGTCTGCAATACTATATCTAATGCATGGACTGATGTAATGGCTGTATGTCTGCAATACGATATCTAATGCATCGACTGATGTGATGGCTGTATGTTTGCAATACTATATCTAATGTATGGACTGATGTGATGGCTGTATGTCTGCAATACTATATCTAATGCATGGACTGATGTGATGGCTGTATGTCTGCAATACTATATCTAATGCATGGACTGATGTGATGGTTGCCTGTCTGCAATACTATATCTAATGCATGGACTGATGTGATGGCTGCATGTCTGCAATACTATATCTAATGCATGGACTGATGTGATGGCGGTATGTATGCAATACTATATCTAATGCATGGACTGATGTGATGGCTGTATGTCTGCAATACTATATCTAATGCATGGACTGATGTGATGGCTGTATGTCTGCAATACCATATCTAATGCATGGACTGATGTGATGGCGCAATACTATATTTAATGCATGGACTGATGTGATGGCTGTATGACTGTAATACTATATCTAATGCATGGACTGATGTGATGGCTATATGTCTGCAATACTATATCTAATGCATGGACTGATGTGATGGCTGTATGTATGCAATACTATATCTAATGCATGGACTGATGTGATGGCGCAATACTATATTTAATGCATGGACTGATGTGATGGCTGTATGCCTGCAATACTATATCTAATGCCTGGACTGATCTGATGGCTATATGTCTGCAATACTATATCTAATGCATGGACTGATGCGATGGCTGTATGTCTGCAATACTATATGTAATGCATTGACTGATGTGATGGCGCAATACTATATTTAATGCATGGACTGATGTGATGGCTGTATGCCTGCAATACTATATCTAATGCATGGACTGATGTGATGGCTGTATGTCTGCAAAACTATATCTAATGCATGGACTGATGTGATGGCTGTATGCCTGCAATACTATATCTAATGCATGGACTGATGTGATGGCTGTACGTCTGGAATACTATATCTAATGCATGGACTGATGTGATAGTGTATGTCTGCAATACTATATCTAATGCATGGACTGATGTGATGGCTGTACGTCTGGAATACTATATCTAATGCATGGACTGATGTGATGGCTGTATGTCTGCAATACTATATCTAATGCATGGACTGATGTGATGGCAGTACATCTGGAATACTATATCTAATGCATGGACTGATGTGATGGCTGTATGGCTGCAATACTATATCTAATGCATGCACTGATGTGATGGCTGTATGTTTGCAATACTATATCTAATGCATGGACTGATGTGATGGCTGTATGTCTGCAATACTATATCTAATGCATGGACTGATTTGATGGCTGTATGTCTGCAATACTATATCTAATGCATGGACTGATATGGACTGATGTGATAGCTGTATGTGTGCAATACTATATGTAATGCATGGACTGATGTGATGGCGCAATACTATATCTAATGCATGGACTGATGTGATGGCTGTATGTCTGCAATACTATATCTAATGCATGGACTGATGTGATGGTTGCCTGTCTGCAATACTATATCTAATGCATGGACTGATGTGATGGCTGCATGTCTGCAATACTATATCTAATGCATGGACTGATGTGATGACTGTATGTCTGCAATACTATATCTAATACATGGACTGATGTGATGGCTGTATGACTGCAATACCATATCTAATGCATGGACTGATGTGATGGCGCAATACTATATTTAATGCATGGACTGATGTGATGGCTGTATGACTGCAATACTATATCTAATTCATGGACTTATGTGATGGCTGTATGTCTGCAATACTATATCTCATGCATGGACTAATGTGATGGCTGTATGTCTGCAATACTATATCTAATGCATGGGCTGATGTGATGGCTGTATGTCTGCAATACTATATCTAATGCATGGACTGATGTGATGGCGCAATACTATATTTAATGCATGGACTGATGTGATGGCTGTATGCCTGCAATACTATATCTAATGCATGGACTGATCTGATGGCTATATGTCTGCAATACTATATCTAATGCATGGACTGATGCGATGGCTGTATGTCTGCAATACTATATGTAATGCATGGACTGATGTGATGGCGCAATACTATATTTAATGCATGGACTGATGTGATGGCTGTATGCCTGCAATACTATATCTAATGCATGGACTGATGTGATGGCTGTATGTCTGCAATACTATATCTAATGCATGGACTGATGTGATGGCTGTATGCCTGCAATACTATATCTAATGCATGGACTGATGTGATGGCTGTACGTCTGGAATACTATATCTAATGCATGGACTGATGTGATGGTGTATGTCTGCAATACTATATCTAATGCATGGACTGATGTGATGGCTGTACGTCTGGAATACTATATCTAATGCATGGACTGATGTGATGGCTGTATGTCTGCAATACTATATCTAATGCATGGACTGATGTGATGGCTGTACGTCTGGAATACTATATCTAATGCATGGACTGATGTGATGGCTGTATGGCTGCAATACTATATCTAATGCATGCACTGATGTGATGGCTGTATGTTTGCAATACTATATCTAATGTATGGACTGATGTGATGGCTGTATGTCTGCAATACTATATCTAATGCATGGACTGATGTGATGGCTGTATGTCTGCAATACTATATCGAATGCATGGACTGATGTGATGGCTGTATGTTTGCAATACTATATCTAATGTATGGACTGATGTGATGGCTGTATGTCTGCAATACTATATCTAATGCATGGACTGATGTAATGGCTGTATGTCTGCAATACGATATCTAATGCATCGACTGATGTGATGGCTGTATGTTTTCAATACTATATCTAATGTATGGACTGATGTGATGGCTGTATGTCTGCAATACTATATCTAATGCATGGACTGATGTGATGGCTGTATGTCTGCAATACTATATCTAATGCATGGACTGATGTGATGGTTGCCTGTCTGCAATACTATATCTAATGCATGGACTGATGTGATGGCTGCATGTCTGCAATACTATATCTAATGCATGGACTGATGTGATGGCGGTATGTATGCAATACTATATCTAATGCATGGACTGATGTGATGACTGTATGTCTGCAATACTATATCTAATGCATGGACTGATGTGATGGCTGTATGTCTGCAATACTATATCTAATGCATGGACTGATGTGATGGCTGTATGTCTGCAATACCATATCTAATGCATGGACTGATGTGATGGCGCAATACTATATTTAATGCATGGACTGATGTGATGGCTGTATGACTGTAATACTATATCTAATGCATGGACTGATGTGATGGCTATATGTCTGCAATACTATATCTAATGCATGGACTGATGTGATGGCTGTATGTCTGCAATACTATATCTAATGCATGGACTGATGTGATGGCGCAATACTATATTTAATGCATGGACTGATGTGATGGCTGTATGCCTGCAATACTATATCTAATGCCTGGACTGATCTGATGGCTATATGTCTGCAATACTATATCTAATGCATGGACTGATGCGATGGCTGTATGTCTGCAATAGTATATGTAATGCATTGACTGATGTGATGGCGCAATACTATATTTAATGCATGGACTGATGTGATGGCTGTATGCCTGCAATACTATATCTAATGCATGGACTGATGTGATGGCTGTATGTCTGCAAAACTATATCTAATGCATGGACTGATGTGATGGCTGTATGCCTGCAATACTATATCTAATGCATGGACTGATGTGATGGCTGTACGTCTGGAATACTATATCTAATGCATGGACTGATGTGATAGTGTATGTCTGCAATACTATATCTAATGCATGGACTGATGTGATGGCTGTACATCTGGAATACTATATCTAATGCATGGACTGATGTGATGGCTGTATGTCTGCAATACTATATCTAATGCATGGACTGATGTGATGGCTGTACGTCTGGAATACTATATCTAATGCATGGACTGATGTGATGGCTGTATGTCTGCAATACTATATCTAATGCATGGACTGATGTGATGGTTGCCTGTTTGCAATACTATTTCTAATGCATGGACTGATGTGATGGCTGCATGTCTGCAATACTATATCTAATGCATGGACTGATGTGATGGCGGTATGTATGCAATACTATATCTAATGCATGGACTTATGTGATGACTGTATGTCTGCAATACTATATCTAATGCATGGACTGATGTGATGGCTGCATGTCTGCAATACTATATCTAATGCATCGACTGATGTGATGGCTGTATGTCTGCAATACTATATCTAATGCATGGACTGATGTGATGGCGCAATACTATATTTAATGCATGGACTGATGTGATGGCTGTATGACTGCAATACTATATCTAATGCATGGACTGACGTGATGGCTGTATGTCTGCAATACTATATCTAATGCATGGACTGATGACTGTATGTCTGCAATACTATATCTAATGCATGGACTGATGTGATGGCTGTATGTCTGCAATACTATATCTAATGCATGGACTGATGTGATGGCTGTATGTCTGCAATACCATATCTAATGCATGGACTGATGTGATGGCGCAATACTATATTTAATGCATGTACTGATGTGATGGCTGTATGCCTGCAATACTATATCTAATGCATGGACTGATGTGATGGCTGTATGTCTGCAATACTATATCTAATGCATGGACTGATGTGATGGCTGTATGCCTGCAATACTATATCTAATGCATGGACTGATGTGATGGATGTATGTCTGCAATACTATATCTAATGCATGGACTGATGTGATGGCTGCATGTCTGCAATACTATATCTAATGCATGGACTGATGTGATGGCTGTATGACTGCAATACTATATCTAATGCATGGACTGATGTGATGGCTGTATGTCTGCAATACTATATCTAATGCATGGACTGATGTGATGGCTGTATGTCTGCAATACTATATCTAATGCATGGACTGATGTGATGGATGTATGTCTGCAATACTATATCTAATGCATGGACTGATGTGATGGCTGCATGTTTGCAATAATGCATGGACTGATGTGATGGCTGTATGTCTGCAATACTATATCTAATGCATGGGTTGATGTGAAGGCTGAACGTCTACACTTTTTGATTAAGTGGTTATATACCAAAATATGTCAGGGAATCCTATCCCTGGACATATGGACTATAGACTGTGAGAAATTATCATATGGCCTCTTTCTTTCAAGTAAGTGCAAAGACATATTCTAACTACAAAAAGCTTAATACTGCCAAGTTTTTGATAGGTAATATATAGCTCCTGCTGGAACCATTTCATTTATATCACATTCTTGGGGTCCAATGAATATATCACTCAGCAAAGTCGATACCTGAACTAGTCGAACCTGGGGATATCATAATGGCTGACAGGGATTCAATATTTCTGTAGATTTACGACTGCACGTGAGAAAATCTTGACATACCATAATTTACTCATGGGAAATCCCAACTTAGCCAGTTCGAATTTTCACATAGATTGGCATGGGTCAGAATCCATGTTGAAAGAGTCATAGGTCTTTTAAAAAACAAGTTACTTGTATACCATCCTGCGAGAGACTTTACCTATTAGGGCCAGAATAACTTGGCTAAAAATATCATGTGCAGTCTTAACAAATTTATCTCCTTGTAATGTGTACCACCTTAATTTGTGTAATGATAATCATAGTAGTATGTGCCCACATTGATGAACTTTGATATAACATTTTATGCCTCTGGTTGACATTCATCAGTGCTTCCATGTGGCTTTTGGGTTAGTCCAACAAACTCAGTGAAACCATTCCCTTGTACATGCCCGATTATCACATGCAATGATTTTCTCAGATTCTCCTCCTTGACACTGTGAAGAATTGACTATAGTTCAATAAACTGTGTCTCTACGCAGAGGCAGATATCATCATTTTTCAATAAAATCTATCCCCAATCTCTAGCACAAGGTCCAACATATCATAATGAACACATCCAAGCAACAACACAGAGGCAGGTCTGTGGGCAAGGGATAGATAATCAATTATCACAGCATGTACATGCATGCATACATAAAGTTTTAAGCTATATAAATATAGGATTTCATCACAGACACCAACAATACTTTTCGGTTGTGTTTTACTGAAGGTATAAATTATTATCTTGTGCATTCAGATCTTGATTTTCAAGACCTGCATCAGCAACACAGCTTCCATTTGCATTCACAATGTTTGATGAGTTCCCTCTCAATATTTGAGGTAATAGTACAGCCATAAAGAAATGGTCCAGTGATTGCATTAAGGGGGGAATAATGTCAAAAAAATACACCTCGACAATACCAATCATAACTTCCATCCACTACCCTCTATCAACATAATTTTTGTACCAAAATGTAGCTTAGAAGATAAGATGTATTTATCTTTTGTCAAGGAATGAAGAAGAATCGCGTCGCGTTAGATTAGAAGAATTTCCACATATTTCCTCAAATTTATTTCTCGCCCAAACTCCATAATTTATATATCACCAGAATGCTTATTGTGTGCTCTTTAAACCTAAACTAATCTGGATTTTTAATTCGAGGACAGGGCAAAATTTGGATTGCCTGGCTGACACTTTGGCATAAAAAATATCTATGACAAAAGTTAAATACATCATTAAATAGCTTATCTTCTAACCTACATTTTGGTACAAAAATTATGTTGATAGAGGGTAGTGGGTGGAAGTTATCCCTTTCACCGTTGACTTTATTTTGAAAAATTACAAAAAATTGACTTGCATAGACATATGCAATGCTATTTCAGCAAAGGTTGACTAAAGTCCTTAGCAACCATAGTTCACATGAAAGCCCTTATAATGACCAACATTGTGGTAACCTACAGTTGCCATAGAAACAAACCACAATGTCATGAATCTAATTAGAAGGTTTGAGTTCTGGTTTCACAGATAATTAACAATTGTAGTAATATGATCTATGTACGTGCACACACGTATATGGCCTTATTTCATTTCCCCCTCTAGTATGGTATATAATCAAGGTGTTTTCAGCCACTCAGACAGTGAAGGAGGCTTGATAAGATACTGGCCAGCATACAAGAAGACATCATTGTGCCACACTACATACACTATACACTACACACACTACCACAATGTAATGTATAGACACCATCTAGGAATATATATTTCCACATTTCATTTACTCTTATAACACTTGGTACACAATGTATGTATCATCAAACATGACTGGTACAATAAGCCATTGAGGTATCCAAATGAATACTGGAAGTTACTTCACTACGTGTACTCAGACGTCCAAGTTGACTACTCCTAGCTCTAGTTCTGCGACTACGCTGACCAACAGGCCTTGAATGAGTATGAACCGAAGGAATAAGAACTCCACAAGAAGTGGCTTTGAGGAAGGGTGACAGTGAAGGGGTTGGTTGCACCATACCTAAAAAGAATAATGTCAACATAAACAAAAAGTATTGCCTCCTCGACCTAATGAATTTATATATGACGAAAGAACAGCTAAACAATTCTATCCAGAACATGCTTTACTTGCTAGCTACTTAGCTAGCAAGTAAACAAAACTCACTGGCATAGTCTTCTTCGTCACTGCCAGACTCTCCTCCGCCCAAACAGACTATCGAGCGGCACCGCTCTCGCCAGAAAATTGTCCAAAAAGTATCTCCCACCCATCGATAGCACAATTTCAGGATCAATGCTACTCTTCCCAAGTTAGGAATAGATTACTTCACCTTCCCCGCTGCTACTTTCGTCCTCTGATAGGACGTAGTCGTCGTCTTGAATCCTAGAAAGAACTTGGTCTAAAGTTAGTCTGACCGTCATTTCCAACTTATGAACGGTCAGCGATTTCAATTTTACTTTACCTTAGTTACCGAACCCGTACGGCTCTTATATTCGGCACGTACGTAGAGCAAGAATTGAGCTATTTTTTTATATTCATATCTTAATTTACAACCGAACGATTGATTTTTTAATGATTTTTCACCGATAATTATGTGGTTTGGACGTATATAAACGCTTATGACGGTGAGTGGGTTATGATTGGTATTGTCGAGGTGTATTTTTTTGACATTATTCCCCCCTTAAAGGTAGCTGAATCTCTGGTAATTCTTTCAACATAATACCAAGTGGTGTCCGGCAGATAAAGTCGCTGTATCTCCAGCAAGCTGGCTTTCAACTTGAATATGTTTACATGACAAACAGATCTCCAATAGAATTAACCTGCAAGCAAAATCCTTTATCATTACTGGATTTTTGTCCAGATAGTTAAAATGAACTTAATCTCCATGAGACCATCTCCACAGCATCTGCAACCTACAAGCCCATCTGGTGAAGCTCCAAGATGTGGTGAAGTCTTGTTGACAAATAACAACCTTCGTGCTCATTTTTTTCTTTCCTGATTCTTTACAGGCTATTGGTTGATTTGCTGGTTCCCCATTTAAGAGCTAGAACTCGAATAAAGCCCGAATGTATTTCGCTCATTATTAGTTTGAGTACTATATAGCTCTTTTAGCAGCAGCAAACTTTCAGGCAGTTACATGTCCAGTTCTGTACTTAAACCAAATCAAAGATTGTGACTGAAGTTTGGTATATACACTCTGCTGCTTCACCATCAGTGATTTTTAATCCCTATTTTTGTACAACTTCATGAAGACAGTTCATTATCAGTTATTTTTAGGTACTTTTTTTTTCCATTATAGGATCTTCTCACTAAAGGAGGGCCATCATTGGACTTATTATGAGTACTAGTGGGTCCAACCATAAAGAGAATAGTAACATTTCCTTAAAAAACCCTTTTTTCTTTCGAGTTTTACTTGGGTAAAACCTTTTTTTTTTGGCTGGTATATATAGCTGAGGAATCCTCTGCACCTCCTCTATTTGGCCTACGGAAGTTGTTCAACCATATATACTTTGTAGCTAGCATAAGTCATTATTTATTGGCCGAGGTTTGCACCTCGGCTCATAACTTAACTTTCAGAACTTGGTTCCAAGGTTGTATTCAAAGGCGTAGCCTCTTTAATAAGTCTATCAACTTAACCCCAGGGATATATTTTAGTTAGGAGGGTAAGAAGTCCATAAACCTTAGCGGTAGTTCATCCATGATTCCGAGCATCAATTGTCAACTAGGGCAATAGCATAATACTAAATCGTAATTTCCAGTTCAAAAAAGTGCTTTTAACTGAACTCAGTGGGAGTGAGTTTACCTTACCAACAATTTTCTTATGTCTCGATTTACGAGAGTGAATTACTTACATCAGCATAGAGGACACACTTTATTATTGGTATTATCGATATCAAGATAATCGACATATTCCTCATGGATCCATCTACCACAGCAACAGCACAGCCATTCTCTTCCAGTTCTTCATCAACCCAACCTTGCGTTTACTCCATAATGGGAACCACATATCTCATTCTTGGTCCAAAGTACATTCATCTGTTTGGCAGCAAAAGATAATGAAAGGAGGAAGGCATTGGCCTGTAGTACTTCCACACCCTATAACAGTTTCCCCCCCACAGAAGTACGATACCGAACCTTTTTCTGCTTTCCAGCAATGACTCTAGGGGGGCAAGCTTCAAATGGGACTCCAGTCTCATCCATACCTTTTGGGGTGGTAAGCAAATCCATATATGCTTCTCAAGAATTCGAAGTAGGCATTAATATTTTCAGCACCATTCTCACTCCAGCAGTAGCATCACCAGCGCGAAGCCGAAGAATGGGGTTTCTCTTTAGAAACTTCTGCCACCACCCATTGGTGATAGTGGAGCCTTTAAGTGTCCCCTTCTGCTTAACATACATTTCCACTAAACATTTAAGATTGTGCAGAGTCTTGCCAAACCCTATCTTGGCAACATTAACTAGGTGGCTAGATAGTTCAGCTTCTTCATCATTGCCCAAGTAAGGCTTAGGCCCAGGTTTGGAACCATGCACTACCCGCCTGCTCAAGTGGTCCTTCAATGTGGAATGAGGCACTCGATGCTTTATTATGTACCAAAAAGGCCTAAGTTGTCCCACTATTTATAGCAGATGACACTTGCCATTGGATTCTCATAGAACTGTGCTTCATCTGGGTGGCCATGGCAGTAGAGCCCACAGGAGCATGGCTGGATCCATTGTTGGGCATCTTTCTAAAATGAATGCACATTCCTAGTTAGTACCTTATTAGGGCATTTACCCACAATAGCACTCATTATGAACTACACTCACTTGTTATAACTTGCTATTTGCTTGGCACCCAAGAAAGGATCCCATCCTGCATGAGTTCAATGGGCATGTGGATATTCCCGTAAAATGTATAAGCCGTAAGCCTAGAGGTCGATAATGGGTATCGGTCGATAATCGATGACTTACGCTATGTAGTGAATCCATGGACACTCAAAGTATTCTCACCTTTTTACAGCAGATGTCATTCCACCTGAAAGCATGTGATGTAACTGAAGCATATCCCAGTCTGGCAGCACATTCCACTTTAAATAGAACTTTGGTGTGTTACTTCTCACTTCTCACCCGTCACTTTTGAGATTAATTTGAAATAAGATTGTTGTTAAATGTAGAAGCTAGCTATCTATATCTACCAGCGGGCACAAAGTGTTTGAGAACAACAACACTAAAATTGGCGACGAGGATTGAAAATGACGGCAACCTCTCTCGGGGAAAATAGATGAATTTGATTCCAATATGGAAACAATTACTACTTATATACCTAGAGAGAATGGAGGTCTTCTTTACAGCTAACGACATTGCTAATGCAAAGAACCCAGCTGTGCTACCCCCAGTTGTATAGATGGCAAGACCTGTGGAGTCTTGAAAAATCTTCTTGCACCAGAAAAACCAGCCGCAAAAACTTTACTGAACTAAGCACTGCTTTGATGTCACACTATGACAAAGCCGCCTGCCATTGCTCAAAGATGCAATTTTCAATAATGCTGACAGCAACCAGGAGAATCAGTAGCAGACTTTATCTCAGAAGTCCAGAGGCTGCTGTCATTTTGAAGCTCACCTGGAGGACGCACTGAGAGACCAGTTTCTTAGTGGATTGAAAAACGAAGGCATATTCAAGAGGCTACTTTCTGGGGATAAAGACACTCAAGAAAGCAGTGGATCCTGTAGTGTGTGCAGAAGCAGCAGCCAAAAATGCAAAAAGGTTTACTGGCACTGAGTTCCAATGGATGTTACCACAGACAAACAAGCATTGTCTCAATCACCCAGCAAGTGGGTGAAGGTTCAAGTCAGCCAAATGTCATAATTGTGGCAAACAAGGGCACATTTCTACAGTATGCAGACAGCCAAGGAGATCCGAAGGGATACTGACACTGCAAATACAAGTGGTAGCAAAAGAACATATTGCCGTCAAAATTTCAAGTCGGCCAAGTACATCACCTTAGAAACATCGAAGGATTGAGAGGAAGAGGAGTTACCACTCTACACAATTTTTGAGGAAGATACTTCAAAACCAATAATGGTTGATATCAAAATTAAATTAATGGAAAAATTGTTCCCATTGAAGTTGACACAAGGGCAGCAGTGACTATCACTTCACAGGAAACCTCTAGAGATCCCTGTTTCCAAAGTTACTCTCCGCGAGTTGAAGGTTGCACTGAAGACATGCACGGCAGAAACCTTATCTGTTGTGGGTGAATATGAAGTCAATGTCGAATACAATGGGCAGAGAAAATTGCTAGTAGTGACCATTGTCAACAGGAGAGGACCTACTTTATTGGGAAGGAACTGGTTGAAGGCATTGTGTCTGAACTGGCACCAAATTTCCAACGAGGATGTAACCTACTAGTTAAACAACCTCCTTATGGAATACGAGGAACTTTTCAGAGAAGAAGTTGGCACTATCTACACTTATCAAGACAACTTTGCAACTCAAGGAATGGGCTAGTTCCAGGTTCTTCAGACCTAGAAGTGTTCTCTTTGCTATTAGAGGAGTCGTAGGAGAAGAGTTGGACAGGCTTGGTGTCAGATTCAGTGTGGGAAGTGCCAATTGTTGCAGTACCCAAGAAAGATGGAAGATTCAGGATTTGTTGGGATTATAAGGTGACCATAAACCCTGTCCTCGAAAATGAACCTTTACCGAAGCTGGAGGAGGTATTTATTACCCTCACAGGTGGTTTCAAGTTCACGAAACTGGATCTGTCGCAGGTGTGGAGATACTCCTGGATGACAAATCAGCTCAGTATGTTACTATTAATATGCACAAAGGTCTGTATAAGTAACCTTATGCACCTGCACTTTTTCAGAAGTTTATGGAATCAATGTTACAGGGAATTCCTAATGTGGGTGTGTCCATTGAATTCTTGTCGCTGGCAAAACAGATGCTGAGCATTTAGCCAGCCTTAGGTAGGTGTTAAGACAGTTAAAAGAGCATGGTCTTAGAATAAAAAGGCCAAAGTGCATTTTTTTGGTGACCTTCAATTCAATTATCTGGGCACACTATAGACAAGCACGGTCTCCATGCTATACCTGACAAGGTGGTAAGCTGAATGCTCCCCGACCCAAGAAGCATTCAAGTTGGAAATAGGGTAATGCCTGTGAAAGAGCATTCAGTTGGGCTAAACAAGCATTGAGTCATGGTTCATTACAATCCAGAATTACCCACTTCATTTGGCAGCTAATGCCTCAGCCTATGGCATATATAGGTGCAGTCTTATCACATATTCTGCCAGATGGGACAGAGCATCCTGTTGCTTATGCCTCCCAACCTTTTATGCTAGTGAGAAGACTTATTCTCAAGAAGCCTCAACTTTTGATTTTTGCAGAATATCACCTGTACAGTTTACATTGGTGACAGACACCACAAGCCCCTCCTGGACCCAAAGATGGCTAGTGCAGCTAGGATGCAGAGGTGGGCATTTTTACTGTCAACCTACACCTATGAGATCATATTCAAGCCAACAACATTACGCTGAAATGCAGATGGCATGTCTAGACTGCCAATACACCAGCACACTTCAAAGGAAGAAGTCAATATTGGCCAGATTGCCACAACATATTAAGAGAGCAACTATGTCTGTTTCCAAGGTGTTTAGATACATCAAGGATGTTTGGCCATTACACACACCACAGCAGAGTCTCAAATCCTGGGGGAGGCACCATAATGACTTAACAGTGGAGGGAGAGTGTATCATGCTTGGAATTCCGAGTAGTGATCCCCCAGAAACTGCAACATACTGTTTTGCAGGAACTCCATTCTAGACACCCTGGGATTCAACGGATGAAATGCCTGGCTTGTAGTCACATCTGGTGGCCTGGCGTAGATCGTGAAATTGAGATGGTGAAATCAAGCAGGTTAAACAGGATCCTGCTGCGGCACCGTTACATCCGTGGATATGGCCATCCTGACCATGGCAATGTGTCCATGTGGACTTTGCTGGCCCATTCGTAGGTTCTAATTACCTCATTGTGGTTGATGCACACTCAAAGTGGCCAGAAGTTCAGGAAATGAAGAGCACCACTGCCGTCCTAGGCACCTATTTGCAAGGTATGGCCTTCCTGACAGATAGTTTCCGATAATGGTCCAATTTGTGGCAGAAGAGTTTGGAACATTCCTGAAACAGAACGGTGTACAACATGTTAAATGTGGCCCGTATCATCCCTCGTCCAATGGACTTGTGGAAAGATTTGTCAGAACCTTCAAGGAAGCAACGAGAGTGGGAGAGGGAAGGCTTACCTCTGCAACATAGATAAGATAATTTCCTACTCACGTACTGAGTAGCACCTCATGCTACTTCTGGAACCACTCCCTGTCCATTGTTCCTAGGTCGAGATGTCAGGACTCGACTACATCTGCTTGGACTGCAGTTGGAGTCTAAAGTAGTTGAGAAACAGGTTAGCCAAAAGTCACAGCATGACTGACAAGCAAATGTTCGGGAGTTTCAAGTTGGCCAAGAAGTCACTGTACGCAATGTACGCCCTGGTGCAAAGTACGTACCTGGAGTGATTGTGGAGAGACAAGGACCTTTGAGTCAGTCCATGATAGCTTCAGTCCATGATGGCATTATCTGGCGTAGGCATGTCGATCACATGATGGCATTATCTGGCGTATATAGGCATGTCGATCACCTCAAACCATTGGAGCCAAGTCCCAATGAAGACAGATCCCCTGATGATTCCGTGGAACCCGCTGATGACGATGAAGATTTCGTTACATTTACTCCAACTCCTGGAGCTGACATGCAAGTACCGATGTTGTTGGACACCTCCGACTACTACACTACCTAGGACATACCCAATGAGAGCTCAAAATCCCTGTGTGGTATGGACCTGTTGTGACACACTGACTCCTCATTATGTTGCAGTCTTGTAGTCATTTATCTTTTAATCTTAGTGTGGATGAATGTAGTGGGTTTTTGTGTGTGTGCTACTTGTGTGTGTGCTACTTAACTACACTCAGTGCCCTTAATGATACAGCATTGGTGTGTTACTTGTCACTTTTGAAGAATATGATTGTTGCAACCTTTATCAAGTGTAGAAACTGACTAGCTCTATCTACCAGCATGCACAGTGTTTGGGCATGAACACTACATATGCAAGCAGCCTTCAGCCAGCCTACATGTTTGTGCATCGTAAGCTAATTGAATTACTTGCCCTGTCATGCAAGTACAATGAGCTGTAACAAATCAGATTTTGCAATTACCCAGCTTCAGATGCCTTGTCTAGTGTACTCTGACTGGGGTTAACTCTGACTGAGGTTAACTCTGACTGGGGTTAACACAAACTTTAAGCACACAAATATCCTTGTTGGCAGAAACCTTTCTCATCATACGGACATGATTGCTCTGAAAATAGTTTTAGCCTTCCAGCAGTTTCCATGACAGAAGCTGTTCCAATATATAGACTCCAGGATGAGTGATTAGCTAACTAAATGTGTCCATTCTCTGTCTGGCCAACCAACCATAGGGTGTAGGGATCATCCCCAACAGAAACACCAACCTTTTTAGCTTAGCTTCATATCTAGCCTCTTCGACTTGAATTAGCCGCTCATTTCAACTATGATCTTTTACCAACCAGGTAGCCATGTACAATTAGCCATAAGCACATTGTCACATGCAGGGGTTGCATGATGCATACATCTATAGAGAGATTTCATGTGACATCACAGTCATGTGTCACAGAGTGCTGGTGTGCAGCCTAAGTATACATGGTCTTTGTATGACACTGTAGTCTGTTCTATGAGACCAGGATGGGACTGGTATTTCTTTCAAGAAAATTCCAATGGTTATATCCAGATGAAGAAGTAAAAGACCTCAGTAAAAGGCAAGGTCCGGCCTTTTAAGCTACTTATCAAGGGGCAGTCTTACAGAAAATATGATATGGTGTCCCTTCTATATCCCTTCTATATTCTTCATCAGAGACTCGCGTGAAGACCGGTAGCTAGTTATCAACCACGTGACACTCCCTGTTCTAAAACAAATAAGGTAAAGGGTCGATACGCCAGACTCTGCCCGCTCAGCCCTGTTAATTGATTTTTAACTTCATAGGCCTGTCTTTGGAATAAAACGATTCATTGCTTGACTCAGGACTTAACCACTTATCCTGAGCAAACTGCATCCCTGCGTCTCGGGTGTATGCTTATAGTAAAGTAACAGCAGAAAGTTGTGACTGGAGCCGAGGTGAGCTGCACAATTTTTCGTGGTCAGCAGCAGAAGTGATGCAAGTGTTTGTTCAGCGTTTTGTCGTTATATTTTGTTTTGCGGTAGGGGACCTATTTGCGGGTAAGTCTTGTTACTAAGGAGCTAGCTCTCTTGCAAGTTAGACATCGTGTGACACCGTTGTTGTAATTATGAAATTGCAGCTGTGGTGTTTGTTCCCTTCAAGCCTAACATCTATCCCAGCGACAGCAGAGTTTTCTCCTTGGAGGATGTTGGAGAGTTGCCATTAACATCATCACCACCATATAGTAGCAGTGAGCTTGAAAATGTGCTTGTCTGCAAGACTGACAAGAGTCGATGCTGTCTTAGTAGCAGATTAGGCATATGGAAACATAATAACATAAATATACCTAGCAGATATCGGATGGAAGACTACTTCAGGACCCGGGATAATGACCACCAGATCCACCTTAATCTCAGAGCCATGCACAGTGATAACCCTGCTACTGGAGAGTTTTGTTGTGAACTCCCTGATGCTAGTGGTGCTACACAGACTCACTGCGTGGATATAGGTACGATATGATAATTATGCATGGTTAAGGCAATATAGCAATGGGCTTTTTCACCTCATTTTTCACCTCATAATTAATCGTGAAATGCATGCAGGTGCACTTGTGTTTACCTACTATGTGATACAACCAAGCAGAAGTTACATCAGCTGAAAATCCAACTGGTGATATATTGGGAGGTACTGTGAACAAAGTTAAATGGGTTGTAACCTTGGCTGCCCTCCTGGGAGATTGTGTAGATGCAGTTTCGCACACAAGAATGACAAAATACCATGTTTCACAAAGTGAAAGAACTATTACAAATAATCTAGGATAAAATAGGCTCACCTCTGCAGTTACTGATACACTAACAGGTTATCCTAGACAAAAGTCCCTAGATAAAGATCGATAACTCAGGGCCCTATAATTATAGATCCTTATTCTAGAAGGTTGGTATATATAGATTGCTTCCTCTGCATAGTTTTGCAAGTTAGCCAAATTTAGTTGGCCTACAAGACAGTTAGCCCCCTTTTAGTAGAGGCTCATATCTCCCAGGTAAGTATATATATACATTCTCTCACTCTGATCGGCAGAACATAAAATGGACTGCAACAATCTTTTGTTAATGAGCTTTAAGCGTAAAGTGGAGAAATATTTTTGTCCAGTTCAATATTTCCTTATTAGCATTTTCAGGTTTAAAACAGAAAGTTGCTTCAGCATTTAAGATAGAGTCGAGATTGAAGGGAACCCACTGAATAATTTCCTGTCTTCCTATAAAACAAACCCAATGATTCAGCTCTAGCTCTATAATGAATGCAATTATATATATGCCCACCTTAATTTTTTTAGTAAATATTTGGAGACAGGAATATGTCAAAATCTTCTATATATGTAGTTAGCCTGTGTAGACCCCTTCCTATGAATCAGGTCCCTCTAAAAAGGGTTGCTTGGTTTTCTATAGCACACTTTATAACACTTCATGTCTAATGATATTTTGGTAGTCTATCAGATCCTTGTAATTGAGAACCCATATAGTATCTTCTGCAGAATAGCCATCTCACATCTACTTCTAGAGCTTCCTAATTGGTACAGAATTAGTACTCAATACAACATAACTTTGCAGCTTTAAATAACTGCTGTCTCTTTAGCCTACTTTCTCTTTGGACAATTTCACATTGAAGTTAAGTGTAGATTAGAGAGGAATCCTTTTGAATGGAGTATGTGAAATGAAAGAAGTGGCAGGTCAAGACAAAGTGACAAAGAAGATGATATTTCCTGAAATTAAAGATGACTACTGCAACACATTCAGTTAAAACTGTAGAAGGCTACGCTTATTTTCCTGAAATGTTATATATACTACCACAGAAAATGATGCCTCCCCTATGCTCTATACACCACAGATTGACTCAAAACATGGAGACCATGAGATGAGTAGTCAAGTTACCCATTGGCTGACAGTGATCTCATGTTTGTTTATCGTTTTTGTTCTTCTGTGTTGGTTGTGTTTGTGTCAATTGCTTATATAAGTAAATTTGAACTTCATATCCTAGCTGAGGAGCCAGCTAAAAACATCCAAACTTCTAAGTGCAATGTGAGAAACAGATTGAGGAGACGATTGAGACCTCCAGTTCAGTGGTACATAGCAAATGCTGAGAGCAAGACTACAGCTCAGCGTGATTGACAAAACAAAAACGGGAGAAAGAAACCTCCAAACAGTGACAAGATATTGAAAGCCTGAGCATGCGGGAAAGCCCTGGGAAGTGTCAACAACATTGAATCATGGACTACTTCATAAAAAACACTGTAGACTTCACTTTCAATTAGCTTTTATTTTTCGTCAATGAATGTTTCAGTCTTCTTCAGGACGAATGAAAAACTGGAACATGCAATGCATTTATACTTACTGGCAATGATTTTCACAGATTCATAGTCTAGCTGATGCTAGACTGTATAGTGCTCAGTAACATTTTAGACAGATAATGATGGGTGTTAGTTTCACATGCATAATTTTGGATGCGAGTCGAGATTCAGCAATTGACTAGCTCTAGCTAGCTCCACATCTCGATTGAAGCGCTGATCCATAGGCATTTGCCATTTGTTGGCTCTCTTCCCAGACCTTTGGGTGGTTCTAGCAGTGCCACTTCCCTTCATCCACTTAGCAGTGAGAAAGAGAGATCTATATTGTTTATTAGCATTGAGACAAGCTGAGCGATACACTGCTTTGATCATAGTCTTTCTATTGCCTCTGTGTTCAGGGCCAACATTGTTAAAACTTTCCAAATGGCTTGTGGTTAGGGATCTAACTGAATTAGATACCTTTTAAGCCACATCGAGTCAACACACATTTGGCAGTTCAGGAAATTATAATAGTACATATATGGTTTAGTGTCGATTGGTAAAAAGGGCCAAAAGCTTGTAGTCATGGTATTAGCTCATTATCATCAGCATGACAAATATCTAGGTCAGTACTTAGTATTTTAGGACTTGAGCTAGAGTTAGGACCAGGGCAAAATCTAGGGTTAGGGCCAGGGCAAAGTCTAGGGTTAGGGCCAGGGCAATGTCTAGGGTTAGGGCCAGGGCAATGTCTAGGGTTAGGGCCAGGGCAAAGTCTAGGGTTAGGACCAGGCAATGTCTAGGGTTAAGGCCAGGGCAAAGTCTAGGGTTAGGGCCAGGGCAAAGTCTAGGGTTAGGGCCAGGGCAAAGTCTAGGGTTAGGGCCAGGGCAAAGTCTAGGGTTAGGACCAGGGCAATGTCTAGGGTTAGGGCCAGGGCAAAGTCTAGGGTTAGGGCCAGGGCAAAGTCTAGGGTTAGGGCCAGGGCAAAGTCTAGGGTTAGGACCAGGGCAAAGTCTAGGGTTAAGGCCAGGGCAATGTCTAGGGTTAGGGCCAGGGCAAAGTCTAGGGTTAGGGCCAGGGCAAAGTCTAGGGTTATGGCCGGGCAATGTCTAGGGTCAGGACCAGGGCAATGTCTAGGGTCAGGACCAGGGCAATGTCTAGGGTTAGGACCGGGACAAAGTCTAGGGTTAGGACCAGGGCAATGTCTAGGGTTAGGGCCAGGGCAATGTCTAGGGTCAGGACCAGGGCAATGTCTAGGGTTAGGACCAGGGCAAAGTCTAGGGTCAGGGCCAGGGCAATGTCTAGGGTCAGGACCAGGGCAAAGTCTAGGGTTAGGGCCAGGGCAAAGTCTAGGGTTAGGAACAGGGCAATGTCTAGGGTTAGGACCAGGGCAATGTCTAGGGTTAGGGCCAGGGCAAAGTCTAGGGTTAGGACCAGGGCAATGTTAGAACAAGAGCTATAGTATTGGAATCTAAAATGTTTCGGATATCCTCATGATGTAATGGTTTTGTTACAGAACTCTTCACACACTTCTCAGCACAATTATTAGCAAGTGTGCATGTTCCAACACTTCCTGAACCTAGCCTCAAGTTCTAACTGAGAAGGTAGAAGCTGGAGGAGAACTGGCACAAAATGGCTAAAATACCTTGAGAAATGTGAGAAATAGAATCAAGAGGGATCCCAGACCAGCGGGAGAAAAGGCTGGCACAAGTGACCATGGCAGGAGAGAATATAATAAGTGATAAGCTACTGAACTATGTGTACCAATAATATAGGGACAGGCTGAGAGATAGTGCAGGAGAACTAATTGAGATGCTAAGAGAGAGCAGAAAGGCTGAGCAGCAGCATCCATATAGGATGATCCCGTGACTCAGTCATGTTTAAGTTAAAATTCATTTCCCAACCACGCACTTGACCACATACTTATGGGCTAATGAAACAAGCTGTTGTCTAGAGTAGGGCTTCCTCTAGCCACTGGTGCCAAGCACTTGGCAATCTGGAGATCCTAAATCAGTCACTCAGGTTTTAAGGTAACCACACTTTAGCTCCAGTAACTTGGGTATAGTTTTAGCTATGAAAAATATTTTAGTATCAAAAGAGAGCACACAGAGAGACCTATCTTTTGAGCTAGATATTAAGTCCCACACCATGAAGCTTGCTGTGGTAACCACACGTTTTTTTAACACTTACTACTACTTTATGGTTTTGTCCTCCCTTTTAAGCCTACTCTTTCTATTGTATAGGGAGTACTGTAATGAGATAATCCCACAGCTCTAGATCAAATTAGTATACACAAATGAGATAGGAAGTCATGATGAGAGTGGATGCAGCTTTTTTTTAAACAATTTTGTTGCAGAGATGAAGGCTTAAACAAGCAGCTAATTTTGCAGCAGTCTAGGAACCCCCATGGTTGCTAACGTTGAGAGGTATAATTGTCAAGGTCACATGGATAGGAAACCCCATGGTTGCTAACATGAGAGGTATAATTGTCAAGGTCACATGGATAGGAAACCCCATGGTTGCTAACATGAGATGTTTAATTGTCAAGGTCACATGGATAGGAAACCCCATGGTTGCTAACATGAGAGGTATAATTGTCAAGGTCACATGGATAGGAAACCCCATGGTTGCTAACATGAGAGGTATAATTGTTAAGGTCACATGGATAGGAAACCCCATGGTTGCTAACATGAGATGTATAATTGTCAAGGTCACATGGATAGGAAACCCCATGGTTGCTAACATGAGAGGTACAATTGTCAAGGTCACATGGATAGGAAACCCCATGGTTGCTAACATGAGAGGTATAATTGTCAAGGTCACATGGATAGGAAACTGGTTGCTAACATGAGAGGTATAATTGTCAAGGTCACATGGAGGTTATTTGGTCACCACTTTCCAAGTATAAGAACAGTGATTAAAAATACTTCAAGTTGTCTTTATTTTGCACGTGTCTATATATCCTAGAAATATAATTTTAAATCCATGTGTGACCAAGTTGTCACCCCAAAATGATTTGAGGTAGTCATGCCTAATTACGTATTTCCTCGCTTAGAATGTGTGCACACTATTTATATCTTGAGGTGCTTAGTTGCGCATATGGTTCAAGGAAATTTTCTATTCTACGCTTTATTATTTCAATGTGACTAACAGACATGTGCACAATAGTTGCACAAGGTCACCTGATCTCAAAAAAGTGGCAGTTATTATTAACGGCAGTGTTGCTCTAGTTATGACTTTCTATTCGAGGTTCGTCTTCTTTATATTCAGTTTCATAAATTGCAATGAAACTATCGTCAGTCTTCCACCTCGTTTGGCCATCTTACTGGTGATATTTCGTGCAGCATTTTCTGATATTTTGTGCAGCATTTTCTGCTACATACCATGCTTTAAACAGTGAACACTGTCATCATGTGACCTGTAGTGTCTTCAAATATGGCTTCTTTGCTTATTCAGAAAGCCTGACTGACTTATGTGATTAGTAAGTTAGTATCCTAAGTAAGGTGTGTGTGTGTGTGTGTGGACTGTCTCTTAAGAATAAAAAGGCTAAAGCAAAGACTCGCATGCTCCATAGCTATTGTGCATGCCCAGAGGTGAGTGTGGTAGCATAACAACCATGAATATAAAGGTTCTGTAATGAGGGTTATTATAACTATACTCCTTCCCAACTACACAAAAATGATAGAGATATTTAGCTCATGTCTGTAGTATTCTGGTGGGTGATGTTTCCATGTTGAATGTTGTTATGGAGGGGCCTCAGGTGTGGTCCTTGTGGCTGGCTCTAATTGCTCATGTTGGCCATCAATCTCAGTGGAAACCAACATTTCAGCAGGGCAAGCGGTGATGGTGTCTCTCAAATGTGAATGCCTCAAGTGTTGGGTCGATGTCAGTTACTTTAGCTGCATCATCTTCCTTATTTGGTCCATATGACCTTCCTACTTGTCTTGAGATCCTGTCTTCACCCAATATGCAAGTGACCCTTGCTTCTTAATGATCTTGCCCGGCACCTGCTACATGCACTTCCTGACTTGTAATTTCTTGTGATTCCCTTCCACCAACAGAAAAAGCACGTGCTTCTCTGTGCTCTAAATTTGGTTTGCCTGTTGGTCTATCACTAGTCTTCAATATGCTGATGGATTTTGGGCTACCAGATATGTGTTTTGGCACCTTTTTCATACAGGTAGTCCCTGGGTGAATTACGTGTTTCTCCATCGTTTATCTGGAACCAAAACACGAATTTCCTAGAGTAGTATTTCTTCTTCGATGGTAACTATCTCCTCTGTAGAGAGTCCCAAAGTGGAGTTGTCATCCAGAGGCAATCTGGATACTCCATTGGTATAGGTCAATGAAGACTTGAACTGCATGGTATAATGGTATCCCAATAGAAGGACAGCTCATCTCTGTAGTCTTGCAGCAGCCGAATGAGGTAGCCCTTTCTCAGGGCTATCTGCAAATGTGATAGGGCGTTCCTTTCATCTGGCAAAGATCAGGAGATAACTGCACTGATTCCATATGCAGAAGCGTCAAGAGAACAAAAGAGGTCATAATGGGTGAGTATATTAGATGATATCAGAGTCTGTTTAGCCTCTGCAAATGCAAGTTGGCACGCTGCATCCCGTTTCCAAGTTGTCTCTTTGGAAGTAGAAGGTTGAGGGGGTGTTCCAGTGATGCTAACTTTAGGATAATATTTCCATATAGTTGAAAAAATTCTTAATTGCTATAGGCATTCGTGCAGTGAAGCTTGCCTATGACTTCCAGAAGCTTTTTTTGGTGTCTTCACTGTTCCAAGTCCATCAGACTTTGTGGCGATCCAACAGTATATCACCACCTGAAGAAATTGCCATGATATGCTCCCAGTCAAATGGTCGTTCCTTCATCCAATCACGTCCCAGGAGAGTAGGACCTTCACCAGAGATGACCATTAGTCCCGGTTAATGGTACTGTACCTGTACAGATCTCTCCAAGCACTGGCAATTTCTGTTCAGTATAAGTTTTCAATGTGGCATTACATTTTTGTCAACTGCACCTTATGTAGTATTCTCTCTCTCTCTCATCTTCTCAATGATCAGTGACACTTCTGTCCCAGTATCCACCTGTATTGGAGTGCCTTCAATTGTTCGTTTACATCAGATGGGGTTTGGTGATTGATCTCATACTGTGAAGAGGTACGATTCTTTTGCCGGGGTTGAAACTGCTCAGTTCCTGCTCCACTTGAATGTTTTTCTTGCTGGATCTGCATACTGATGCAATGTGGCCCTTCTTGCCACATTTTTGGCATATAGATTCATGAATCTGCAGTTTGTGGAAAGGGTGTTAGATTCACCACATCTGTAGCAGAGTTGAAAGGACTTGACAGAAGTGCACTTTTGAGTGTGAGTCTTGGACATGTGGAGACTATTGATGCCAAATTCTCCAGAGTTCCTTCCTTTGCTTTAGTGTTATTATCTGTAGCCTCCATGTTCAGTGCAACGTCCAAAGGTTATTTGAAGGTTAGGTCTTCCATGGCTGGTAACCGTTTTTGTGTTCTTTTGGAGCAAAGTCCACAAACTATCTGACTTTGCTGCCATGGCAACCCATAACATGTTTTGAACTAACACCAAGGTCTAGAGCTCTCAGAGCCGAGTAGAAGAAGCCGGAGACAATGGAAGCGTAAATAGGCTATGACCGACAGCCACGTTGGTCTGTAAACGTGCCCATCGGAATCACATGATGAATACTTCACGGGACAGCCAATCCCTTAGAGTTTCGCTCAGATGTGCACCAAAGTTACAATGGGTAGACAGGCGTCTCAGTTCTGCAATGTACTGTGACATGGAGCTGGTCTCGCCAAATGAAATTCCGCAATTACAATTGGTTTGGGATCGTAATGGCTTTCCAGAGCCACAGTGATCTTGGTTAAAAAAATTGCGTTGAACTGCGTAAGCTGTTTCACCCAATTCTCTTTAGGATGATTATAACCCTTTCTCTTCTGCCACATATAACCCTTTCTCTTCTGCCACATCATTATCAGTGAAGTAGATGATGGCATCTTCAATGTATGCCTTCAGTGAGTCAGTTTCTGACGAAACGGTCCGAGTATACCATAGGTTCCTGCCTGAGTGGCCATCGTTATTACCAGTTGTAGTGTCTTCAACTGCGGTACTCTTAGGTTAATCAATGTTGATTGTGCTGTGCAGAATATTCAGTGCTCAGACTGCAATGATTAACAAGTTAGTGTCTTATAAAGCCTAAGTGAGGTGTGTTGTGGTGACAGCTTAAAACAATGAGGAGTCTAGAGCAGATCCTCCCATGCACAATTTATGTATTGTGCATGACCTGAGGTGTGGGTGGTACTACAACAACTACAGAATACAAAGGTTTCTGTGGTGAGGTTACTACTACATGACCCGTCTGACGTAAATGCTACTGTAAAGACTTCCTCCACTACTCCAGGTGGAGCACTTTTTCTGGAGTTTTCTTATAATACCTGCTGGTGTGCGGTCTAATCAAGGACACATACTATTTCAGTCGAGGTAGTAAAATTAATGATGCGCATCTAATCAAGAGCAGGTTATAATTAAAGGCATGCTCTAAATGATATACACCGCTGAAGTGATAATCAAGTCTTCAAAACTCATTTTATGAACCAAACTAAATTTATCCGAATACAGTAGAACCTCAGTAATCTGGAAGGATTGGCTAACAATTAGCTTTGTGGATAATCGAGTTTCCGGATAACTGACGACTTGTTTCATTAGGCGCTAAAACTTAAGTACATGGTCAAGCACCCGGTTGGAAAATGAAAATTCCATAAAATTCATTTTCCAACCCGTGCTTGACCGTGTACTTAAAGTTTTAGTGCCTAATGGTTGCACAGAGTAGGGCTTCCTCTAGGCACTGGCGCTAATTTCAGTTCTCTATCACTTAGCTATCTGGAGATATTTATGTGGCAAAATCAGGCACTCGGGTTTTGAGGTATCCCCACTTTAACTCTAATAACTTGGCTATAGTTATACCTATGAAAAAATGTTTTAGTATCAAAAGAGAGCACACACAGAGACCTATCTTTTGAGCTATATCTCAAGTCCATACCATGAAACTTGCAAAATCTATGGGGCTATAAAGTAGTAACCACAAGTTTTTAAACACTTTCTACTAAAATGGGATTGTCCCCCTCCCCCCTCCCCCCCCTTAGACCAGACCAAACCTGGTTGTTAAAAATAACTTTATTAGTAGGCTTAAAGTTCACAACCTGAAAGTTTGAAACTATTTGAGTGTGTTGCCGATGAGCTATGGCATGAAACAGTTCCCCTCTGACAATCACTCCACAGGTTTATATGGTCTCCAATTTTAGCAAATCCAGTCTCATATTTGTAAATTTTTGTTTCATTCCTTTCTTGACTAGTCGTTCCAACATATGCTGTATAGCATTTGTTTTTCGAAGAGCTAAAGTTTCAAGAACTTCTGTAACCAATTTGTTTCACGGAATAATCTTACTGGTTATCTCAAGCTCTTACCGGACCTTATTATTGATGATTGCATCCAGGACCAAGTCAATGAAAAGTTCAAATAATTAGCTCCTCGAAAAAATGTATTTATTTTAGTCCAGCAGCCTCCCACAAGAAGTTACTCAGTACAACACCAGAATTATCCAATAATAGATATCGTTATTTACCTTATTACTAAAGTATACACATGTGTGCCTATGTGTTCATATATATATATACATGGCACATGTAGTTACCCTTTTGTGTTTGAGGTCTGTGCTCTAAATGACTTAAGCATGTTTATAGTCTTGATAACCTTTAATCTATTTTAACAAGATATGTCACCAGATTTACGATGCGTGATTGAATTTGAGTTGGACCTTCACAATATTATGTCTTGTTTTTTGTTGTTGCAGTTTCTACTAGTTTGAGTGTGACCATCTCATCTTCTGGAGCCAACCTAGCTGGACAGCCCTACTTCCTCACATGCAGTGCCAGTGTGTCAGGTGGAGGTAGTGCTAGCCGTATTGTCTGGCTGAGAGGAGCAACTACAGAGATGGAGATGAACAATGTGACTACCTTGACACTGACATTTCAGTCATTGAAGGCTACTGATGGAGGAACATACACTTGTCGTGTTGAAGTAGACACTTTAGTGAAGATCAGCAGCATAGAACTAGAAGTGGTCACATCTAATCCAAGTAAGTTTATAGAAAGTATGAGTCTCCCTTTAGGTTATAGTAGGAACTGTGTCATCGCAAAATGTTTGGTCTTCATTATGTTTTAGTAACCTCCGTCACTATCACTCCACCAAGCCCCACCGGTATAGCTGGTGCTGACTCTCTTACGCTCACCTGCACTGCTAATATAATAGCTGGCACCCCCTCCTTTAGCTGGACAGGACCAGAGTCACGGGGCCCCACTCCAGTAACAGCTGTCCATGGTTCTACTACATTCACAGACTCTTTTGTGCTGGGGAGAGTGAAGGAAAGCTACAGAGAAATCTTCACTTGTCAAGTATCAGTGGCCACATTCACTGTTGAAGCCGCAGTCACTGTAGATGTGCAAGGTGAGGTGACACTTTCAGCTTCTAAATATTATCATGTTTTCACTATGTGCAGTTCCATCCATAAGAGTCTTCGTAACTGGCAGTGGTGCTGCAATAGCTCTCCGCAGCTACACTCTCACCTGTACAGTGACTGCTCCTTCTACCCTCAACCTCACTTCACACTCCTATCAGTGGCTGAGGGATGATGAGACACTGTCAGAGGAGACAAATCAAACCTTAGTCTTTGTTCCACATCCTATTGAGGACAGCAGGGAGTACACGTGTCAATATGCTGCCACATCTCCTTACCTCAACAACAATGTTGATGTAACAAGTGCTGCACTCGAAATCACAATTACATGTTAGTAATAATAATTAGTAGGCATAAGAACTGTGCTATATAAATATATAATTATCTCAATATTCTAGTGGTTGCTCCTGCTCCTTTAATCCTGAAAGGATCATCTGGAACTGAATCAATATTTCTCACATGGTCAAAGTCATCTCAAGATGTTGTCGATACTTACATTATAGTTTACGTAAGCATTATGGGCTGTCATACTCCATCACATAGAGTGACTGTTTATGCACCAGCGAGAAGTTACAATTTGACTTCTCTGGAAGAATCTATAGAGTATAGGATAACCATAACAGCTATGAATACTGCAGGATCCTCAAGTACTATTTATGTGGGAACTACACTTGCCACTGGTGAGTCTCAGATGGATCAGATTTATTTAACAGCTAGTGAACTATGTTTTTTGTCCCAACAGTTCCCAGTTGCTGTGTTCCCTCACCAATATCTCAGTCTGTGAGCCTTACCAGTATCACTATCAGGTGGGAGCGTGAGGCCTGCCTCCTACGTAATGGACAGAGCAGACATTACAGTATCCGCTACAGAGAGACTGGATCCAGTACAATCATAGCAACAGCCACTATCAGTGTTGTTGCCAGGACTTACACCGCTAGTCCACTCTACCCTCGTACTTCATACACATTTGAAGTGGCTCTTGTTAATGAAGTAGGGACAGGTCCTTACACTGCCACTGACATCTCTACCAGCACTCCTACCAGTAAGAGTAATGGCTATAATATTTATAAATACCTTTAATTGCATTGCTATCCACAGATGTTGGTCTCCTCCTTGGTGGTGTTCCTTACCGCAATAACAGTGTAGTGACCCTGACTGACATAGGTGTGGATACAGCTGCTCTCTTCTGCCTCACCGACCGTGTCACTTGCTGTGGGAGGAGTGATAGTGATGTTGGTGCTCTTGATAATTGGAAGTTCCCTGGGGGATCTCCAGTTGTTAATATGTCAGTTCCTGTAGCTGACATGTTTTATAGAAGTAGAGGAGCTAGTGCAGTCTTACTTCATCGTAGAGGTGCTGCCTCAGGGCCTACTGGAGTGTTCACCTGTGCTATATCAGACAGTCAAGGCCACCTCCAGCAAGTGTTTGTTGGGATTTACCCTCCAGAGGCTGGTACAGTAACTAAGCATCTCATACTAGTGTGTATTATTAATTGACTATATTCTCTTCAGGCTCACCCCTCATAACATCTCTAACCTACAACATCACATCAGGTGTTCTCACTTGTGAATCCACTGGAGGACCTGCCAGCAGCGTCACTTGGAGCAGGAGTGGCCACTCCTACCAACAGAGCCAGCGGGTTGTGGACACGTCCACTGCCACCTACCACAACCTCCTCTCCATCATTAGCTCTCAGCTAAGCCACTACAGTGGCTCCTTCAGCTGCTCAGTCAGTAATAGCAGAGGAAAAATTCGAAGCACTACAATGGCATATCAATGTACAAGTTCTATCATTATTACTGAAAAGAATTTTAGCTTTTCTCTTTCATCTTTTAGCAATTGGATTATCTGGACATCGTAGTTTATATCCGCTTGGATCATCTGCAAGTGTCACTTGCTTTAGCAACTTGACAGTGCAAGAAATGCAATGGCTGAATGCTTCCAGCAATGAGGTATTGCTATCTATTTCTAGACAGCAAGAACTGGTTCTAAACATAGAGAAGATCACCAGTGACATGCAATACACATGTGAGGTCACCATTGTCCTACCTACTGGAAATACTGTGGTCGACAGGCAAAGTTTTATGCTGCATTCCTATAGTAAGTAGCACAGACAATTTGTTTGTTTTTATTAAATAGGTTCTAACTTTGATCCCATTAGAGCCTATGGTACGACCTCTGAACTCTATCATGATCAGTGACACCACATCATCAGGAGTGACTGTTCACTGGATGTTTGTAGGGCCTTTTAATTCCATACAAAAAGAGACTTGTGTGCTGATGTATGGAACTACTTCAAGACCACTAGACAGCAGGAGCTCAGAGGTGACTGCTGATGGTGGGAGTCAGACCTACTCTATACCACTCCACTCACTGGCTCCAGCAACGGATTATAACTATGTCATCCGGTGTAGAAATGAGTTTGATAGTGCTGGAATTACAAGTGCAGAAATGTTATTTAGAACTAATGATAGTGGTAAGTTAAGGAGTGTAAACCTGTATATATAATATATATATATATACTTTGTATTGAACAGAATCTGGACCTGTAAAGGGAGTAACTGCAACATCTCTTGGTGACTCTATTCTGGCCATCTTATGGATACCTCCTGCTATGCCAAATGGAGTCATCACATCTTTCCTTGTCAGGATCAATGACCTTGCAAAAGGAACTGTAACAGATTATATAACCAGTGATGGAGAAGTGACCAGCTACACAGCTAGTGACCTAGGTAGGCGAGAGTATGGATGTCATGTTATAATATTGCAGTGGCTGACTGAGTGATTGATGATGTTGCAGTTGCTGGTGTCCCCTACAATGTCAGTGTTGCAGCTGTGAACATGGCAGGTCCAGGAAGACTCAGTTTTATAATACATTTTACTAGAGAACTTGGTAAGTCTTTCATTCATACCTTGGTTACATAAGTATGTGATGAAAATATCAATATTTTATAGAACCAAGTATTTCACCCAAGGATGTTCTTGTGACAAGGATGTCCATCAGCATGATGACAGTGTCGTGGACCGGGCTGACTCTGTCAGAAGCACGTGGCTTCATCACTCACTACACTGTAGCCTACTTTCCTTCATCAGGTGGCAGCAAACGACAAGAACCCAACACTTTGTACAAGACTGTGAACAATGACTCCAGTGAGACCAGCATTGAAGGTCTGGATAAAAATACTGCCTACAGTGTGCAAGTCTCTGCTAGTACTGCAGCTGGAGCTGGAGGTTATAGCACATTGACAGTCATTCCATCACCTGGTATATATTATACTTTTATGTAATTGAGAAGGGGAATAGTATGAGGGGTGGGGGGTGTTAGCCTGTTATTACTATTATGTGTTATTACTGTCGGTGTGAGCCTGTGTTATTACTCTGTTAGCCTGCATTAATACTCTGTTATTACTGTGTTATTACTCTGTTAGCCTGCATTAATACTCTGTTATTACTGTGTTATTAATCTCTGGGGAGTAGGGTTTTGCTCAGAGGGATTTACTAATGCTGGAGAAGTGTGATAAGTTAGTATGAACGACTATATTTGCCCGAGTATAACTACACGAAGTTTAAGTCATGCCCCTCCCCATCCAAATTAACCATAATTGTTGAAGGAGAAGTCCCACATTAAATAGATTTCCTATCTAGCAGCATGAAGGAGCTAGAGGATGCTCTGACCTCAACCTGACTGATCTTAGTGTTGTTGATTCCATCTTCTTTCTCTAGCCTTTCTTCTGTTTACTCGATGCATTTTTATTCCAAGAATTCTCTACAAATTCATCAACTCTAAGCTTAAAAGCTTTGGTACAGCTCATATGCATAGTTTTGTACATTTCTCACCAAAAATAATCACGGACGATGCAGCTAGTTTCAGTCATTGGTCACATGCTCCACTTGTGACCTTATCCACTTGTGACCTTACCAATGTTTTGTTGTCAGTTCGACTTATTTTTTCCCCACAAAATTATTCCAATTCCAACCCTGAAATGGAGGGGAAGATTTAGAGCTGTTACTGCAACCTATTCTCCAGAAAATGTGGTACTTGTCTTGTTTATATATTGTTTGTTAATTTCCATTTATTTCTAATTAATTAGTCGATGGAAGAGAAGACATTGGGACCATTGTTGGTGCAGTGGCTGTGACAATGGTTGCAGTGGTAGTCATAATTGTGATCGTTATCCTGGTCATTGTGTTTGTAGTCAAGACAAGGAAGACAAGGTTAGTGAACACACTTAAATTATTTGTGTAAACTAACACACTGTGCCTGTTGCTGGCTGAAACATTAAAGCATTTCTTTGCTATAAATAATATATTGAATGGAAACAATAGAGAAACAGGAAAGTAGAAACATAAAATAAAATAATAATAATAATAATAATAATAATAATAATAATAATAATAATAATAATAATAATAATAATAATAATAATAATAATAATAATAATAATCAGTATACTAGTGATGACTATTTCTTACTTAAATTAGCTAGCTTGTTCTTTATTGGTAGTTATTCGGCATATTATTGTTTGTTTATAATAAAATAAAATAAATAATAAAAATAATAATAATAATAATAATAATAATAATAATAATAATAATAATAATAATAATAATAATTAATAATAATAATAATAATAATAATAATAATAATAATAATAATTAATAATAATTAATAATAATAATAATAATAATAATAATAATAATAATAATAATAATAATAATAATAATAATAATAATAATAATAATAATAATAATAATAATAATAATAATAATAATAATAATAATAATAATAATAATAATAATAACAACAACAACAACAACAACAACAACAACAACAACAACAACAACAACAACAACAACAACAACAACAACAACAACAACAACAACAACAACAACAACAACAACAACAATAATAATAATAATAATAATAATAATAATAATAATAATAATAATAATAATAATAATAATAATAATAATAATCCGTCCGGATGGACGGACGGACTAGTAATAATAATAATAATAATAATAATAATAATAATAATAATTAATAATAATAATAATAATAATAATAATAATAATAATAATAATAATAATAATAATAATAATAATAATAATAATAATAATAATAATAATAATAAATAATAATAATAATAATAATAATAATAATAATAATAATAATAATAATAATAATAATAATAATAATAATAATAATAATAATAATAATAATAATAATAATAATAATAATAATAATAATAATAATAATAATAATAATAATAATAATAATAATAATAATAATAATAATAATAATAATAATAATAATAATAATAATAATAATAATAATAATAATAATAATAATAATAATAATAATAATAATAATAATAATAATAATAATAATAATAATAATAATAATAATAATAATAATAATAATAATAATAATAATAATAATAATAATAATAATAATAATAATAATAATAATAATAATAATAATAATAATAATAATAATAATAATAATAATAATAATAATAATAATAATAATAATAATAATAATAATAATAATAATAATAATAATAATAATAATAATAATAATAATAATAATAATAATAATAATAATAATAATAATAATAATAATAATAATAATAATAATAATAATAATAATAATAATAATAATAATAATAATAATAATAATAATAATAATAATAATAATACAGTACACTGTCGAATATCCGCTCGGTTATCATGCTCTGATTATCCAAACTCAGTTAAATAATTAAAAACAGAATGATGGTTGGGTGATGCTGACTAGAGATTTGCATGTGACAGTTTTCTATATAGGGCCAGCAAAAAGAAGAGCATTGTTTTGAGTTGAAGTTAATAATCAATTTGAAATTTACTCTCTCAACATTTAGATGCCCTAGCTCTAGTCTTCATCAGGAATAAAATTTCAAGTTCACTATTGAGAAGGTCATTGTAATCTTGTTATGTCAACTGGGAGTTTGTTGAGAGTTGAAGTTAACTATTTTTGGCAAGATATCCTAAGGAGCCACTCTAGCCGCACTCGCAGAAGAGTAGGGCCTTAGAAAGACAAAAAGAACAGAGATTCTCTAAATCTCTGAAAAAGAGGTCAAGGCACTCCCAGTCAGTGGACCATTGCTAAGAGCAGAATTTCATGAAAAGTTACATAGAGGAGAATCAGAAGCATCACAATCTTCTGGCAATATTGATGGTCCTTAATAAAGAAGTGAGACATCTGTCATGCGAGAAGAGGCATGATAGTTTGAAGCAAATAACTCGTGGAACTTTTATACAGACCCTACATGTAGTTGTGATCAACAATTGTCAATTGTACCGAATGTATGTGTGTTAAGACAACATGGCAGCTACTGAAGACACAGCTGCTTCTCCTTCTAGGACCAGCTAGACAGCATGGCAGCCACTGAGGACACAGCTGCTTCTCCTCCTAAGACCAGGAAGTAAGCTAGACAGCATGGCAGCTACTGAGGACACAGCTGCTTCTCCTCCTAGGACCAGGAAGTAAGCTAGACAGCATGGCAGCTACTGAGGACACAGCTGCTTCTCCTCCTAAGTCCAGGAAGTAAGCTAGACAGCATGGCAGCTACTGAGGACACAGCTGCTTCTCCTCCTAGGACCAGGAAGTAAGCTGCTCACATCCCAAGCCCTATATACAAAATAAGATAGTAGCAAACACCCACTAGTAATTATATATAGTTAACACTCGTGCATTTTTCATTTCCGAATTTTTTCCTTATCCGAACTAGAGTAAGTTCCAATACGTTTGAGTATGCGATGGTATACTGTAGTAGTAGTAGTAGCAGTAGTAGTAGTAGAAGAATAGTATGACATTAGGGCATAACTCTTACATGTACACAGTAGTGTTCAAGCTTATGATGAGAAGTCCAGACTCCCTCTCTCTAGACTGGGGGTCATGACATGAATGATGATTGAGCTTCAACAACCCTAAGAAGTCCTTGCATACTCCGCATCATTATTCACATACTGCATACATATGCCTAACTGTTTGACTTCAGAGCAATCGTGTGCTTCATGACCACTTTTTAACAAATGGCAGCTTTACAAAAGACTGATTACAGTAACGGACAGGTTGCACTTTGCTGTGAATGGCCTGAAGTTTTCGCAGCTCATCTTCAACTTGGATTTCTGTTAATGAAGAGCAAATTTATGGTCCAATTTTGCTGTTTTGTCCAAGCCCCCTCTGAGGACTACTCCCTACTGTCCAGGGTAACTGATGCCTATCATGCGGAAAATATCTGATAAGCTGCTTTGCAAGTTTGGACCGAATGCCCAGTACCAGTTCGACATCTGGTATAAAGGACCCCATAATTCTGATGTCAGCTTATCAGGTTATGATACTTTTTATGCTTCCATTTTATGCTGCCATTTCATTGTGTACTGGTTGAGACAAGAAGCCTGAATAATCATAATTCCCATAAAAATGTATACAGGGCACATAAATACTTTTAACTCCGTCAATTTTTGTCCAGTATATAATCTAAAATTCTTTCTTGGCTTCCGTTTCTTCATGTCATCTGTGTTCTCACCTCATCTAGCAGTAATGAAAATGTGTGGGTACTCTGTAGCACCATAAATGGCAAGTGTTGGCAGACACATAGTTAGGGTGTAAGACGATTTTTAATGACCTCAATGCCATTGTCAATAATTAAGCTATAATTACAATGGAATGTCAGAGACTTTCTCAAGTGAGTGGGAGATCTTTGTTAGTAGGAGGGGAATGGTATCTAAGTCTGTTGCACCACTACTGCATGTAACAAGGATATGGCGGTATCAGACCCTCATGCTCCTAATGCAAAGCATTTGAACATCAGGTCTGTTATGGAGATTTGCACCATCACTGCATGTAACAAGGATATGGCTGTATCAGACCCTCATGCTCCTGATGCAAAGCGTTTGAACATCAGGTCCATCATAGAGATGCAGCATGTAGGACAAGGACAAACCAGCCTAGAGTGTTTCTGTGGACAGATGGACATCCTTCCTCCAGTAGTGGCAAGTGATCTCTTCCTTGGCAGAATGTGAACAGGTGATCATTTACAGGGGTGGAAGCTGCTTAGGTTCGGACATTGATTCCGGAAATGAAGATGTTGAGGCTCTCACTAGAAGGGAACTGAAAGGAAGGTAGAGAAGAAATACATTTTATTTTCCGTCCTTCTACTTTAACAGCTGTTTTCTCACAATGAGTGATTTTAAGTTTGTGTGCCAATAACTTGGCCATGCTTTGCTCCTTTCCAGATATCATTTAAAATTTAAAAGCTCTTTTCTTGCCCAATTTACAGAATCTGCTAAAAATACTATAGGCGGAGATATGAGCCCTAGAAAGTTGGTACACCTGTGTAAATTAACCAACCTATATATTTACAAGTTCTGATATTTTTTTTAATTCAAAATGCATATGTCTGTGGGTTCTCCAAGTGGTGTTAAATTTGTAAGTGGTTATGTGACTGGTACAGAGTAATGGTGCAATAATGATGTCACCATAACTCCTTGGAAGTAGATTGGTCAAAATGAAATACGTTTGCTTACTTCAATGGAGTTGGTCAACCCACTTGTAGCTGGTTGTATTTGCTCTCTCTAATGGTGAAAAATAGTTCTAGTTTAGTAGTCTGGCTAGCTCGACCATTCTTGCTACCAGTCACAGCTAGAGGTGCAGTAACTATTGAGGGGGTGGGGTGAGTTCAGTTAAGACCAGAGCTATGTGGGTTCAAAGAGAGGGGTGGTTTTGGCAAACTACAAACTTTATATGATGGGTCTAGAGTTTGTGAGATTACTCTTTATGAATCTCATTACAGTGCCCTGTAGTATTCTAGACACCGCTCTTAACATAACTTGCATGGGGTTATGGAAAGACACTGTCCTTGAAAATGGCCAATTTGTTCATTTATATTTTTGTCCCACTCTAATTAGAATGATATGTTGTCAATAGGTCAGTATCTATAAGGACAGATGCTCCTACTTGCAATACCAATGAGTATGAAGAACTAGAGATCAAGAAAGGTCCCTCACACTACGAGGTACCTGTTCTAAATGGAGTTGAAGAAATCGAGCTCAAGGAAGGTCCATCTGAGTATGAAGTACCTGTTCTAATTGGAGTTAAACAAGAAACAGAGCTCAAGGAAGGTCCCTCTGAGTATGAGGTGCCTTTTCTAAATGGAGTTGAAAAAATCGAGCTCAATGAAGGTCCCTCTGAGTATGAAGTACCTGTTCCAAATGGAGTTAAAGAAGAAACAAAGCTCAAGGAAGGTCCCTCTGAGTACGAGGTACCTGTTCTAAATGGAGCTGATGAAATTGACCTCAAAGAAGGTCCTTCTAACTATGAAATACCTGTTTCGAATACAAGTGCATTGTCTAATCAACCAGGTAGGTTTAATATGAAGCCGTATACTGCACATGGTAAAAATACCACATCACCAAACTTTGGATTCAGAGGAAGGCAGGAGTTTGTGGAAGGAACTCCAAGTGATGGACTTTATGAGACAATACTTTATGAGACAATACACTGAAAGCTTATTGATTTTAACACTGTTATGTAGCTGACACCCTTTGTAGTTAACACTATTTTCTGTATGGGGTGTTGTAAAATTCAGATTGTGATAGACTGTGACCTTTATGTGATTTGTTATTATTAACATTGTTGTGGTTATTTTACTATGATGTCACCATTGTTTAGTATACACTATAAAATACCATGTTTTCATTTACGAACCAGTTCAGTGCTTTTGATAATGTATTTACATTGCGTGCAGTACTAGTAGTAAAATTGACAGTACCAGCTCAGACACATCTGGTGACAAGGGTACATCTGGCAAAGAGGACTAACTGTCCAGTGAGAATTGAGAATGGCTGCCATACGGATCCATCTCACAGTTCAGCCTCAAGAAGGAGAACTGAACAGAAGTGAGCTATCCTTCTTTCGGCATGTGAAGCAGCAACTTTCAAGCTGGTTAGTGGACAGTGCTGAATTGGAAACTACCAGTTACTCTCAGTTGGTACATGTTCTAAAGGACCACTATATCCTATTCCACCTATATCATCAACGTTTTAAATTTTAATAGAGCACCAGGAGAGTCTCTCTCGAAGTATGTAGCAGCATTGCGAGCTTTAGCGGAGCACTGTCAGTACAAGGACACTCTGAAGGAGATGCTATGCAATCGTTCAGAGTCAACCATGATGGCAGTTGTTGGCTGAAAAAAGATTACCTTTGAAAAGGCATTGGAGTTGGTCTTGGCTGTTAGGTCAGCAGAAAAGGACACTAGCAATCAGGACAGCCAATGCGAGGCAACCACCAGCCATGGAGGTGGATCACTTCCATATTCCATTGAGGGTCAGATTGCAAATTCCAAAATGCTGAATGTCATTTTGGGAAAAAATTTGGACATGCACGCAGGAAAAAGCCATGGGACATTAAGGCAAGCAAACAAAAGAGCACCAGAACAAAGTCAAAATACAAGGACACTACAAACACAGTGGACAGTCATATTCTTTATTTACCACAGATAGTAGCAAGCACAAGGCATTCTGGTAGATGTTTACATTAACCAAGTGCCAGTAGAAATGGAATTTGCTACTGGTCTGCCCTCACTCTCACCAGAAAGAAAATGCATGAGAGGATATGGAAGAGGACTCCCATCCAAAAGCTCCAAGACACTGATGCCAAGTTGCAGACTTATACAGGGGAGAAAGTGCCCTTGTGGGGATCAGCATTTGTCACTGTGGAGTTGGATGAGAAAAAGGTGGTGTTAAATACACAAGTGGTAGAGCGGAAAGGATCAAACGAGATTGGATTATAGCACTCAAATTAAACTTTGGGTAAATCAACAGTCTGGTGGGTAACAACAGTTACCAGTGTTGGTACACAAGCATGCAAGCTTGTTCAATAATGAGATTGGTACAGAATCAAAGTGAAGCTACATGTAGACCCAGAAGTCAAACCTATGTTTTTCAGAGCTAGGTGAGTACCTTACCCTCTTAAGGAGCAAGCTGAAACAGGTTTGAGAGACTGGAAAGCAAAGTCATAATTTCATCTGTCCAGTTCTTTAGTTAGGCTGCATCTATAGTCTCTGTAATGAAAAGCAATGATACTGTAAGAATCTGTGGCACCTATAAGGTTACCATTAACTTTGTTTCTCAGGTAGACACTTATCCTTTGCCTAGAGTGGAAGAGTTGTTTGCTGCTCTGAATGGAAGGTATTTCACTAAACTTGACATCTCTCAGACTTACCACAGTTGGAGTTAGAGACTGACTCTAAATAGTATGTCACTGTGAATACGCATAAGGGCAGTACAACAGGTTACCCTTTGGAGTATCAATTGCTCCATCTATTTTTCAAAGGTACATGGAAAACCTGTTACAAGGGTGCAAGGGTGTTTCTGTCTATCTAGATGATATTTTAGTGACTGGGAACACAGCAGAAGAGCGTATGGAAAATCTTGATTGTGTCTTGGGCAATCTAGAATTAGTAGGAGCTCGATTAAACAAGGCTAAACACTCATTTATGATACCTAAAGTTGAATACCTTGGGAATGTGATTGACAAGGATGGTTAGCACCCACTGAAGATAAAATTCAGGCTATCAAAGAAGCCCCAAGACCAACTAATATCACTCAGTTGATCAGGCTATTGTAGTGGCTAAGGATATGTTACACTATTGGTTATCATAATGCAAAACCTTATCATAGCATGTGATGCATCTCAATATGGTTTGGGTGCAGTCCTATCACATGTAAAGGACAATGGCTATGAAAGACCAATCGCTTACTGTAGTAACTGTCAATCAACCTTCCTGTGGTTATATATGTATGTCCTTGTTGTAAGCACTTGCGGTCAAGTGGGACTTCTAGAACATTCTAGTTACCTCGTGACCGTTGGTGTAGTCTCGTGACAGTAGAGATTTCGACTTGTAATAGTCTTGGAGTGTGTGCTTTCATATGTATGCTTTCGTACAAAATTTAAGTTGTTTTCTTACCAATACAATACTGGCGACGAGGATAAAACTGTGATGGCATTGCACGGAAGTTTGAACGAGTTCGATGACGCCAAGGAAGATTGGACATCCTATACGGAACGGTTGATCCAATATTTTACAGCGAATGACGTGGACTCCCTGGACAAGCAGAGGGCCATACTGATCAGTGTATGTGGACCCAAGACGTACCAGCTGATTAAGAGCTTGCTGGCACCAGCAAGCCCAGCCACAAAGACCTTCGTGGAGATCGTGGACCTAATGAAGAATCACTTCCAGCCCAAGCCATCACAAATTGTTCAACGCTTCAACTTCCACTCAAGGGATCGTAAGCAGGGAGAATCAATGGCCACATATATAGCACAACTAAAGAAACTGTCCGAATACTGTGAATTTGGGGACACCTTGAATGACATGCTTCGGGATCGTCTGGTCTGTGGAGTAAATGATGTACACATACAGCATAGGCTCCTGGCAGAGCCAGATTTAACGTACAAGAAAGCGTTAGAAATTTCTAATGCCATGGAAGCAGCTGAACGCAATACACAAGAACTACAGGCACATCAGAAACCTACAGTAGATGGCAGCCTGCATGCTCTGGAGATAGGAACAGCCCCCTCTCATCTAAATAGATCAAGGGCAGCAAAGAACGCTGGATGTTACCGGTGTGGGGGAAGGCACCTCTCTGTTGAATGTAGGTTCAGAGAAGCAAATTGCCATAACTGTGGGAAAATGGGTCACATCGCCAAAGTATGCCGAAGTAGGCCCAGTGGTCATCAACAACCAACACTACCTCGAACTCCAAGAGTACTCTACCCACCAAGGGGGACTAATCAAGTTCAGGATGACGACAACCAAGTGTTAGACCCCGAATATACCTTGTACAACCTGAGAGATCAAGCCACAGCTCCTATATTAGTGACAGCCACTATCAATGAGGTAAAGCACCCATTTGAGCTAGACACAGGGGCTACAATGTCGATCATGAGTGAAAAAACCTACCGACAACTTTGGTCAAAACAAAAGGCACCACCACTAAGACAAACGGCAGTTCGACTGAAGACCTATACAGGACATGCTTTGGGTGTGTTGGGCGAGATAGATGTCACTGTATCACTCAACCAACAAGTCAAGGAGCTCAGCCTCCTCGTAGTGGAAGGGGATGGCCCCAGCCTATTGGGTCGTGACTGGCTGAAAACTCTGAAAGTGGATTGTGGCCAACTGCATCAAGTTCAAGATGCAACAGGGATCCAAAAACTCTTGGTGAGTCATGAGTCTATATTCAAGGATGAACTGGGGTGTGTGAAGGGTCAGAAGGCAAAAATGTACATTGATCCTAGAGTTCCCCCCAAATTCTGCCGGGCTAGGACAGTGCCTTTCGCTTTAAGGGAAAAGGTAGAGAAAGAGCTTGACCGATTGGTAGGCGAAGGGGTAATTGAGCCAGTGGAATTTTCTGAGTGGGCAGCACCAATAGTCCCAGTGGTTAAAGGGGACGGGTCAATTCGGTTATGTGGGGATTACAAGATAACGGTGAACAGGGCAACACATGTAGACTCTTACCCACTACCACGCATCAACGACCTTTTAGCATCACTGTCAGGGGGGACTTCATTCTCCAAGCTCGATTTGGCACATGCCTACCAGCAAGTTCCTCTGGAGGAACAGTCGAAGTATTACACCACCATCAACACGCATAAAGGTCTATTCAGGTATAACCGCCTACCTTTTGGAATATCCTCGGCTCCGGCCATATTCCAAAGAATTATGGAGAACATTTTGCAAGGCCTCCCACACACGTGTGTATATATTGATGATATACTCGTAACAGGAAAGACGGAGGCAGAGCACTTGGAAAACCTGACAGAAGTTTTCACGCGTCTAGAGAAGGCAGGGTTGCGGCTCAAGAAGAGCAAATGTGCATTCCTCTTGCCATCAGTTGAGTATTTAGGGCACATAATCACAGCAGAAGGTCTGAAGCCAAGCAGGCAGAAGATCCAAGCAGTAATGGATGCCCCAGCCTCAAGGGATGTGTCGCAACTGAAAGCATTCTTGGGATTATTAAACTATTACGGCAAATTTCTACCCAACCTTTCATCATCCTTAGCACCTCTTTATCAGCTACTGCAAAAGAAGACAAGGTGGTGCTGGGGGAAACATCAGGAGGAGGCTTTTTCGTCAGCAAAAGCAAAGCTCACCTCAACTACCGTACTGGCACATTTCGACCCAGCTAAGGAATTGACATTGAGTTGTGATGCTTCACCATACGGAGTGGGAGCAGTTCTCTCTCAGAAAGCAACAGATGGGGGGGAAAACCCAGTGGCTTATGCATCTCGGTCATTAGCCCCAGCAGAGAAAAGATACTCCCAACTGGACAAAGAAGGACTGGCCATAATCTTTGGAGTTAAGAAGTTCCATCAATATCTCTTTGGCCGCAAATTTGCGATCCACTCTGATCACAAACCACTCCAGCACATACTTGGAGAAACCCGACCGGTGCCACCGCTAGCATCGGCCAGGCTACAGCGATGGGCTCTGATACTAGGAGCATACGACTACGAGATCACCTATATCCCAGGCAGAGACCTTGCCCATGCTGATGGGCTTAGCCGTCTTCCACTGCCAGAATTCCCTGCCACAGTTCCACTACCAGGTGAAACCATTTTGCTATTGGAGAACCTGGAAACTTCGCCAGTAACCTACAAAAACATACAGGCATGGACCAGCCAGGATCCAGTGATGTCCAAAGTCAGACAGTACTTGTTGAATGGTTGGCCTACGGTGGACAAGGAAACCTTTGGTCCATTCCTGCGTGTAAAGGATGAGTTAAGCGTGCAGGATGGATGCATACTACGGGGAAGCAGGGTGGTAATTCCTCCAACAGGACGATCAACTGTCACAGTAATGCTTCATGCCGGTCACCCAGGCATCTCACGCATAAAAAGTAGAGCTCGGGAGTGGGTATGGTGGCCAACAATGGATCAGCAACTGGAGACAAAGGTGAAGGAGTGTGAACAATGTCAGCTAACGAGACACTTACCACCCCATGCACCCCTCCAGCCTTGGGAATGGCCACAGCACCCCTGGTCAAGGATACATGTTGATTATGCCGGCCCCTTTTTAGGAAAAATGTTTCTGCTAGCAGTTGATGCTCACTCTAAATGGATGGAGGTGGTGATAGTAAATACGGCAACCTCAACAACCACAATCGAGAAATTGAGGACAATGTTTGCCACACATGGACTTCCAGTGAAATTAGTTTCGGACAACGGATCAGTTTTCACGAGCCAAGAGTTCCAGGATTTTATGCTAAGGAATGGAATTCAGCACATACTGACCGCTCCGTACCACCCAGCATCCAATGGTCCAGCTGAAAGGGCAGTCCAGACATTTAAGGAGGGAATGAAGAAAAATACCTCAGGAACAAGAGTAGCCAGGTTCCTTTTCAACTACCGGACAACTCCACACACCACAACTGGGGTGTCCCCAGCTGAATTGTTGTTTAATAGACAATTAAGGTCACCTCTGAGTTTCCTGAACCCTGACATGGCATCCCGAGTAGCGACAAAACAGCAGAGACAGAAGAATGACCATGACAAAACAGCCAAAGCTAGAGAAATTCAGGTGGGCGAGGAGGTGTTGGTGCGGAATTTCCCATCAGGGACATCCTGGCTGGCTGGCATTGTGACAGAGAAACGAGGACCGTTATCATTCATCATCACACTTGAGGATGGACGCATGGTACGGAGGCATTTGGACCACGTTAGGCTGAGAGGAACAAAAGCCGACTCACCCACAACTGGTGGGGAAGGAGATGCAAATAGGGAAGATCGTACCACATCTGACTTACCAGCCACAGGTAGTAGGGACATTCCAATGTCAGGATCACCCTCACCAACAGAAGCAATCATAGCTCCACATGAAGGAAATCAACCGGAAACTTGCCCCGCAGAAGTGAGACAAGAGAATTCCGATGTTCCCAAGGAACCTCACTCCCTGCCACCAACAGGAGCAATCATAGCACCACATGAACGAAAACAACCGGAACCTCGCTCCCTGCCTGGCCGAAACCGGCACTCCGCCAGAAACTGTGGACCCCCTGACCGTTATAAGCCCATGTTCAGAATTGGGGGGAAATCTAACAATGCTCCCCTTAAGGGGGGAGGAATGTAGTAACTGTCAATCAACCTTCCTGTGGTTATATATGTATGTCCTTGTTGTAGGCACTTGCGGTCAAGTGGGACTTCTAGAACATTCTAGTTACCTCGTGACCGTTGGTGTAGTCTCGTGACAGTAGAGATTTCGACTTGTAATAGTCTTGGGAGTGTGTGCTTTCATATATATGTATGCTTTCGTACAAAATATAAGTTGTTTGCTTACCAATACAATACTTACACTTCTAGAACTCTGAGTTCAGCTGAGAAAAATTGCTCGCAGCTAGAAAAGGAAGTGTTAGCGATAATATTCGGTGTTACCAAATTTTATACCTACTTCTATGGTAGACCATTTATTATTGAGTCTGACCATCAATCTCTGTCGTACCTGTTTAAGGAATCTAGACAAGTTCCACCTCTTGCCATCATCACGAATTCAACGATGGGCACTTACTCTGAGCACTTATTACAGATATACAATACACTATAAGGCTGGGAAGAAGTTAGGGTAATGCTGATGCCTAGCCTTGTAAGAACTTCCTTAAACTACCTGGAGACCTCATTCATCGTTTTGCAAGAGACATACATTCCTCAGCTATTTCATGTCATGGAGCAAGTAAATCCTAATTGCTGGCACCTCTTAAAAATGCACCATCTGTTTCCATGTAAAAAGGAGTCTGCATTTGCTGATAAATGGACAGTCAGAGTGTGCCTTTTTTCCTGGTTGTCACTGTGTCACAAACTTTTCAGCTCCAGTGTTGAATTAGAGATATTGACTTGCTGTTAATTAGTATATAGTAAGCATACTTCTGAAGCTCCTTTCATTGCTCAACATGTGTGTGAATATGTCTTTTTGACAACTTGCTCTTCATGAGGAAGTAGTTTTGTGACTCCCCCATCTGTATTGGTCTTACTTCCAATACAATCATCTGCATTGACCTTACCAAAATTAAAAATAATTCCTGCATCATCATGACAAAAGTAATTGTTCCCATCTCCATAGCACGAGCACATGAGTAGTTATGTCAAAATGAAATTTCATTAACATTTTCTCTCCTACTCTATAGTCTAATTTTATTAATCCATGCTGGCAAATAAACAGTTATATAGTTGTCGAGGATAACACACTGTGCATTTGCCCATAGATGTAACTGGATATAGAATCATTATCATCATAAAGCAATGCATGCACAAGTGAAGGATGTATAGGAAGTATGCGCAAGGTAAGGGGTCGTTAAGTAGGTAAAGTCCATACATAGCATTGGGATACATATATATGAGTCTGTAGTTAGTTAGGTTAGCTCTGTATTCTCTATCTCCCCCCAAGCAGAGGCTCGGGTTCTGCTGAGGAGTGATTAGTAACCCAGACGGTCTACGGGCTTTGGGCCTCTCTTGCTTCTTCTGGGTGACTTCGGTGTGGGCGTGGCTTTCCGAGGAGGTGTGGGCAGGGGGGTCAGGTGGCGCTGCAGCATGGGGGCAGGTCTTACAGGTGTTTTGGCCACCGAAGCATAGCTTGGTCCTGTTGGGTTATCCGATGTTGGCAGGGGGGGCGACGCCGGTGGGTTCTGTGTTGGTTGGCTTATGGTGGCCGGTGGCGTGTGAGGATGTACTGCCGGTTGAGCCTGAAGGTTTGGGTTGGCAGGGGTTGGAGTGGTCGCGCTGTTTGGAGGCGGTTGCGTAGTCCTTGCCACCGGGGCGGATGAGGGCTGAGGGGGGATAGCTGGGCGGTCGGGTGTAGGTGTTGCCTTGGCCGGCACAGGTGATGGTTGGGGTATGATAGTGTGCGGGTTGGCTGAGGTGGTTAAGGGGTCGAATTTCCGAAGGTATCGTCGGTTTCGAGTTGTGAGCCTCCCAGAGCCGTCGGTCCGTACTGCATATTGGTGATACTGCAGTACTTCCACGACCGTGCCAGACTTGTCCCACTTCGTTGGGTGACGTCCAGTCTGATTTTGAATCATGACTGTGTCACCGCAACGGAGTGGGGACAGGCCTTGGGAGTGTTCATCCCATCTGGCACGGCTGGTGACCTGGCGTCTGGACAGCGCACGTTGTCGTAGGTCGAGCCGTGTCATCCAGTCCTGATGTGGGAGGTATGATGCAGGGAGTCCAGGGAGGAGGTCTCTGGTGGCCCGCCCGAACAGGCATTGTGCCGGGGACATGTTGGTGTCGGCACTTGGCCCGTTCCGATATTGGAGCAATGCGATGTGGAAACTGTCGGATAGTGAGCCGCCTGGGTCTGTGTTACCGGCGATCAGTCTTTTGGTAGTCTTCACGGCTGTTTCTGCCCGGCAGTTAGCGTGCGGGTTGTATGCTGAGGATATGCGATGCAGGACGCTCCAGGCTGCAAGGAAGTCCCTGGTGGTGTGGGATGCAAATTCCGGGCCGCCGTCTGATGTGAGTGTCTCTGGAATGCCATAAGTGGAGAATGTGTCGCGTAGTACTTGACATAGGCCGTCTGCTCCATTGGTGGCTCTTGTGACGACCGGCCAGTTGGAGTATCGGTCCACCAGCACGAGATACGCGGACCCTTCGTGATGGAAGTAGTCCGCGCACAAGTGCTGGAATGGGTACTCCGGGTCGGCTGGTGTCGTTGATGGCATGGCTGGTTGGGAAGGGGCATTCCCATTGCATGTGGCGCATTGTTGCCGTGTTGCTGTGATGTCCTTGGACATGCCGGGCCAATATAGGGAGGTCTGAGCTCTGGCGGTCATGCTGCTTGTGCCTTGGTGGGCAGCGTGGAGAGCGTTGAGGCATCTTTGACGGAGGGCCAGGGGAATTACAATCCGTTCCCCATTGCATACGACGCCGTCTACTGTGGAGAGGATGTCTATGATGGGGAAGTAGTCCCGGATCAGTGCGGGTAGGTGGTGTCTCGCTTCGGGTGGTCCATCTTCAATGACATCCGTCAGCTGTTGGAGTGCTGGGTCGGATGCTGTGGCAATCTGGAGGGTTTCCCAGGTAATAGGGATGTCGTGGATGGCGGCGCACATGGCGGTGGCCAGTCCATCGGCGTTCACTGGTAAGGATGAGATGTGGCATGTTGGGATGGCTGATGGGTCCACCAGGGATGTCTCGGAGTGGTGGTCATCCTGGAGGTGCAGCTTGGCCGGTGAGCGGTTGCCTGAAGGGTGGCGGGACAGAGCATCACTGGTATGGTTTCGGATCCCCGGGATGTAGACCATCCGGAACTTGTACGGTAGTGTCTTCTCTTTCAGGTTCCGGAGGCGGGTGTTATGGATGTCCTCGAGTGAGCGATCTCCGAAGATTTTGAGCAGTGGCTTGTGGTCCACTGCAATCTGGAGGTCACTGCACCCGAGGACAAAGTGGCGTGCTTTTTCTAGGGCGTCAGCGACGGCAAGGGCCTCTCCTTCTATGGGGGCATATCTGGACTCGGCGGAGTGGGTGAATCTCGAGCCGACCAGTACTACTTTCCATCCCTCTTGGCAACAGAGGATTTCGCGGGATGGGCACTGGCAATGTTTTTGAAATAGCCAGTACCCGATCCCGTCCTTACTCCAGTCCGTCGCCAGGCAGGTGGGTCGGCTCTTGTCGTAGATGGTGACGCCTTCAGCAATCTGCTGGCAGATGGTGGACTTGGATAGGTCGAAAGCACGTTGTATCTGGTCATTCCAAAGGAATTTGTTTGTTGGCTTCAGAAGGTCCCGGAATGGCTGCATGGTAGGTGCCATGGAGAAGGCGTACGCGACCTGGTTGACTAAGCCAAACCATGCGCGTACGTCTGTGATGTTCTTGGGGGTCGGGAATCCCGTGATAGCCTCGAGGTACTTCTTTGATGGCCTGACTTCTGATGGGGTAATAGTGAACCCGGCAAATTCCACCTCGTCCTGTGCAAAGTGGAACTTGCGCGGGTTCAGTGTGATCCCGTTGAGGGCGCAGATGTCCAGCCATTCAGTGGCTTGATGGAAGGCCTCTTCGATTGAGTCGCTCCATAGCAGGGCGTCATCAATACATTTGGTCTTTCGACCGATGTGTGAGATGATGGCGTCATACCTCGCAGTATATGCGTCCCCTGAGGCGATGTAGCCTTGTGGGGCGGAGCAGTATCGATATCTGCCCCAGGGGGTAATAAAGGTGGTGTAGTGTCGATCTTCTGGCGAGAGGGCAACTGAATGGTAGCCGTTCCAGGCGTCAAAGATAGTTTTCTTGGTGTTGCCTGGAACGGCTCGTGCCTGGTGGAAGGGGGAGGCGCAGTGGTGTGTCTCTCTTGTGGCGTGACGGTTCAACTCCTGAAAGTTGATGGTCCGCCTCAGGGACCCGTTCTTCTTGGTGCATATCACCATGCGGTGACACCAAGTGTCCGGGGTCCCCAGGGGGACCTTCTCGAGTACTCCGAGTCGAACATCGCGGTCCAGTCCTGCCTTCACCTCGTCCTGCCAGTGGATGGGGACGGTGATGGGTGTGTGGCAGGGTTTGGGGACGGCTGTAGGGTCTATACTCAAAGAGAGTGGTGGTCCGGCCATCATGGGGAGAGGCTGGTGCTCACAAATATTGAAGGAGCTGGAGGCGTAGAGCTGGAGGAGATGTTGCTCCAGTCGTACTCTGTTGTCCGGTGTGGCAGGGTATGGAAGTTCCGTGGGGCGTGGTGGGGGCGGTGCTCTAGGTGGGCATGAGCATGGTCGCCGAGTCTGGTCGCTCGTGTGGTAGTGGTCGCTGGTTCGGGGCGGTTGGTCTCCCGGTCGCCTCTGGGTGGGCAAGGGGATGTTGGACGGTTGAGTCTCCTGGGTGATCTGGGCCGCGTTGTTGCAGTGCCTGGTAGATCGGTTGGAGGGTGATCCTGACGGGAAGTTCCTTGGGATCAGGTCCAAGTCGGCCAGTGTGGCCATGCTGAGGTAGATCTGGGATGCCTCCGAGCTGAAGTAGACCATCTGGCGCGTCTCCGCGCCGGATGGAATCTGGATGCGCAGTAGGGCTGCCCCGAGGATGGGGAGGTTGTTACCACTGGCTGACTTCATCGTTAGATTGACTGGAATGAGGTCGGTTGGCAGGATATGGAGGTTCTTCATAAGGTCCGGGCCTGCCAAGCAGCTTTGGCAGCCGGTGTCCGCGAGTGCTGTGGTAGAGATGTGTCTGGACTCTCTGGGCAGTGTGTGGCCGTGGGCTCTGAAGTCCTCCACATGGGATGACACCAGGATTTGGATCACGGGTTGTGATGGGGAGCGTTGTTGCACCCAGGAGCTGGTGTCCCTCTGCCATGTTTGGTGTTGCAGGGTGCCCTCGGACATTCCTAGAGCTGTTTCTGTGAGGGCTAACTCGTGTTCAATTCGCTGCCAGCATACCGAGGCTGTGTGGTGTTGACGGCCGCATGAGGTGCAGGTGGTGCCAAAGGCCGGGCAATGGATGCGACAGTAGGCAGTCCGCTCTTGCTCCCCGTGGCCTCGTTGGCCGCAGTAGGTGCATGGGCCTTTGGGCAGTGTGGGATGTGGTTTGGTTTGCTGCTGTGGACGGGTAGGATTGATGCCACGTCCCCTGGATATGGTTGGGGAAGGCTGTGTAGGTGGTGGGCGTTGTTGCCTCCTGTACTGAGAGGTCACAGCCTCAGCAGTGTGGTCATCCAGGGCGAGTGTGCTACTGGGGGTGGTCATGGTCATGGCAGACTTCTTACCCGTGGCCCTCACTTCGATGAAGCGGATGGTGTCCTCTACACACATGTCCTGGTCCGGGTGCTTGAGGAGATCCTCCTGGATCTCAGCATCTGCTAGGCCTATGCATAGCTGGTCAGCCACCCGCTCCTCACCTTGATTCACTACTCCGTCGCAATCAGGGCACTTCTTGAGGAAGCGGCAGACCTCGGCTTGTCCCCGGAGGCGTGCCGCGAATGCCCTGATGGGTTCTGAGCGATCTTGGGTCATCCTCGATAGGGTGACGCGGGCCACCTTAGTGTTCTCGGCTGTCACGGCTAGGGATTTGATCGCTGCCAATAGGTCTTCCTCAGTCATCCCTTCGATGGGTAGGGGACCGATCGCGTTTCGTGTGACGTCACGCCGAAGCTTCGCGTCACAGCATTCCAGGAGTTGTATTGCCAGGTCCTGGCCCTCAATGTGAACTGATGTGACATATGATCTCCACCTTTGAAGGAAATAAGTCCATGCCTCAGTGGTCCCTCCAGATGTTAGTTCAGGGCGTCTGACCGCGACTGGTTTTGCTCTGGGGGTGGCACGGTGGTTTAATGCGTGGGTCGTGAGGAGCACTGGTGCTAGGATGGGGCTTGTGCCCTCTGGGATCACCCATTCGCAGCCGTGGAATGGGCATTTAATAGCCATGATGGGTGGGTGGGCTGCAAATAGAATTCCTCTTTTGCTCAATTTCGACTTGCTGCCAAATAGTAGAGGTGGCTAATAGAGACTACTCAAAGGACTATTCAAATTCACTTGTGCATGCATCGAGGATAACACACTGTGCATTTGCCCATAGATGTAACTGGATATAGAATCATTATCATCATAAAGCAATGCATGCACAAGTGAAGGATGTATAGGAAGCATGCGCAAGGTAAGGGGTCGTTAAGTAGGTAAAGTCCATACATAGCATTGGGATACATATATATGAGTCTGTAGTTAGTTAGGTTAGCTCTGTATTCTCTAAGTTGTACTGTTGAAAATGTCAGAATCTGGAATCTGGAGTTGTGCATGTATATAGCTAGTATTCACTCAGGTGATCATTTCCAATTTAATCACAACTCCAAATCTAGAGCATATTGATGAATCATGTTGATGAATCATGTTGATGAATCGAGTAGCTATATTATATATCAGAATGAAACTCCAGCATCCTTTTCCATCAGCATATTAACTATGCAGTTCATTCTCACTTCCATGTGCAACCAGCTTTCTATTATCTAGCTTCGAATCTGCTGCCATTTACCCCCGATTTTTCTCTTCACCACGACAAACATTCCTGGTTTACATAAGCCTTCTTTATTGATGAGAGGAAAGAATATACGCAGGTGGTAGGAAAATTCGACTCGTTCTTCAAAGTTTGAAACATGTCATTTACGAAAGAGCTTGCAGGGATCAATGCCAAGGAGAATCGGCAGAGGAATATATCAGGAGTTTTATCAACTCGAACTGTGACTGTGACTATGGTATATACATTAACTACAGAGATGATAGGTGACCGACTTGTAGTAGGTACAGGAGACAAAACACTGTCCGAATGCCTCCAAGTCGGCCCAGAGCTAATACTGGAAAAGGCCCCCCAAAATGCAAGTTTGGCCTATAGGTACATGACAGTGTTTGATTATGACCCTTAACTCGAATACAAATGCATGGATAGTATTGGGTTCCAGTTAATGAGAATAATGTTGAAAGAATCATAGATCTAAAAACATTTTTAATTGCAGATAGAGAATTCTTCCCCAGACATTGTTTTCAAGCCCTGAATATATAAGAATATATAATAGTATATATATTGCCACATCCAATTCCGGAGAGTATCATGTCAGATAATCTTTCAATATTGCAGGATCAAAAGAAGGATAATTGAACTTATTCAGAGTTGAGAAATGGTAAACAGGGGGTGCACTAGCCCAGCCTATATTGCTTGACACTTTTTAAAACTGTGGATGTTAAAATCCAGAGGGAAAAAACAAAGTTTATATCTTAGCTAAAACTCAGATGGGACTACTTTTTTTGTTGCTTTAAACTGCTTTTGGTGACTTCATGCATGCATAACACCATTGCTAAAGTAGTATTAAAAAAATAGAAATATTGAAAAAGCCTTCATTTAAAGAATTTATTTTATGAATATATGTATCTATCTCTGTTGCCTGTCACACACACTCTGGAGTACAATAGGTCAATTGACAACAATTTAGTACGAGAAGGCTCCTCTACAATAATTTTGTTTCTCGATTATGCAATAAAGCTTTTGTTAGGGATTGTCAGGCGAGAGATTTTGACACAATTAGACTAATGCTGAGAAGACGAACGATCAGGCTGTTTGGTATGGAGTTCTTTGATTCAGTGTAGTCCCCCACCGCTCAACTAGCTATAATGTGCAGAAACAAACAAATTACTTGAAACAAGAAAATAAATGCTGGTCTATCTCCGCCTCCTTGACTTTGTTGGTTTTGTTATTGTTATTGTTATTGATAAACTTTAGATTAAAGTAGTTATTTAAGTAGTTATTTGTGTTATTTATTTATTTATGAATGTATTTGTTAGTTTTTTTGTCTGTCTGTCTGTCTGTCTGTCTGTCTGTCTGTCTGCCTGTTTATCTGTCTGTCTGTATGTTTGTATGTTTGTTTATTATTTATTTGCATTCTAATTATATACAGTAAGAGAAAAAAATACAAATATATTTGTTTGTTTTTAAAGCAAAGAAACAAGCTGCACCTGTGTAGACCATGAGACCAGTTAGATGACCCTTTACCATTTAAAATCCTTTTAAAAATGATTGGTGATTATAACATGGGATCATATGTGCGCACAGTCTTCTTTCCTTTCTCTTTCTAATGGGTAATATGTTGTTAGGTTTAAAAAAAACATTTCCCTTACATTTCTGTTACTACTAGTTTTCTTGGTTGCTGCATTCTCAGAACTCAGGTGACAAATAACTATGATGAATGATGATGAATGTGGTCCACATTGATGAATGTGGTCCACATTGAAAGTGTACGATGAATGTGGTCCACATTGAAAGTGTATGATGAATGTGCTCCATATTGAAAGTATGATGTGGGCACGTGGAGAAAAGTATTGTTGAATATGAACTTCAGAAAATTAGGGCGGAAAAGGAGAAGAATGTCCACATCTTCAAATTGTTTCTCCACTCTATAATGTGCAATTCAGTTACATTAGATAATAATATTCACAACTTGTGCATACGTGTATGTATGGTTGCTAGTTTTATTAAAAAATGAAGGCAACTTTGGCAATTTGAGCAGTGCCACATGCACCACACTTACCAACTTCAGGTGCACTCATTACATCAATGCAAATGACTAAGCTGTAGAGAAACAAAATATATCATTGATATTTTAAGTACTATAGCCTGCGACAATGACTTTTCCCCTTCAAACCCAGTGCTTTGCACATCCTTCACCCAGCTTTGTAAGCTTCCAGGAACTTACAGGCCTTGAACTGTGGTGAGGTATAAATTTGAGTCACCAAACATGATTCAATGTCAGGGGTGTAAATAGAGAAGTTCATACTAGAAATTCTGTCAGTAAAATTACTAGCCCATATGCTTCTTTATTCGAAGATGGTGTGTTACGACGATTACGATTACTTCCCTCCTAGATTTCCCATAGTAATACACAGTTCCCTTCTGTTTTCCCTTCTGTGTTCCAGCACGTTCGTAATAGATTTCCCGTAGAAATACACGGGAAGTATTCCAGCACGTTCCTAATAGATACAAGTACATATTTCGCTGAATAGGTCCTACACTTATCTGCCATAATTGAAGCTCGCAGTGCTGTCATATTCATACTGGGGGATTGTCAGGGAAATACTCTCACCTGACAGTGGCAGAACCAGCAGGTGGTGTTGACAGCAGAACATCACTATCTGTGGGATTAACAAAGGGAAATATACATGTGAAAGAACAAGCTCATGTGAACAAACAAGCCACAACCACACCACAGACAACAAGCAAGAACACTCACCAGCCTGTGACAATGGTTGACCCAAGTGAAGATGATTGGTCCAATCCACAGGTTGGCAAGGAGACCAGTGATGTCAAACTGAACTGATAGAAAGAGTATAAAAAGATACTATGTATAGGCCTATGCCCAAAAGAACTGGTACCTGATTATGTTGAACTTTAAGAACTGTTGTAAGAACTTTGTTGATAGTGTTGATTGACACTGTGTATGTGTGATTCTCTATCTGTATTTAATATATAACATACTTGTTTCAAGTGGGTAGCCAGTATCTCGGGGAGAGATACTGAGTTTGGCTTGGGATAAGATTTCTAGCAGGTGGCTAGGAATAGCTCCCAGGCGTCGGACGAAAGTGTGGATCTGACTGAACAGTTAAAGTGTCTGTTTCAGCAGAAGGATGACTTTCCGTCATAGTACAGCAAATATGTGCAACGATTGTGCTTTTAACGATAAAAGCATGAAACTTTGTACAGTGCTAAAGCATTATATGAAAAGGATTTTTGGCTATAGGGATATCGCAGATATGTCCTGTGAGAAAAATGGCTACCGTTTTTTCAAAATGGCCGTCAATTAGTCAATGCAATAATCACTATAGGAATATAATGTACTGATTATAAACTAACTGTGTCAAGCTAGAAAGTCATTATGAGATGGAAGAGAAGTTTAGTCAGTGCAATTGCCACCACAAAAGCAAAGTGATGTGCATGGTAGAGCAGCTTTTTTGCACTTGCAGCGACCTCTGCAGCTCTTCTTGCAGCAACATTTTATCAGCTCCCTACAAACTTGTGCAGCTTCTGGTAATGTTGTCCAGTGTGCTTCCCAGCCTTCATCGGTCTTCTTCCATCCCCATTCATTTGGTGATGGAAGTTCGGGGGCCTTGATTACCGTCTGGGCCCAGCAGTAACCAGCCTGGTAAGCAGCCCTCTTGATATGCTGGGTAAGTGCAGCCTGCGTAGGTGGCAAATACTCAATTGCCCTCCCTTTCTGGGTGAAGAGCTGTTTCCTAGCCTCATTTACACACTCCTGGCTACTGGAACGGTCGTACAGCAAAATTACGAATCGCTGAAGTGGTCCAAGCCATTCCTGGACGGCTTGTGGAGTTGGTCTAGCTGCCAAGGCAGAGAATGCTGGAGTCACCTCTTTGTATGCCTTCCAGGTATCCCACGCAGTTTTCTTGCCTTTGCCTCAAAAGAAAGAAACTGTGTCGCATCCAGTGAAGGCATGGAACATTGGCAATGCAATGCACTTATCAGGACCAAGTACCTTGGCTATTTCATGTGCAGCAAAGAACCGAAAATTCTTCCCAACACCAAAGGCAATCCACAATTCAGCAAGGTCAAGCCGTTGAGCTGATGTTACTGCCAAAACTACAACATCAGTGTCTACTGTGCGTATTGACACTTTGTTGTGTCCATCCCGCACAGCATCCTCCAGATGGAGGAACATGCGGGTGTCAGCCTCCTCATGGGTGCATGGAGCTAGAGACGAGATATCTTGCCGATTCTTACAAATCACATTGACATGATGCATGGAGATAACCTGCTTGCAATGCCGACTGCCATTGTAACCAAATAGGAGAACAACTCAGATTTGTTGTCTGCAATTCGGAGAAATGCCGACCAATTTCCAGGAACTGCACTTGATGGCTCAACACGTCTCCTCAACCCCTTTCCCCGCTTGCTTCGAGCACCAGCCTTCAAGCTGTCAGATATATACTCATCCCAGACAATGTCTAGTCTGGTCACATGCTGAAGCTGTGATGTGATATATGTCAAAAAAATATCAGTTGCATAGTCCTGGAAGGTTTTGGCAGTACGAGGTGGCAGCATGTGGACAATTGCAGCACCATCAAGAATGGTGCATGTAACTTCTCCAGTGGGACTATGGGGGACATTGACAGGTGTAAGGTCTTGTAAGCTGCTTAATAAGTCTGACTTTTTCCCTCCTCTCAAAACACCCATCTGCGAAAGTGATGGTGGTCAAGGCTATTTTTCATGCTGAAAGAACTTGTCAAGGTCACCATCACGAACTTGAGAGGCAATGTATAGCCTGGAAAAGAGAGAGCAGTTGTTCTTCAAGCTTGAAATCTGCTGCTGTTTGCTTGATTTTCCCTTGACTGGAGGCCGACTGAACAAAAGCAGGTTGTTGGTTTGATCGTATTAGAGATTGTCTGGTTGACCAGTCTCTCATCCACATATGCCTCATATAGTTCAAGCCTACTTGCTCAATCTGCTGTACTGTGTCTGCCACTGCTGTATCTGCAATATTCCTGCTGTCCAGCACAAGAAGATCATTGCTGTCCTCAGTGAATGGGTTCCCCATATCTTCCATTGTTGTACTCAGTGCTTTCACATCTAGTGCAAAAGCTACTTGAGTTTGCCTTTTCTGCTTGTGGTGATGGCAATCGCTGTCCTACTTCTCCATGACTGAACTCTTAAACTCTCCAATCAAACGAGCCATCTCAGGACCAGACACCATCCAACGTCGTAGAGCTGATGCGTTTTCGGTCAGGCCTACAGCTCCACCATCTCCTTTCACTGATGCATTGTTCTGCTCATGTGCATGGTCAATTGCAATTGCAGAAAACACATGCTTCGACTTCTTCACGGTGAAATTCCCCTTCACAAACTCTTCATAGACGTTGGGATGGCACTCCTTTAGTGAAACCATATCGCGCAAGTGAACTAGCACCCATCTGGAGTAATGGGTATGGTCTAAAGCAAAGAACCATGGAACAATCTTTGTCAGGGACTCTATGTAGAGTTGAAAGTTTCCCTCTTGTATGGCTCTCACATAGATCGTCAAAGCCAGTTCCAGCTGCAGAATAATGCGCCAGAATTTGAAATGGGGGCATGCAGCAGCCCTATCCGTGCGCCACTCTTCCATTGACATCACCTCACCTTCAGCTTCTTCTCTGTACTTAGCATATGCCTTCTGCAGGAGTAGATAGAGACTACTGGCTGTGACCTGATGGGCCCGTCGGGTACGTGTCACATGCGCTGCTTTCAAGAATGAATTTGCTGTTCCAGGTCCTGCAACACAGGCCTGAGTGAGTGCTCCTGTCCACCCACTGTCTTCCAAAAGATCTCCAAGTACCTTGAGAGTTGCCATCTCAATATGTAGTCCACCAAACATGATTACAAATTGTTTTTCACCGTGATTTTCGGGCCAGGTCCACTGAATCTGCTTTGCAAGCAAATACAGTGGCTGATCACACGCAAGAACTGGAACCTGACCTGGATTCAGGACTTCAACTGCTGTCTTCACAATGTTCATGGAGTGACGGATCATGGCTACTGACTTAGCTTGGTCATGGAAGAGAGGTAACATGGAAATGAGAGCCACTTCACTGTCATCAGGCGGTGCTACTTGCTGACTAGCATGATAAGCAGCCCAGGAGATCATCTGATCCTCAGACAAGACATCCATGTCTATGTCAAGAACCTGTTTCAAATGCTCCAGCCATCTGCAATATACAAAGCTAATAAATTTATCCATCAAAGAGTGAACCATAAACCAACCTATATTCCTCTTCCACTGCCTGTGATATGATCAGACATCAGCTTTGTTTGGGCCTGTGAGCTGTGGTACAGGTGGATCTTGTTTGATGAGAGTAGCAGGAGGGATGCTGGTATAGGTCTCGGGCAGGCATGCCCTTGGTAGCAGTATCACTGTGAGTCACAACAAGCTGAGGAACTCCACTGTTGTCTTTGTTTGGATGCTGAAACAAAGACTCTGCAGTTCCATGGAATGCATCGTGAGCAGAAGTGGAGCTGGGGTTGTGATCTATGTTGTCAACTGCAGCAGTTGTGAAGAGGCCACATTTAAGCTCAGGAGCATTTGCTACATGGTAGTGATGACATATCTTGTTGCCTAGCTCAGTTGAAATATCCAACACACGGCTGTATGAGATACTCAAACCCAGCTGGTACATAATATCAAATAGTTCACGCTTGCGAGTCTTGGTGTGAAGCATCACACCTAGATAGATGGGCAAGGGAGTTTCTCTTTCCTGGCTATGTTTGGCCGTACTTGAAGCACGATTCTTCCGGGATCGCACCAAACTGTTGTGCATCAGCAACTGTGAAATGGTCAGAACTGGCTGGGTTGAACTTGACTGTACTTCAATGTTAGGTCCACACAAAACCACAGCAACTAGAGACAAGAGAGAGGTTGGGACGGATTTTTCCTCGCATTTCATTTCAAACAAACCATTGAATTGGTTTTTCAACTTGAACATGTCTCTTCTTACTATCTTAGCAGCCCTGGCAAGATGAAAGGCATCGTTGTCAGCATCATGCTCACAAGCCTTCCTCAGTGCAGATCCACTATCTTTGTTAGAAATGAGGACTACTTCTCGTCCTTGCTTGTGAGCTTCCATGTCAGGAAAATGTCCCAGTAGTCTGTCTTTGAGCTTGGTGGAGTGAATGCGTCCAGTTACATCAGTTCCAAGCTGTTTTAGTCTTGTGCTGTAGAGGTTCACCAGATCTTTGAGTTTGAAGACAGGTGCAATAAGATCATCCATGCAAGTATCTTCAATATACGACACCAGTTCAGCAAATGCTATGCCATGGTTCACATCATCAGCATCAAAATCATGAAATTTTTTTGTTTCGGAATCCCTTGCTCTGTTGTACAATGATGCCAGACACTGTATATGATACTGGGCATCTTGTGCAATCAGGTCACCTGAGCTCAGTTTGGCAAGCAGTTGCTCGTCCTGTAGTTTGATGGCACATTGTCTCACCTTGATGTCTACTCCAAAAGTTGATTCTTTGCTTAAGGACCTTCCAGCAGGTGCAGGTGCAGACTTACCGCAAAAGAAACATGTCTCAATGGACGTACGCAAATCTTCTGAACACCTACGACTAAATCTCATACAGGCTTCCGCATCACCATCATCATCATCTACCAGTCTCTTTCTCTTCTCTGCTCGTCGTAGCTGGGTTTTATTGTACCGAAGTCTACACGAATCATGCCACCTGGCCAAGTGCTTCTTTAGTGTAGCCTCAACGCCCTCACCATCATCAAGCCGTGACAAATTTAAGGTCTTTGGCAAGCAACCTATGGCACTAAAACCCTTCAGAAGATCTGCAATTGTTGAGTAGCCTACCCCCTGTGTGCCACGACGGCACTCAGCTGGACACTGAAGAGCCTCTGTTGAATCTTCCTGGCACAGAAAGCACTTGCTCCAGTCAGTTACCAGAACTTGCGCTGTTGCCTGAGACCTAAGAGGATCTGCCACTTTGTAGATCTTTGCCATTACCACTCTAAGAGAAGGTAAGTATGGAGTAGCTATTGGGTTTACTTCTATTAACTATGTATATATACTTACCTTCAAAGAGGCCTTTCTCTTGCTGTAGCTACTCCAGCTGGTACCATGTGGCAGAATCACATGACTGTAGTCTCAGGTGGCAGAATTCCATGACTGTAGTCTCAGGAGTGTTGATGTTCTTACTAATTGTTCATGTAGATGAAAATTATGCCTCATGTAGGTAAAAATTAGGTCTAGGCCACAAGATTGTACCTTCTATTTACATGTGCCATACATTTTGTGCAATGGAGTCTGTTTCAAGAAACGATACTGAAGGTTCACTCTATTGTTGGCGGCCATTTTGAAAATCGCGCTGCCATTTTTGTTGTGGGTCAAATTAGCGATGGCCCTATAGCTTTAAGACTGTTTCATGCTTTTATCGTAAAAGGCACATATTTGCTGCGCGTAACTGGGCGCGTATAGACATACCCCGCCCCCTTTAAATTCACCATAGCAGGATCCCGATGTAGCGCGGGCACACACACCCTAGCAACCCGTGCGTATACGCAAAATTGCTGTGACAAAGTGAGGTTCGTGGCAGCTAAGTATGGAAGTGTGTGCTCAGTGTTTTGCTGTTTTACTCTGTTATATGCTGGGAGGCTTATTTGCAGACGGACAGAGTAAGTCTAGCTTTGTCGCGATATAACAATGTAGCGTAAAAAAACATAGCTATCTCGGGCTAGGGCTGGGGATACGGCTAGGGCTAGGGCTAGTATATTAAGTATCTTAAGTCATGTATCTTACTAATTAGCATTTTAGCATTTTTTTTATTACATAGTGTGACATTGTTGTAATTATGAATTGTAGCTGTGCAGTTGGTTCCCTTCAAGCCAGACATCTATCCCAATAATAACAGTGTCATCTCCTTGGAGGATATTGGAGAGTTGCCATCATCAAGACCTCCATTTAATAGCAGTGAACTTGGAAATGTACTCGTCTGCATGACTGACAAGAATCCATGCTGTGAAACTAACAGATTAGGTGAATGGACTCATAATAATAAGAATATAAGTAACAGAAAAAAGGTGAAAGACTACTTCAGGACCAGGGATGATGTCCAGCAGATCCACCTTAGTCGCAGAGCCATGTACACTGGGGACTTTCGTACTGGAGAGTTTTGTTGTGAACTTCCTGATGCTAGTGGCACTACACAGACTCAATGTTTGGAGATAGGTATGGTGTGATAATTGTAAAGGCTAGCTAGGAGCTTTTTCACCACACTGGGTCAATGTTTAGATGCAGTTCCATCAGTGGTATACAAATAACAGTGACAAACTAATTATATCAGACTGCTAAAATAATCTAGGATAAAATGGACCATGTTCAGTCATTACCAATAACAATCCTAGTCATCTCCACAGTGATATATATAGCCCTGTACTAGAAGGATGACGAAGTTGGATCCAGTGGGAGAGAGAGGTGGGGGGGGGGGGGAATGGAAGGAACAATTGCCACCCCCTCCCTTTTTCAGTAGGTGTGTGTGCGTGACATCAAATTACCCTCGTACAGTAGTAAGCAATGATTAGCAGTTTCATTGGATAACGTCAATTTGATGATCCCCTCATTAGGATTAGAGTTGTATTGTAAAACACATAGAACCCAGCTGCACCACATGGGCTTCTAGCCAGCTGTCACATGACATGCTGCACATATTGCATGAGCTTGTCTACTGTATAGCCAAGAAATGACAAAAGACACTCTTTGAAATCCCTGACAGTCAATAGTGATGCTATTTCTCCATTGCCAGATTCTGACTCACGCCGTTATCAGTGACGGTGATTGTATTAGAATGGAGTCCTCTGATCAGTATTATTTGAGTCAACTTCAAGTACAGTAAAATGCTCACTCCATGTATTTGTGATGTAATTCTTGGGTTCAACATGGTATGAATAGTGCAGATTTCTTGGAAATCAAAGGCATTGAACAATCTAAAATTTCAATCCAGAAAGACCTTCCAGAATTATCTTCCAAATATCTATACAGGCAATACAAGAGTAAGAAGCTTAAATGTGGCTCTTACAAAATATATTTCGACCATGAATAGTTTTTAAAAAGTTTCCTTTTTAACATATTCAGTACAAAGTCATGATGATGGATTGTGTTGCTTAAAAGTTGTGCTCTCTTTCTGGTAAAACATTGGGCAAAGTTTTCACCTTTTCAAAATTGGACAGATGATCTGCTGACTTAAAAAGGATTCAAGTAATGTATTTCTTAAGATTTGATGCTGCATGCAGTTTAGCAAGTTAGGCATACATTATGTTATGGAATTTACATTGTGAATGCTCAGTTTGAGTTGGACTCCACAACATTGTTTATTTGCAGTTTCTACTAGTTTGAGCGTGACCATCTCATCTTCTGGAGCCAACCTAGCTGGACAGCCCTACTCCCTCACATGCAGTGCCAGTGTGTCAGGTGGAGGTAGTGCTAGCTATATTGTCTGGCTGAAAGGAACAACTACAGAGATGGAGATGAACAATGTGACTACCTTGACACTGACATTTCAGTCATTGAATGCTACTGATGAAGAAACATACACTTGCCATGTTGAAGTAGACACTTTAGTGAAGATCAGCAGCATAGAACTAGAAGTGGTCACATATAATCCAAGTAAGTTTATAGAAAGTACGAGTCTCACTTTAGGTTATAGTAGTAGGAACTGTGTCATCGCATAATTTTTGGTCTTCATTATATTTTAGTAACCTCCGTCACTACCACTCCACCTAGCCCCACCCGTATAGCTGGTGCTGACTCGCTTACGCTCACCTGCACTGCTAATATAATATCTGGCACCCCCTCCTTTAGCTGGACAGGACCAGAGTCACAGGGCCCCACTCCTGTAGCAGCTGTCCGTGGTTCTACTACATTCACAGACTCTTTTGTGCTGGGGAGAGTGAAGGAAAGCTACAGAGGAACCTTCACTTGTCAAGTATCAGTGGCCACATTCACTGTTGAAGCCACAGTCACTGTAGATGTGCAAGGTGAGGTGACACTTTCAGCTTCTAAATATTATCATGTTTTCACTATGTGCAGTTCCATCCATAAGTGTCTTCGTAACTGGCAGTGTTGCTGCAATAGCTCTCCGCAGCTACACTCTCACCTGCACAGTGACTGCTCCTTCTACCCTCAACCTTACTTCACACTCCTATCAGTGGCTGAGGGATGATGTGACACTGTCAGAGGAGACAAATCAAACCTTAGTCTTTGTTCCACAAGCTATTGAGGACAGCAGGGAGTACAGGTGTCAATATGCAGCCACATCTCCTTACCTCAACAACAATGTTGATGTAACAAGTGCTGCATTCAAAATCACAATTACATGTTAGTAATAATAATTAGTAGGCATAGGAACTGTGCTTTCAGCTTATAAATATTATCATGTTTTCACTATGTGCAGTACCATCCATAAGTGTCTTCGTAACTGGCAGTGTTGCAGCAATAGCTCTCCGCAGCTACACTCTCACCTGCACAGTGACTGCTCCTTCTACCCTCAACCTTACTTCACACTCCTATCAGTGGCTGAGGGATGATGTGACACTGTCAGAGGAGACAAATCAAACCTTAGTCTTTGTTCCACAAGCTATTGAGGACAGCAGGGAGTACACGTGTCAATATGCTGCCACATCTCCTTACCTCAACAACAATGTTGATGTAACAAGTGCTGCATTCAAAATCACAATTACATGTTAGTAATAATAATTAGTAGGCATAGGAACTGTGCTATATAAATATATAATTATCTCAATATTCTAGTGGTTGCTCCTGCCCCTTTAATCCTGAAAGGATCATCTGGAACTAAATCAATATTTCTCACATGGTGGAAGTCATCTCAAGATGTTGTGGATATTTACATTATAGCTTACATAAGCTTTATGGGCTGTCATACTCCATCACATAGTGTGACTGTTCGTGCACCAGCGAGAAGTTACAATTTGACTTCTCTGGAAGAATCTTTAGAGTATAGGATAACCATAAGAGCTGTGAATATTGCAGGATCTTCACATACTACTTATGTGGGAACTACACTTGCCACTGGTGAGTCTCAGATGGATCAGAATTATTAAATTTTAATAGCCAGTGAACTATGTTTTTTGTCCAACAGTTCCCAGTTGCTGTGTTCCCCCACCAATATCTCAGTCTGTGAGCCCTACCAGTATCACTATCAGGTGGGAGCGCGAGGCCTGCCTCCTACGTAATGGACAGAGCAGACATTACATTGTCATCTACAGAGAGACTGCATCCAGTACAATCATAGCAACAGCCACTATCAGTATTGTTGCCAGGACTTACACTGCTAGTGCACTCTACCCTCATACTTCATACACATTTGAAGTGGCTCTTGTTAATGAAGTAGGGACAGGTCCTTACACTGCCACTGACATCTCTACCAGCACTCCTACCAGTAAGAGTAATGGCTATAATATTTATAAATACTTTAATTGCATTGCTATCCACAGATGTTGGTCTCCTCCTTGGTGGTGTTCCTAACCGCAACAACAGTGTGGTGACCCTGACTGTCAAAGGGAGAACACATCTGCTCTCTTCTGCCTCACCGACCGTGCCACTTGCTATAGGAGGAGTGATAATGATGTTGGTGCTCTTGGTAATTGGAAGTTTCCTAGAAGATCTCCAGTTAATATGTCAGTTCCTTTAGCTGACATGTTTTATAGAAGTAGAGGAGCCAATGCAGTCTTCTTCATCATATAGGTGCTGCCTTAGGGCCTACTGGAGTGTTCACCTGGGCTATACCAGACAGTCAAGACCACCCCCAGCAAGTGTTTGTTGGGATATACCCTCCAGAGGCTGGTACAGTAACTAAGCATCTCATACTAGTGTGTATTGCTACTCTACTGTAACTCTCCTCAGGCTCACCCCTCATAACATCTCTGACTTACAATATCACATCAGGTGTTCTCACTTGTGAGTCCACTGGAGGACCTGCCAGCAGCGTCACTTGGAGCAGGAGTGGCCCCTCCTACCAACAGAGCCAGAGGGTTGTGGACACATCCACTGCCACCTACCACAACCTCCTCTCCGTCACTAGCTCTCAGCTAAGCCACTACAGTGGCTCCTTCAGCTGCTCAGTCAGTAATAGCAGAGGAAAAAGTCGAAGCACTACAATGGCATATCAATGTACAAGTTCTATCATTATTACTGAAAAGAATTTTAGCTTTTCTCTTTCATCTTTTAGCAATTGGATTATCTGGACATCGTAGTTTATATCCGCTTGGATCATCTGCAAGTGTCACTTGCTTTAGCAACTTGACAGTGCAAGAAATGCAATGGCTGAATGCTTCCAGCAATGAAGTATTGCTATCTATTTCTAGACAGCAAGAACTGGTTCTAAACATAGAGAAGATCACCAGTGACACGCAATACATGTGTGAGATCACCATTGACCTACCTACTGGAAATACTGTGGTCGACAGGCAAAGTTTTATGGTGCATTCCTATAGTAAGTGCATTCCTATAGTAAGTAACACAGACAATTTGTTTGTTTTTATTAAATAGGTTCTAACTTTGACCCCATTAGAGCCTATGGTACGACCTCTGACCTCTATCATGATCAGTGATACCAGATCATCAGGAGCGACTGTTCAGTGGATGTTTGTAGGGCCTTTTAATTTACAAAAAGAGACTTGTGTGGTGATGTATGGAACTACTTCAAGACCACTAGACAGCAGGAGCTCAGAGGTGACTGCTGATGGTGGGAGTCAGACCTACTCTATACCACTCCACTCACTGGCTCCAGCAACGGATTATAACTATGTCATACGGTGTAGAAATGAGTTTGATAGTGCTGGAATTACAAGTGCAGAAATGTTATTTAGAACTAATGACAGTGGTAAGTTAAGGAGTGTAAACCTGTATATATAATATGCATAATCGTGGTTTGTACAGAAGCTGGACCTGTAAAGGGAGTAACTGCAACATCTCTTGATGACTCTATTCTGGCCGTAACAGATTACATAACCAGTGATGGAGAAGTGACTAGCCACACAGCTAGTGGCCTAGGTAGAAGTGAGTGTGGATGTCATGTTATAATGTTGCAGTGGCTGACTGAGTGATTATGCAGTTGCTGGTGTCCCCTACAATGTCAGTGTTGCAGCTGTGAACATGGCAGGTCCAGGAAGACTCAGTTTTATAATACATTTTACTAGAGAACTTGGTAAGTCTTTCATTCATACCTTGGTTACGTAAGTATGTGATGTAAATATCAATATTTTATATATAGAACCAAGTATTTCACCCAAGAATGTTCTTGTGACAAGGATGTCCACCAGCATGATGACAGTGTCGTGGACCGGGCTGACTCTGTCAGAAGCACGTGGCTTCATCACTCACTACACTGTAGCCTACTTTCCTTCATCAAGTGGCAGCAAACGACAAGAACCCAACACCTTGTACAAGACTGTGAACAATGACTCCAGTGAGATCACCATTGAAGGTCTGGATAAAAATACTGCCTACGGTGTGCAAGTCTCTGCTAGTACTACTGCAGCTAGAGCTGGAGGTTACAGCACATTGACAGTCATTCCAACTCCTGGTATATATTATAATTTTGTGTAATTGAGAAGGGGAATAGCATGAGGGGTGTAGAGTTTTGCTCAGAGGGGATTTACTAATGCTGGAGGAGTGGGATAAGTTAGTATGACCCGACTATATTTGCCAGAGTATAACTACACGAAGTTTAGGTCATGCCCCTCCCCATCCAAATTAACCATAATTGTTGAAGAAGAAGTCTCACATTCTATCTAGCAGCATGAAGGAGCTAGAGGATGCTCTGACCTCAACATGACTGATCTTAGTGTTGTCAATTCCATCTTCTTTCTCCAGCCTTGCACTTACTTCTGCTTACTCTATACATTTTTATTCCAAGAATTCTCTACAACTCTAAGCTTCAAAGCTTTGGTACAGCTCATATGCATAGTTTTGTACATTTCTCATCAAGGACGATGCAGCTAGTTTCAGTCATTGGTCACATGCTCCACTTGTGACCTTACCAATGTTCAGTTCGACTTATTTTTTCCCCACCAAATTATTGCACCCCTGAAATGGAGGGGAAGATTTAGAGCTGTTACAACCTATACTCCAGAAAATGTGGTACTTGTCTTGTTTATATATTGTTTGTTAATTCCATTTATTTGTAATTAATTAGTCAATGGAAGAGAAGACATTGGGACCATCGTTGGTGCAGTGGTTGTGACAATGGTTGCAGTGGTAGTCATAATTGTGATGGTCATTGTGTTTGTAGTCAAGACAAGGAAGACAAGGTTAGTGAACACACTTAGATTATTTGTGTAGACTAACACACTGTGCCTGTTGCTGGCAGAAACATTAAACCATTTCTTTGTTACTAACTACACAATGAATGGAAATAAATTTACTCAATAGAGAAACAGGAAAGTAGAACATGAAATAATAATAAAATTTAAAAAAAAATATAATAATAATAATAATAATAATAATAATAATAATAATAATAATAATAATAATAATAATAATAATAATAATAATAATAATAATAATAATAATAATAATAATAATAATAATAAAATAATAATAATAATAATAATAATAATAATAATAATAATAATAATAATAATAATAATAATAATAAAATAATAATAATAATAATAATAATAATAATAATAATAATAATAATAATAATAATAATAATATAATAATAATAATAATAATAATAATAATAATAATAATAATAATAATAATAATAATAATAATAATAATAATAATAATAATAATAATAATAAAATAATAATAATAATAATAATAATAATAATAATAATAATAATAATAATAATAATAATAATAATAATAATAATAATAATAATAATAATAATAATAACAATAACAATAATAATAATAATAATAATAAAAATAATATTATTATTATTAATAATAATAATAATAATAATAATAGTAATACAGTACACCCCACTTGTTATCTGACTCAGTTAAACAGAATGATCGTAGATGTTTGGGTGAGGCTGACTAGAGATTTGCATCTGACAGTTTGCTATATATATAGGGCCAGCAAAAAGAAGAGCATTGTTTTGAGTTGAAGTTACAATGATTTTCTCAATAATCAACTTGAAATTAATTTACTCTCTCACCATTTAGATGCTCTAGTCTTCATCAGGAATAAAATTTCAAGTTCACTATTGAGAAGGTCATTGTAATCTTGTTATGTCAACTGGGAGTTCATTGAGAGTTGAAGTTAACTATTCTTGCCAAGATATCCTAAGGAGCCACTCTAGCTGCACTCGCAGAAGAGTAGTGCATTAGAAAGACAATCTCTGAAAAGAGGGCAAGGCAACTCCCAGTCAGTGGGACCATTGTTAAGAGAGAAGGCAGCAGAATTTGATGAAAAGTTACATAGAGGAGAATCAGAAGCATCACAATCTTCTGGCAATATTGATGGTCCTAAGAAGTGAGACATCTGTCATAAGAGAAAAAGCATAATAGTCTGAAGCAACTCGTGGAACTTTTATACAGAACCTACATGTAGTTGTGATGAATGTTATGAATGTATGTGTATTAAGACAGCATGGCAGCTACTGAAGACACAGCTCCTAGGACCAGGAAGTAAGCTAGACAGCATGGTAGCTACTGAGGACACAGCTGCTTCTCCTCCTAGGACCAGGAAGTAAGCTAGACAGCATGGCAGCTACTGAGGACACAGCTGCTTCTCCGAGAAGTAAGCTAGACAGCATGGCAGCTACTGAGGACACACCTGCTTCTCCTCCTAGGTCCAGGAAGTAAGCTAGACAGCATGGCAGCTACTGAGGACAGAGCTGCTTCTCCTCCTGGGAACAGAAAGTAAGCTGCTCACATCCCAAGCCCTTTATACAAATAAGATAGTAGCAAACACCCACTAGGAATTATATATAGTGAGTTTATAATAACACTTGTGCATTTTTCATTTCCGAATTTTTTCCTTATCCGAACTAGAGTAAGTTCCAATATGTTTGGATACACGATGGTATACTATAATAGTAGTAGTAGTAATAGTAGTAGTAGTAGAAGAATAGTATGATATTGGGGCATAACTCTTACATGTACACACAGTAGTGTTCCAGCTTATGATGAGAAGTCCAGACTCCCTCTCTCTAGACTGGAGATCATGACATCAATGATGATTGAGCTTCAACAACACTAAGAAGTCCTTGCATACTCCGCATCATTATTCACATACTGCATACATATGCCTAACTGACGGGTAACTGTTCGACATCAGAGCGATCCTGTGCTTCACGACCACTTGTTAACAAATGGCAGCCTTACAAAAGAATGATTATAATTAGCAGTAACGGACAGGTTGTACTTTGCTGTGAATGGCCTGAAGTTTTGCAGCCCATCTTCAACTTGGATTTCTGTTAATGAACAGAGCAAAATTTACGGTCCAATTTTTTTTTTTTTTCCAAGCCCCCTCTGAGGACTACTCCCTACTGTCCAGGGTAACTGATGCCTATCATGGGGAAAATATCTGATCAGCTATATAACTGCTTTGCAAGTTTGGACCGAATGCCATGTAGTACCAGTTCGACATCTGATATAAAGGACCCCATAATTCTGATATCAGCTTATCAGGTTATGATACTTTTTATGCTGCCATTTTATGCTGCCATTTCATTGTATACTGGTTGAGACAAGAAGTCTGAATCCCAATTGGAGCAAAATAGAGCTTCTTTCGGTTAAAAATGGAAGATTTCCATAAAAGTGTATACAGGGCACATAAATACTTTTAACTCCGTCAATTTTTGTCCAGTATATAATCTGAAATTCTTTCTTGGCTTCCCTTTCTTCATGTAATCGAGTCTATTCTGTTTTCTCACCTCATCTATATAGCAGTAATGAAAATTTGTGGGTACTCTGTAGCACCATAAATGGCAAGTGTTGGCAGACACATATATAGTTAGGGTGTAAGACGTTTTTTTTATGACCTCAGTGCTATTGTCAATAATTAAGCTATAATTACAAATATCATTGGAATGTCAGAGACTTTCTCAAGTGAGTGGAAGATCCTTGTTAGTAGGAGGGGAATGGTATCTAAGCCCGTTGCACCATCACTGCATGTAACAAGGATATGGCGGTATCAGACCCTCATGCTCCTGATGCAAAGCATTTGAACATCAGGTCTGTCATGGAGATTTGCACCATCACTGCATGTAACAAGGATATGGCTGTATCAGACCCTCATGCTCCTGATGCAAAGCGTTTGAACATCAGAGATTTGCACCATCACTGCATGTAACAAGGATATTGCTGTATCAGATGCTCATGCTCCTGATGCAAAGCGTTTGAACATCTGGGTCACGGAGATTTGCACCATCACTGCATGTAACAAAGATACGGACCCTCATGCTCCTGATGCAAAGCGTTTGAACATCAGGTCCATCACTGAGATGCAGCAAGGACAAACCAGCCTAGAGTGTTTCTGTGGACAGATGGACATCCTTCCTCCAGTAGTGGCAAGTGATCTCTTCCTTGGCAGAATGTGAACAGGTGATCATTTACAGGGGTGGAAGCTGCTTAGATTCGGACATTGATTCCGGAAATGAAGATGTTGAGGCTCTCACTAGAAGGGACCTGAAAGGAAGTTAGTGAAGAAATACATTAGTGAAGAAATACATTTTATTTTCCGTCCTTCTACTTTAACAGCTGTTTTCTCACAATGAGTGATTTTAAGTTTGTGTGCACAATAACTTGGCCATGCTTTGCTCCATTCCAGATATCATTTAAAAGCTCTTTTCTTGCCCAATTTACAGAATCTTCTAAAAATGCTATAGGTGGAGATACGAGCCCTAAAAAGTTGGTACACCTGTGTAAATTAACCAACCTATATATTTTACAAGTTCTGACCTTTTCCTAAATTCAAAATCCTATGCCTGTAGGTTCTCCAAGTGGTGTGTAAGGAGGGACACTTGCATTTTTGACCAACGTGTATTTTTTTCTTGTGTTTACCACTTTATAACTCTATAGATTCCGTAAACTTAATGGCATGGACTTGATATATAGCCGAAATCTCTCTTTGTGCTCTCTGTTGATACTAAAATATATTTCATAAGTATAACTATAGCCAAATTACGGGAGCTACAAGTGGAGGGACCTCAAAAACCTGAATGCCTGAATTGGCCGCATAAATATCTCCAGATTGTCAAGTGCTAGAGAGTTGAAATTAGCACCAGTGGTAGAGGAAGCTCTACTCTATTCAATGAGTGTTTTCATTAGGCATTAAAATGTAAGTACGTGGTCAAGCGCGTGGGTGAAAAATGGATTTCGTTAATAATCCATAAAACTTATTTTGCCTGTTCTGTTGTTTTTTTTTGTTTAGAAAATCAACCCAACAACATACAGCTAGCGGGATAAATGTACAAGGGCCGGGTAAGGCACTACTGCGAGTATGATGCTCTGTGTCATTGTAATGGTGATGGCAAGTGTAGGAACTGTGTGTGTGTGTGTGTCAAGGAAAGAAGGCAGTGTAAAAATTGTTTGCCAACCCGTAGAGGCTGTTGCTCGAATATAAAGCAAAAATCAGCGTCTCTCGACCTTGACCTCACCAAAGCCCTTTCGGCTACACCAGGTTCAACCAGCCACAGCCCTCTTGTCCTAAATCTGCGGTCTCCGCTGATCTTACTACTTTAACTACGTCATCCTGAATGTTGCTGAGTAGTCCATGCCAGATAAGTCCACAATGACAAGGTCAACTCCATTTATTGCCCATCCACTGCCTTCCCCAACACCATTAGCTGCTAACCACTTCATATGGGGTAGCTGTGTTTCAGCTACCTTCACTGCCTCACTATCTGCAGATATTGTACATTGGAAAAAGAACATCTTCCAGGTCCCCCTAGCAAAAAGTTTGTCAAAGAACTCAGCAGATTATTTAGAGCCTACACTGAATGTTCAGCACTAGAGTCTGTTGCTCTAAAGGCCATCACTGTGTTGTCTGTTCTCACACTTCAAAAATCATCATGAATCCCAAACCTAAGGAACTCTCCTTGTGTCTGGAATGCCGTATGTCAGTTTGGGTCAATGGGGACATCTCCAGCCTCATTGAAAGGGCAGGAGTCTTCAAAAGCAACTCCAATAGGGTGTCTCCCGATTCAAATGAGATGAGAATCTGGCACGTGCATTCTCCAATTTGATTTTCAAGGGGAAGACTTGGACCTGCTCTCCAACAAAGGGGAGGGTGGTGTTCTGCATGCCAGCGACCTGGCTACCCAAGGATGATCCAGCCGTGACAGTATTAGATCCAAACATCCTATTGCTCAGCCTGCCTCCGTTGATGCTCTACTTCATGATAGCCAGGAGATGGTACATCCTGTGATTTTTGACAGTATCGATGCCAGCAGTGTTCGTAAGGCTGCTCTGGCTACCAAAGGGGCTGCTGGCCCATGGCCCATCAGGGCTTGATGCCCACTGTTGGAGGAGGCTATGCACATCTTTCCACTCAGCCTCTCAAAACCTATGTCAATCCCTTGCTCTGTTCGCAAGATGCCTCTGTGTCTCATATGTGGATCACAAAGGTCTCTCTGCCTTCCTGGCATGCCGTCTCATTGCATTGGACAAATGTCCTGGTGTCCGTCCGATTGGGATTTGGGAAACGGCTTGTAGGATAATAGCAAAAGTCATTCTCTATGCTATCAAGAGTGATGTTCAGGAAGCTGCAGGGGCCAGACAACTTTGTGCAGGGCAGATTGCTGGTATTGAAGCGGCGATCCACTCTGTGACTGACAATTTCCACTCAAATGACACAGAAGCTGTCTTGTTGGTCGACGCCAGCAATGCTTTCAACACCCTTAACAGGGAAGCTGCACTTCATAACATCCACCACGTCTGCTCTGCATTAGCAAAGCCTCTAATCAACACCTATCGAGAGGCTACTGAGCTATTTGTAGATGGCATCACTCTCTCTTCAGGAGAGGGCGACTCCCTGGCTATGCCCATGTATGCTTTGTCCACTGTCCCCCTTATTTGATCAACTGCATATAGCTGATGACCTGAAACAGGTGTGGTATGCTGATGACGCTTCGCCCTCCGTAGGCCTAGCCTCTATTCGTGCATGGTGGGACAAGCTGTCCATAGTGGGTCCAGCCTTTGGTTATTATGCCAATGCTACTAAGACCTGGCTACTAACCAAAGAGCAGCATTTGGAAAAGGCTAAGGAAATTTTTCAAGGCTCCAATATCAACATCACTACACATGGTGGACGACCATACCTCGGGGCTCCCCTGTGAACCAGAGCTTACATCCAGCGATATTTCAAACAGAAGGTCAACGTGTGAGTCCAAGAATTACATCTGCCAGTGACATCGCCAAAGCATAACCACATGCTGCCTATGCTGCTTTCGTTCATGGTCTTGTGCACAAGTTCTCCTTCCTATCCAGAACTACTTCTATCACTGATTCCCTCCTTTGCTCCCTCGAACAATGCATTCATTCCACCCTAATTCCATCAATAACTGGCAGAGCTCCCCCAAATGACTTTGTTCGTGACCTACTTGCCCTACCAGCTAGACTGGGTGGCCTTGGCATCATCAACCCAACCAAGACAAGTCTCTCTGAGTTTCGGGCTTCTGTATCAATCACTAAGCCACTATCCACCATCATGACTGCACAATGTCGGGAATACTCGTATGAATGCATTGAAGCTCAGATCACAGCGAAACAGGAGGAATACAACCTTAGGCGTAACCAAGTGAAGGAAGCGGCATCTTTGATTTGGAATATAGTTCCAGAGACCTTGCAACGTGCCATGGATTTGGCACAAGAGAGGGATGCCTCGAGCTGGCTCACCTCACTCCCAATTAAAGAATTTGGATTTTCTCTCCACAAGGGGATACTCTGGCACTCAGATATGGCTGGCCACCCCTCAACACTCCAGCTCATTGTGCCTGTGGCACCCCCTTCACAGTGCAGCATGCTCTATCCTGCCCCAAGGGAGGTTTCCACACCCTGCGGCACAATGAAGTGCAGGACCTTACTGCTAACTTGATGGCAGAGGTTTGTCGCGATGTATGTACTGAGCCTAACCTAGAGCCGGTCACTGGCGAGGCTCTTTCTGGTGCATCTGCCATCACTGTAGATGGAGCTAGACTAGCTAATGGATTTTGGGGAGGATGGTACGAAAGAGCTTTTTTTGATGTTTGAGTGTTTAATCCTCATCCTCATCAAATAATCAAAGAATCTCCAGCTGCTACCGTAAACATGAGAACATCAAGAAAAACGAGCCTATGACCAACGCATCCGAGAGATAGAGCATAGTACTTTCACTCCTTTAGTCTTATCCCTCACTGGGGGAATGGGTGCTGCAGCCACAGTTTGTTACAAGAGGCTTGCCTCTATGATCGCCCAGAAGAGGGATCAATCAAACAGCAGAACCATGTCCTGGCTGAGATGCTCACTCTCATTCGCCCTCCTTCGCTCTTCCATCCAGTATATACTTATGAGGCGACGCTCAGCAGGTGTATACCAGACAACTGTTGCTGCCAGTGGACCTGGTGATTTCTGAGGCACAATTCACTGACTAATCTCATTTTTTGGTTTTGATTACTTTGGTTATCTCATCATGATATTATATTGTTCGTTGTTAAAAAAATAAAAAATAAAAAAAATTAAAAAAATTAAATCATTTTCCACCCACATGCTTGACCATGTACTTACGTTTTAGCACCTAATGAAAACACCTAATGAAAACACTCGTTGAATAGAGTAGAGCTTCCTCTAAGTCTAGCCACTGGTGGTAATTTCAAATCTTTAGCACTTTGCAATCTGGAGATATTTATGTGGCCAATTCAGGGATTCAGGCTTTGCAGTTCCCTCCACTTTAGGTCTAGTAACTTGGCTATAGTTATTATACCTATGAAAAATATTTTAGTATCAAAAGAGAGCACACAGAGAGACCTATCTTTTGAGCTATATATCAAGTCCATACCATGAAGTTTACAGAATCTACGAAGCTATAAAATGGTAACCACACGTAAAAATATATATATATATATGCCACTGTCTCCCCTTTAATTTGTAAGTGGTTATGTGACTGGTGCCAGAGTAATGGTGCAATAATGATGTCACCATAACTCCTTGGAAGTAGATTGGTCAAAATAAAATACGTTTGCTTACTTCAATGGAGCTGGTCAACCCACTTGTAGCTGGTTGTATTTGCTCTCTCTAATGGTGAAAAATAGTTCTAGTTTAGTAATCTGGCTAGCTCGACCATTCTTGCTACCAGTCACAGCTAGAGGTGCAGTAACTATTGAGGGGGTGGAGTGAGTTCAGTTAAGACCAGAGCTATGTGGGTTCAAAGAGAGGGGTAGTTTCGGCAAACTACAAACTTTATATGATGGGTCTAGAGTTTGTGAGATTACTCTCTATGAATCTCATTACAGCACTTCCTATAGTATTCTAGATACCGTTCCTAACATAACTAGCATGGGTTATGGAAAGACGTCGCCAATTTGTTCAATTATTTTTGTCCCCCTTTAATTTTTGTCAATAGGTCAGTATCTATAAGGACAGATGCTCCTACTTGCAATACCAATGAGTATGAAGAACTAGAGATCAAGAAAAGTCCCTCACACTACGAGGTACCTGTTCTAAATAGAGTTGAAGAAATCGAGCTCAAGGAAGGTCCCTCTGAGTATGAAGTACCTGTTCTAAATGGAGCTGATGAAATTGACCTCAAAGAAGGTCCCTCTAACTATGAAATACCTGTTTCGAATAGGAGTGCATTGTCTAATCAACCAGGTAGGTTTAATATGAAGACGTATACTGCACATGGTAAAAATACCACATCACCAAACTTTGGATTCAGAGGAAGGCAGGAGGTTGGAAAGGAACTCCAAGTGATGGACTTTACGAGACAATATTTTAACACCATTATGTAGCTTACACCCTTTGTAGTTAACACTATTTTCTGTATGGGTTGTTGCAAAATTCATTGAGGCAGGATTGTGATAGACTGTGACCTTTATGTGATTTGTTATTATTAACATTGTTGTGGTTATATATTTATCATTTACTATGATGTCACCATTGTTTAGTATACACTATAAAATACCATGTTTTCATTTACAAACCAGAGTGCTTTTGATAATGTCTTTATATTACGTGCAGTAGACAGTACCAGCTCAGACGGTACATCTGGTGACAAGGATACATCTGGCAAAGAGGACTAACTGTCCAGTGGGAACAGAGAATGGCTGCCATCCACGGATCCATCTCAGAGTTCAGCCTCAAGAAGGAGAACTGAACAGAAGTGAGCTGTCCTTCTTTCGGCATGTGAAGTGGCAACATTCAAGCTGGTTAGGACACTGGTGGACAGCACTGAATTAGAAACTACCAGTTACTCTCAGTTGGTACAGGTTCTAAAGGACCACTACATCCTATTCCATCCTGCATCATGCAACGTCTGAAATTTAATAGAGCACCAGGAGAGTCTCTTTCGAAGTATGTAGCAGCATTGCGAGCTTTAGCGGAGCACTGTCAGTACAAGGACACTGTGAAGGAAATGCTATGCAATCGTTTGGTTTGTAGAGTCAACCATGATGGAATACAGCAGCAGTTGTTGGCTGAAAAAAGACTACCTTTGAAAAGGCATCGGAGTTGGTCTTGGCTGTTATGTCTGCAGAAAAGGACACTCCAGCAATCAGGACAGCCAATGGGAGGCAACCACCAGCCATGGAGGTGCATCACTTCCATATTCCATTGAGGGTCCCATTGCAAATTCCAAAATGCTGAATGTCATATTTGCAAAAAAATTGGACATGCATGCAGGAAAAAGCCATGGGCAAGCAAACAAAAGAGCACCGGAATAAAGTCAAAATACAATGACTCTACGAAGGCAGTGGACAGTCTTATTCTTATTTACCATGGCTAGTAGCAAGCAAAAGGCATTCTGGTAGATGTTTACATTAACCAAGTGCCAGTAGAAATGGAATTTGATACTGGTCCATCACAAAGAAAATGTATGAGAGGATATGGAAGAGGACTCCCATCCAAAAGCTCCAAGACACTGATGCCAAGTTGCAGACTTATACAGGGGAGAAAGTGCCCTTGCAGTGGACCAGCATTTGTCACTGTGGAGTTGGGTGAGAAAAAGGTGGTGTTAAATACACAAGTGGTAGAGCGGAAAGGATCAAACGAGATTGGATTATAGCACTCAAATTAAACTTTGGGTAAATCAACAGTCTGGTGGGTAACAACAGTTACAAGTGTTGGTACACAAGCATGCAAGCTTGTTCAATAATGAGATTGGTACAGAATCAAAGTGAAGCTACATGTAGACCCAGAAGTCAAACCTATGTTTTTCAGAGCTAGTTGAGTCACTTACCCTCTTAAGGAGCAAGCTGAAACAGGTTTGAGAGACTGGAAAGCACAGTCATAATTTCATCTGTCCAGTTCTTTAGTTAGGCTGCATCTATAGTCTCTGTAATGAAAAGCAATGATACTGTAAGAATCTGTGGCGCCTATAAGGTTACCATTAACTTTGTTTCTCAGGTAGACACTTATCCTTTGCCTAGAGTGGAAGAGTTGTTTGCTGCTCTGAATGGAAGGTATTTCACTAAACTTGACATCTCTCAGACTTACCACAGTTGGAGTTAGAGACTGACTCTAAATAGTATGTCACTGTGAATACGCATAAGGGCAGTACAACAGGTTACCCTTTGGAGTATCAATTGCTCCATCTATTTTTCAAATGTACATGGAAAACCTGTTACAAGGGTGCAAGGGTGTTTCTGTCTATCTAGATGATATTTTAGTGACTGGGAACACAGCAGAAGAGCATATGGAAAATCTTGATTGTGTCTTGGGCAATCTAGAATTAGTAGGAGCTCGATTAAACAAGGCTAAACACTCATTTATGATACCTAAAGTTGAATACCTTGGGAATGTGATTGACAAGGATGGTTAGCACCCACTGAAGATAAAATTCAGGCTATCAAAGAAGCCCCAAGACCAACTAATATCACTCAGTTGATCAGGCTATTGTAGTGGCTAAGGATATGTTACACTATTGGTTATCATAATGCAAAACCTTATCATAGCATGTGATGCATCTCAATATGGTTTGGGTGCAGTCCTATCACATGTAATGGACAATGGCTATGAAAGACCAATCGCTTACCCTTCTAGAACTCTGAGTTCAGCTGAGAAAAATTACTCGCAGCTAGAAAAGGAAGTGTTAGCAATAATATTCGGTGTTACCAAATTTTATACCTACTTCTATGGTAGACCATTTATTATTGAGTCTGGCCATCAATCTCTGTCGTACCTGTTTAAGGAATCTAGATAAGTTCCACCTCTTGCCATCATCACGAATTCAACGATGGGCACTTACTCTGAGCACTTATTACAGATATACAATACACTATAAGGCTGGGAAGAAGTTAGGGTAATGCTGATGCCTAGCCTTGTAAGAACTTCCTTAAACTACCAGGAGACCTCATTCATCTTTTTGCAAGAGACATACATTCCTCAGCTATTTCATGTCATGGAGCAAGTAAATCCTAATTGCTGGCACCTCTTAAAAATGCACCATCTGTTTCCATGTAAAAAGGAGTCTGCATTTGCTGATAAATGGACAGTCAGAGTGTGCCTTTTTTCCTGGTTGTCACTGTGTCACAAACTTTTCAGCTCCAGTGTTGAATTAGAGATATTGACTTGCTGTTAATTAGTATATAGTAAGCATACTTCTGAAGCTCCTTTCATTGCTCAACATGTGTGTGCACAGACTGAAATATGTCTTTTTGACAACTTGCTCTTCATGAGGAAGTAGTTTTGTTACTCCCCCCCATCTGTATTGGTCTTACTTCCAATACAATCATCTGCATTGACCTTACCAAAATTAAAAATAATTTCTGCATCATCATGACAAAAGTAATTGTTCCCATCTCCATAGCACGAGCACATGAGTAGTTATGTCAGAATGAAATTTCATTAACATTTTCTCTCCTACTCTATAGTCTAATTTTATTAATCCATGCTGGCAAATAAACAGTTAGGTACTGTTGAAAATATCAGAATCTGGAATCTGGAGTTGTGCATGTATATAGCTAGTATTCACTCAGGTGATCATTTCCAATTTAATCACAACTCCAAATCTAGAGCATATTGATGAATCATGTTGATGAATCGAGTAGCTATATATATCAGAATGAAACTCCAGCATCCTTTTCCATCAGCATAATTATTAACTATGCAGTTCATTCTCACTTCCATGTGCAACCAGCTTTCTATTATCTAGCTTCGAATCTGCTGCCATTTACCCCCGATTTTTCTCTTCACCACGACAAACATTCCTGGTTTACATAAGCCTTCTTTATTGACGAGAGGAAAGAATATACGCAGGTGGTAGGAAAATTCGACTCGTTGTTCAAAGTTCGAAACATGTCATTTATGAAAGAGCTTGATTCAATTGCAGGGATCAATGCCAAGGAGAATCGGCAGAGGAATATATCAGGAGTTTTATCAACTCGAACTGTGACTGTGACTATGGTATATACATTAACTACAGAGATGATAAGTGACCGACTTGTAGTGGGTACAGGAGACAAAACACTGTCCGAATGCCTCCAAGTCGACCCAGAGCTAATACCCCCCCAAAATGCAAGTTTGGCCTATAGGTACATGACAGTGTTTGATTATGACCCTTAACTCGAGTACAAATGCATGGATAGTATTGGGTTCCAGTTAATGAGAATAATGTTGAAAGAATCATAGATCTAAAAACATTTTTAATTACAGATAGGGGATTCTTCCCCAGATATTGTTTTCAAGCCCTGAATGTATAAGAATATATAATAGTATATATATTGCCACATCCAATTCCGGAGAGTATCATGTCAGATAATCTTTCAATATTGCAGGATCAAAAGAAGGATAATTGAACTGATTCAGAGTTGAGAAATGGTAAACAGGGGGTGCACTAGCCCAGCCTATATTGCTTGACACTTTTTAAAACTGTGGATGTTAAAATCCAGAGGGAAAAAACAAAGTTTATATCTTAGCTAAAACTCAGATGGGACTACTTTCTTTGTTGCTTTAAACTGCTTTTGGTGACTTCATGCATGCATAACACCATTGCTAAAGTAGTAAAAAAATAATAGAAATATTGAAAAAGCCTTCATTTAAAGAATTTATCTTATGAATATATGTATCTATCTCTGTTGCCTGTCACATACACTCTGGAGTACAATAGGTCAATTGACAACAATTTAGTACGAGAAGGCTCCTCTACAATAATTTTGTTTCTCGATTATGCAATAAAGCTTTTGTTAGGGATTGTCAGGCGAGAGATTTTGACACAATTAGACTAATGCCGAGAAGACGAACGATCAGGCTGTTTGGTATGGAGTTCTTTGATTCAGTGTAGTCCCCCACCGCTCAACTAGCTATAATGTGCAGAAACAAACAAATTACTTGAAACGAGAAAACAAATGCTGGTCTATCTCCGCCTCCTTGACTTTGTTGTTTTTGTTATTGTTATTGTTATTGATAAACTTTAGATTAAAGTAGTTATTTAAGTAGTTATTTGTGTTATTTATTTATTTATGAATATATTTGTTAGTTTTTTGTCTGTCTGTCTGTCTGTCTGTCTGTCTGTCTGTCTGTCTGTCTGTCTGTCTGCCTGTCTGTCTGTATGTATGTTTGTTTGTTTATTATTTATTTGCATTCTAATTATATACAGTAAGAGAAAAAAATACAAATATATTTGTTTGTTTTTAAAGCAAAGAAACAAGCTGCACCTGTGTAGACCATGACCAGTTAGATGACCCTTTACCATTTAAAATCCTTTTTTAAATGATTGGTGATTATAACATGGGATCATATGTGCGCACAGTCTTCTTTCCTTTCTCTTTCTAATGGGTAATATGTTGTTAGGTTTAAAAAAAACATTTCCCTTACATTGCTGTTACTACTAGTTTTCTTGGTTGCTGCATTCTCAGAACTCAGGTGACAAATAACTATGATGAATGATGATGAATGTGGTCCACATTGATGAATGTGGTCCACATTGAAAGTGTACGATGAATGTGGTCCACATTGAAAGTGTATGATGAATGTGCTCCATATTGAAAGTATGATGTGGGCACGCGGAGAAAAGTATTGTTGAATATGAACTTCAGAAAATTAGGGCGGAAAAGGAGAAGAATGTCCACATCTTCAAATTGTTTCTCCACTCTATAATGTGCAATTCAGTTACATTAGATAATAATATTCACAACTTGTGCATACGTGTATGTATGGTTGCTAGTTTTATTAAAAAATGAAGGCAACTTTGGCAATTTGAGCAGTGCCACATGCACATCACTTACCAACTTCAGGTGCACTCATTACATCAATGCAAATGACTAAGCTGTAGAGAAACAAAATATATCATTGATATTTTAAGCTGATTTTTCCTGCGACAATGACTTTTTCCCTTCAAACTCAGTGCTTTGCACATCCTTCACCCAGCTTCCAGGCCTTGAACTGTGGTGAGGTATAAATTTGAGAGTCACCAAACATGATTCAATGTCAGGGGTGTAAATAGAGAAGTTCATACTAGAAATTCTGTCAGTAAAATTACTAGCCCATATGCTTCTTTATTCGAAGATGGTGTGTTACGACGATTATGATTACTTCCCTCCTAGATTTCCCCATAGTAATACACGGTTCCCTTCTGTTTTCCCTTCTGTGTTCCAGCACGTTCGTAATAGATTTCCTTTCTGTCTTCCAGCACGTTCCTAATAGATACAAGTACACATTTCGCTGAATAGGTCCTACACTTATCTGCCATAATTGAAGCTCGCAGTGCTGTCATATTCATACTGGGGATTGTCAGGGAAATACTCTCACCTGACAGTGGCAGAACCAGCAGGTGTTGTTGACAGCAGAACATCACTATCTGTGGGACTAACAAAGGGAAATATACATGTGAAAGAACAAGCTCATGTGAACAAACAAGCCACAACCACACCACAGACAACAAGCAAGAACACTCACCTGACTGAGGAGTTTGTGACAATGGTTGACCCAAGTGAAGATGATTGGTCCAATCCACAGGTTATTAAGGAGACCAGTGATGTCAAACTGAACTGATAGAAAGAGTATAAAAAGAGACTATGTATAAGATAGAAACACGCTAAGGCCTATGCCCAAAAGAACTGGTACCTGATTATGTTGAACTTTAAGAACTGTTGTAAGAACTTTGTTGATAGTGTTGATTGACACTGTGTATGTGTGATTCTCTATCTGTATTTAATATATAACATACTTGTTTCAAGTGGGTAGCCAGTATCTCGGGGAGAGATACTGAGTTTGGCTTGGGATAAGATTTCTAGCAGGTGGCTAGGAATAGCTCCCAGGCGTCGGACGAAAGTGTGGATCTGACTGAACAGTTAAAGTGTCTGTTTCAGCAGAAGGACGACTTTCCGTCATAGTACAGCAAATATGTGCAACGATTGTGCTTTTAACGATAAAAGCATGAAACTTTGTACAGTGCTAAAGCATTATATGAAAAGGATTTTTGGCTATAGGGATATCGCAGATATGTCCTGTGAGAAAAATGGCTACCGTTTTTTCAAAATGGCCTTCAATAGTCGATACAATAATCACTATAGGAATATGATGTACTGATTATAAACTAACTGTGTCAAGGTAAATATGCTAGAAAGTCATTATGAGATGGAAGAGAAGTTTAGTCAGTGCAATTGCCACCACAAAAGCAAAGTGATGTGCATGGTAGAGCAGCTTTCTTGCACTTGCAGCGACCTCTGCAGCTCTTCTTGCAGCTACATTTTGTCAGCTCCCTACAAGCTTGTGCAGCTTCTGGTAATGTTGTCCAGTGTGCTTCCCAGCCTTCGTCGGTCTTCTTGCATCCCCATTCATTTGGTGATGGAAGTTCGGAGGCCTTGATTACCATCTGGGCCCAGTAGTAACCAGCCTGGTAAGCAGCCCTCTTGATATGCTGGGTAAGTGCAGCCTGCGTAGGTGGCAAAGACTCAATTGCCCTCCCTTTCTGGGTGAAGAACTGTTTCCTAGCCTCATTTACACACTCCTGGCTACTGGAACGGTCGTACAGCAAAATTACGAATCGCTCAAGTGGTCCAAGCCATTCCTGGACGGTTTGTGGAGTTGGTCTAGCTGCCAAGGCAGAGAATGCTGGAGTCACCTCTTTGTATGCCTTCCAGGTATCCCACGCAGTTTTCTTGCCTTTGCCTCAAAAGAAAGAAACTGTGTCGCATCCAGTGAAGGCATGGAACATTGGCAATGCAATGCACTTATCAGGACCAAGTACCTTGGCTATTTCATGTGCAGCAAAGAACCGAAAATTCTTCCCAACACCAAAGGCAATCCACAATTCAGCAAGGTCAAGCCGTTGAGCTGATGTTACTGCCAAAACTACAACATCAGTGTCTACTGTGTGTATTGACACTTTGTTGTGTCCATCCCGCACAGCATCCTCCAGATGGAGGAACATGTGGGTGTCAGCATCCTCATGGGTGCATGGAGCTAGAGACGAGATATCTTGCCGATTCTTACAAATCACATTGACATGATGCGTGGAGATGACCTGCTTGCAATGCCAACTGCCATTGTAACCAAATAGGAGAACAACTCAGATTTGTTGTCTGCAATTCGGAGAAATGCCGACCAATTTCCAGGAACTGCACTTGATGGCTCAACACGTCTCCTCACCACCTTTCCCCTCTTGCTTCGAGCACCAGCCTTCAAGCTGTCAGATATATACTCATCCCAGACAATGTCTAGTCTGGTCACATGCTGAAGCTGTGATGTGATATATGGCAACAAAAAAATCAGTTACATAGTCCTGGAAGGTTTTGGCAGTATGAGGTGGCAGCATGTGGACAATTGCAGCACCATCAAGAATGGTGCATGTAACTTCTCCAGTGGGACTATGGGGGACATTGACAGGTGTAAGGTCTTGTAAGCTGCTTAACAAGTCTGACTTTTTCCCTCCTCTCAAAACACCCATCTGCGAAAGTGATGGTGGGCAAGACTGGTTTTCATGCTGAAAGAACTTGTCAAGGTCACCATCACGAACTTGAGAGGCAATGTATAGCCTGGAAAAGAGAGAGCAGTTGTTCTTCAAGCTTGAAATCTGCTGCTGTTTGCTTGATTTTCCCTTGACTGGAGGCCGACTGAACAAAAGCAGGTTGTTGGTTTGATCGTATTAGAGATTGGTATCTCTGGTTGACCAGTCTCTCGTCCACATATGCCTCATATAGTTCAAGCCTACTTGCTCAATCTGCTGTACTGTGTCTGCCACTGCCGCATCTGCAATATTCCTGCTGTCCAGCACAAGAAGATCATTGCTGTCCTCAGTGAATGGGTTCCCCATATCTTCCATTGTTGTACTCAGTGCTTTCACATCTCGTGCAAAAGCTACTTGAGTGTGCCTTTTCTGCTTGTGGTGATGGCAATCGCTGTCCTACTTCTCCATGACTGAACTCTTAAACTCTCCAATCAAACGAGCCATCTCAGGACCAGACACCATCCAACGTCATAGAGCTGATGGGTTTTCGGTCAGGCCTACAGCTCCACCATCTCCTTTCACTGATGCATTGTTCTGCTCATGTGCATGGTCAATTGCAATTGCAGAAAACACATGCTTCGACTTCTTCACGGTGAAATTCCCCTTCACAAACTCTTCATAGACGTTGGGATGGCACTCCTTTAGTGAAACCATATCGCGCAAGTGAACTAGCACCCATCTGGAGTAATGGGTATGGTCCAAAGCAAAGAACCATGGAACAATCTTTGTCAGGGACTCTATGTAGAGTTGAAAGTTTCCCTCTCGTATGGCTCTCACATAGATCGTCAAAGCCAGTTCCAGCTGCAGAATAATGCGCCAGAATTTGAAATGGGGGCATGCAGCAGCCCTATCCGTGCGCCACTCTTCCATTGACATCACCTCACCTTCAGCTTCTTCTCTGTACTTAGCATATGCCTTCTGCAGGAGTAGATAGAGACTACTGGCTGTGACCTGATGGGTCCGTCGGGTATGTGTCACATGCGCTGCTTTCAAGAATGAATTTGCTGTTCCAGGTCCTGCAACACCGGCCTGAGTGAGTGCTCCTGTCCACCCACTGTCTTCCAAAAGATCTCCAAGTACCTTGAGAGTTGCCATCTCAATATGTAGTCTACCAAACATGATTACAAATTGTTTTTCACCGTGATTTTCGGGCCAGGTCCACTGAATCTGCTTTGCAAGCGAATACAGTGGCTGATCACACGCAAGAACTGGAACCTGACCTGGATTCAGGATTTCACCTGCTGTCTTCACAATGTTCATGGAGTGACGGATCATGGCTACTGACTTATCTTGGTCATGGAAGAGAGGTAACATGGAAATGAGAGCCACTTCACTGTCATCAGGCAGTGCTACTTGCTGACTAAGCATGATAAGCAGTCCAGGATATCATCTGATCCTCAGACAAGACATCCATGTCTATGTCAAGGACCTGTTTCAAATGCTCCAGCCATCTGCAATATACAAAGCTAATAAATTTATACATCAAAGAGTGAACCATAAACCAACCTATATTCCTCTTCCACTGCCTGTGATAGATCTGACAGTCAGCTTTGTTTGGGCCTGTTAGCTGTGGTACAGGTGGAGCTTGTTTGATGAGAGTAGCAGGAGGGATGCTGGTATAGGTCTCGGGCAGGCATGCAATTGGCCCCTTGGTAGCAGTATCACTGTGAGTCACAACAAGCTGAGGAACTCCACTGTTGTCTTTGTTGAAACAAAGACTGTGCAGTTCCATGGAATGCATCGTGAGCAGAAGTGGAGCTGGGGTTGTGATCTATGTTGTCAACTGCAGCAGTTGTGAAGAGGCCACATTTAAGCTCAGGAGGACAGACAGCATTTGCTACATGGTAGTGATGACATATCTTGTTGCCTAGCTCAGTTGAAATATCCAACACACGGCTGTATGAGATACTCAAACCCAGCTGGTACATAATATCCACTAGTTCACGCTTGCGAGTCTTGGTGTGAAGCATCACACCTAGATAGATGGGCAAGGGAGTTTCTCTTTCCTGGCTATGTTTGACTGTACTTGAAGCACGATTCTTCCGGGATCGCACCAAACTGTTGTGCATCAGCAACTGTGAAATGGTCAGAACTGGCTGGGTTGAACTTGAGTGTACTTCAATGTTAGGTCCACACAAAACCACAGCAACTAGAGACAAGAGAGAGGTTGGGACGGATTTTTCCTGGCATTTCATTTCAAACAAACCATTGAATTGGTTTTTCAACTTGAACATGTCTCTTCTTACTATCTACTATCTTAGCAGCCCTGGCAAGATGAAAGGCATCGTTGTCAGCATCATGCTCACAAGCCTTCCTCAGTGCACATCCAATATCTCTGTTAGAAATGAGGACTACTTCTCGTCCTTGCTTGTGAGGAAAATGTCCCAGTAGTCTGTCTTTGAGCTTGGTGGAGTGAATGCATCCAGTTACATCAGTTCCAAGCTGTTTTAGCCTTGTGCTGTAGAGGTTCACCAGATCTTTGAGTTTGAAGACAGGTGCAATAAGATCATCCATGCAAGTATCTTCAATGTACGACACCAGTTCAGCAAATGCTATACCATGGTTCACATCATCAGCATCAAAATCATGACATTTTTTTGTTTCGGAATCCCTTGCTTTGTTGTACAATGATGCCAAACACTGTACATGATACTGGGCATCTTGTGCAATCAGGTCACCTGAGCTCAGTTTGGCAAGCAGTTGCTCGTCCTGTAGTTTGATGGCACATTGTCTCACCTTGATGTCTATTCCAAAAGTTGATGCTTTGCTTAAGGACCTTCCAGCAGGTGCAGGTGCAGGCTTACCGCAAAAGAAACATGTCTCAATGGACGTTCGCAAATCTTCTGAACACCTACGACTAAATCTCATACAGGCTTCCGCATCACCATCTCTTTCTCTTCTCTGCTCGTCGTAGCTGGGTTTTATTGTACCAAAGTCTACACGAATCATGCCACCTGGCCAAGTGCTTCTTTAGTGTAGCCTCAACGCCCTCACCATCATCAAGCCGTGACAAATTTAAGGTCTTTGGCAAGCAACCTATGGCACTAAAACCCTTCAGAAGATCTGCAATTGTTGAGTAGCCTACCCCCTGTGTACCACGACGGGACTCAGCTGGACACTGAAGAGCCTCTGTTGAATCTTCCTGGCACAGAAAGCACTTGCTCCAGTCAGTTACCAGAACTTGCGCTGATGCCTGAGACCTAAGAGGATCTGCCACTTTGTAGATCTTTGCCATTACCACTCTAAGAGAAGGTAAGTATGGAGTAGCTATTGGGTTTACTTCTATTAACTATGTATATATACTTACCTTCAAAGAGGCCTTTGTCTTGCTGTAGCTACTCCAGCTGGTACCATGTGGCAGAATCACATGACTGTAGTCTCAGGTGGCAGAATTCCATGACTGTAGTCTCAGGAGTGTTGATGTTCTTACTAATTGTTCATGTAGATGAAAATTATGCCTCATGTAGGTAAAAATTAGGTCTAGGCCACAAGATTGTACCTTCTATTTACATGTGCCATACATTTTGTGCAATGGAGTCTGTTTCAAGAAACGATACTGAAGGTTCACTCTATCGTTGGCGGCCATTTTGAAAATCGCGCTGCCATTTTTGTTGTGGGTCAAATTAGCGATGGCCCTATAGCCAATAATGTTTTAAAAGGAATACTCTGACTGTTTCATGCTTTTATCGTAAAAGGCACATATTTGCTGCGCGTAACTGGGCGCCTATAGAATACCCCGCCCCCTTTAAATTCACCATAGCTCGGATCCCGATGTAGCGCGGGCACACACACCCTAGCAACCCGTGCGTATACGCTGTGACAAAGTGAGGTTCGTGGCAGCAAAGTATGGAAGTGTGTGCTCAGTGTTTTGCTGTTTTACTCTTTTATATGCTGGGAGGCTTATTTGCAGACGGACAGAGTAAGTCTAGCTTTGTCGCGATATAGCTAACGTAGCGTAAAAAAACATAGCTACTAGGTATCTCGGGCTAGGGCTGGGGATACGGCTAGGGCTAGTATATTAAGTATCTTAGTAATGTATCTTACTAATTAGCATTTTAGCATTTTTTTAATTACATAGTGTGACATTGTTGTAATTATGAATTGTAGCTGTGCAGTTGGTTCCCTTCACAGCTATCCCAATAATAACAGTGTCATCTCCTTGGAGGATATTGGAGAGTTGCCATCATCAAGACCACCATTTAATAGCAGTCAACTTGGAAATGTACTTGTCTGCATGACTGACAAGAATCCATGCTGTGAAACTAACAGATTAGGTGAATGGACTCATAATAATAAGAATATAGGTAACAGGGAAAAAATGAAAGACTACTTCAGGACCAGGGATGATGTCCAGCAGATCCATCTTAGTCGCAGAGCCATGTACACTGGGAACTTTCGTACTGGAGAGTTTTGTTGTGAACTTCGTGATGCTAGTGGCGCTACACAGACTCAATGTTTGGAGATAGGTATGGTGTAATTGTAAAGGCTAGCTAGGAGCTTTTTCACCACACTGGGTCAATGTTTAGATGCAGTTCCATCAGTGGTATACAAATAACAGTGACAAACTAATTATATCAGACTGCTAAAATAATCTAGGATAAAATGGACCATGTTCAGTCATTACCAATAACAATCCTAGTCATCTCCACAGTGATATATATAGCCCTGTACTAGAAGGGTGGCGAAGTTGGATCCAGGGGGAGAGAGAGGTGGGGGGGGGGGGGGGGAATGAAAGGAACAATTGCCACCCCCTCCCTTTTTCAGTAGGTGTGTGTGTGCGTGACATCAAATTACCCTCGTACAGTAGTAAGCAATGATTAGCAGTTTCATTGGATAACGTCAATTTGATGATCCCCTCATTAGGATTAGAGTTGTATTGTTAAAACACATAGAACCCAGCTGGGCTTCTAGCCAGCTGTCACATGACATGCTGCACATATTGCATGAGCTTGTCTACTGTATAGCCAAGAAATGACAAAAGACACTCTTTGAAATCCCTGGGGTTGACAAACAGTCAATAGTGATGCTATTTCTCCATTGCCAGATTCTGACTCACGCCGTTATCAGTGACGGTGATTGTATTAGAATGGAGTCCTCTGATCAGTATTATTTGAGTCAACTTCAAGTACAGTAAAATGCTCACTCCATGTATTTGTGATGTAATTCTTGGGTTCAACATGGTATGAATAGTGCAGATTTCTTGGAAATCAAAGGCATTGAACAATCTAAAATTTCAATCCAGAAAGACCTTCCAGAATCATCTTCCAAATATCTATACAGGCAATACAAGAGTAAGAAGCTTGGCTCTTACAAAATATATTTTGACCATGAATAGTTTTTTTTAAGTTTCCTTTTTAGCATATTCAGTACAAAGTCATGATGATGGATTGTGTTGCTTAAAAGTTGTGCTCTCATTCTGGTAAAACATTGGGCAAAGTTTTCACCTTTTCAAAATTGGACAGATGATCTGCTGACTTAAAAAGCATTCAAGTAATGTATTTCTTAAGATTTGATGCTGCATGCAGTTTTGCATACATTATGTTATAGAATTTACATTGTGAATGCTCAGTTTGAGTTGGACTCCACAACATTGTTTATTTGCAGTTTCTACTAGTTTGAGCGTGACCATCTCATCTTCTGGAGTCAACCTAGCTGGACAGCCCTACTCCCTCACATGCAGTGCCAGTGTATCAGGTGGAGGTAGTGCTAGCCATATTGTCTGGCTGAGAGGAACAACTACAGAGATGGAGATGAACAATGTGACTACCTTGACACTGACATTTCAGTCATTGAATGCTACTGATGAAGAAACATACACTTGCCATGTTGAAGTAGACACTTTAGTGAAGATCAGCAGCATAGAACTAGAAGTGGTCACATATAATCCAAGTAAGTTTATAGAAAGTATGAGTCTCACTTTAGGTTATAGTAGTAGGAACTGTGTCATCGCACAATTTTTGGTCTTCATTATATTTTAGTAACCTCCGTCACTATCACTCCACCTAGCCCCACCCGTATAGCTGGTGCTGACTCTCTTACGCTCACCTGCACTGCTAATATAATAGCTGGCACCTCCTCCTTTAGCTGGACAGGACCAGAGTCACAGGGCCCCACTTCTGTAGCAGCTGTCCGTGGTTCTACTACATTCACAGACTCTTTTGTGCTGGGGAGAGTGAAGGAAAGCTACAGAGGAACCTTCACTTGTCAAGTATCAGTGGCCACATTCACTACTGAAGCGTCAGTCACTGTAGCTGTGCAAGGTGAGGTGACACTTTCAGCTTCTAAATATTATCATGTTTTCACTATGTGCAGTTCCATCCATAAGAGTCTTCGTAACTGGCAGTGTTGCTGCAATAGCTCTCCGCAGCTACACTCTCACCTGCACAGTGACTGCTCCTTCTACCCTCAACCTTACTTCACACTCCTATCAGTGGCTGAGGGATGATGTGACACTGTCAGAGGAGACAAATCAAACCTTAGTCTTTGTTCCACAAGCTATTGAGGACAGCAGGGAGTACACGTGTCAATATGCAGCCACATCTCCTTACCTCAACAACAATGTTGATGTAACAAGTGCTGCATTCGAAATCACAATTACATGTTAGTAATAATAATTAGTAGGCATAGGAACTGTGCTATATAAATATATAATTATCTCAATATTCTAGTGGTTGCTCCTGCTCCTTTAATCCTGAAAGGATCATCTGGAACTAAATCAATATTTCTCACATGGTGGAAGTCATCTCAAGATGTTGTGGATCTTTACATTATAGCTTACATAAGCTTTATGGGCTGTCATACTCCATCACATAGAGTGACTGTTCATGCACCAGCGAGAAGTTACAATTTGACTTCTCTGGAAGAATCTTTAGAGTATAGGATAACCATAAGAGCTGTGAATATTGCAGGATCTTCACATACTACTTATTTGGGAACTACACTTGCCACTGGTGAGTCTCAGATGGATCAGATTTATTTAACAGCTAGTGAACTATGTTTTTTGTCCAACAGTTCCCAGTTGCTGTGTTCCCTCACCAATATCTCAGTCTGTGAGCCCTACCAGTATCACTATCAGGTGGGAGCGTGAGGCCTGCCTCCTACGTAATGGACAGAGCAGACATTACATTGTCATCTACAGAGAGACTGCATCCAGTACAATCATAGCAACAGCCACTATCAGTATTGTTGCCAGGACTTACACTGCTAGTGCACTCTACCCTCATACTTCATACACATTTGAAGTGGCTCTTGTTAATGAAGTAGGGACAGGTCCTTACACTGCCACTGACATCTCTACCAGCACTCCTACCAGTAAGAGTAATGGCTATAATATTTATAAATACTTTAATTGCATTGCTATCCACAGATGTTGGTCTCCTCCTTGGTGGTGTTCCTTACCGCAACAACAGTGTGGTGACCCTGACTGTCATAGGGAGAACACATCTGCTCTCTTCTGCCTCACCGACTGTGCCACTTGCTATAGGAGGAGTGGTAGTGATGTTGGTGCTCTTGGTAATTTGGAAGTTTCCTGGAGGATCTCCAGTTAATATGTCAGTTCCTTTAGCTGACATGTTGTATAGAAGTAGAGGAGCCAATGCAGTCTTCTTCATCATATATATAGGTGCTGCCTTAGGGCCTACTGGAGTGTTCACCTGGGCTATACCAGACAGTCAAGACCACCCCCAGCAAGTGTTTGTTGGGATATACCCTCCAGAGGCTGGTACAGTAACTAAGCATCTCATACTAGTGTGTATTGCTACTCTACTGTAACTCTCCTCAGGCTCACCCCTCATAACATCTCTGACCTACAGTATCACATCAGGTGTTTTCACTGGAGGACCTGCCAGCAGCGTCACTTGGAGCAGGAGTGGCCCCTCCTACCAACAGAGCCAGAGGGTTGTGGACACATCCACTGCCACCTACCACAACCTCCTCTTCGTCACTAGCTCTCAGCTAAGCCACTATAGTGGCTCCTTCAGCTGCTCAGTCAGTAATAGCAGAGGAATAAGTCGAAGCACTACAATGGCATATCAATGTACAAGTTCTATCATTATTACTGAAAATAATTTTAGCTTTTCTCTTTCATCTTTTAGCAATTGGATTATCTGGACATCGTAGTTTATATCTGCTTAGATCATCTGCGAGTGTCACTTGCTTTAGCAACTTGACAGTGCAAGAAATGCAATGGCTGAACGCTTCCAGCAATGAAGTATTGCTATCTATTTCTAGACAGCAAGAACTGGTTCTAAACATAGAGAAGATCACCAGTGACACGCAATACATGTGTGAGGTCACCATTGACCTACCTACTGGAAATACTGTGGTCGACAGGCAAGGTTTTATTGTGCATTCCTATAGTAAGTGCATTCCTATAGTAAGTAACACAGACAATTTGTTTGTTTTTATTAAATAGATTCTAACTTTGACCCCATTAGAGCCTATGGTACGACCTCTGACCTCTATCATGATCAGTGATACCAGATCATCATCAGGAGCGACTGTTCAGTGGATGTTTGTAGGGCCTTTTAATTCCATACAAAAAGAGACTTGTGTGCTGATGTATGGAACTACTTCAGGACCACTAGACAGCAGGAGCTCAGCAGTGACTGCTGATGGTAGGAATAAGACCTACTCTATACCACTCCACTCACTGGCTCCAGCAACGGATTATAACTATGTCATACGGTGTAGAAATGAGTTTGATAGTACTGGAATTACAAGTGCAGAAATGTTATTTAGAACTAATGACAGTGGTAAGTTAAGGAGTGTAAACCTGTATATATAATATGCATAATCGTGGTTTATACAGAAGCTGGACCTGTAAAGGGAGTAACTTCAACATCTCTTGGTGACTCTATTCTGGCCGTAACAGATTACATAACCAGTGATGGAGAAGTGACTAGCCACACAGCTAGTGGCCTAGGTAGAAGAGAGTGTGGATGTCATGTTATAATGTTGCAGTGGCTGACTGAGTGATTATGCAGTTACTGGTGTCCCCTACAATGTCAGTGTTGCAGCTGTGAACATGGCAGGTCCAGGAAGACTCAGTTTTATAATACATTTTACTAGAGAACTTGGTAAGTCTTTCATTCATACCTTGGTTACGTAAGTATGTGATGTAAATATCAATATTTTATATATAGAACCAAGTATTTCACCCAAGAATGTTCTTGTGACAAGGATGTCCACCAGCATGATGACAGTGTCGTGGACCGGGCTGACTCTGTCAGAAGCACGTGGCTTCATCACTCACTACACTGTAGCCTACTTTCCTTCATCAAGTGGCAGCAAACGACAAGAACCCAACACCTTGTACAAGACTGTGAACAATGACTCCAGTGAGATCACCATTGAAGGTCTGGATAAAAATACTGCCTACGGTGTGCAAGTCTCTGCTAGTACTACTGCAGCTAGAGCTGGAGGTTACAGCACATTGACAGTCATTCCAACTCCTGGTATATATTATAATTTTGTGTAATTGAGAAGGGGAATAGCATGAGGGGTGTAGAGTTTTGCTCAGAGGGGATTTACTAATGCTGGAGGAGTGGGATAAGTTAGTATGACCCGACTATACCTTGTGACCTTACCAATGTTCAGTTCGACTTATTTTTTCCCCACAAAATTATTGCACCCCTGAAATGGAGGGGAAGATTTAGAGTTGTTACTGCAACCTATACTCCAGAAAATGTGGTACTTGTCTTGTTTATATATTGTTTGTTAATTCCATTTATTTGTAATTAATTAGTCAATGGAAGAGAAGACATTGGGACCATCGTTGGTGCAGTGGTTGTGACAATGGTTGCAGTGGTAGTCATAATTGTGATGGTCATTGTGTTTGTAGTCAAGACAAGGAAGACAACGTTAGTGAACACACTTAGATTATTTGTGTAGACTAACACACTGTGCCTGTTGCTGGCAGAAACATTAAACCATTTCTTTGTTACCAACTACACAATGAATGGAAATAAATTTACTCAATAGAGAAACAGGAAAGTAGAACATGAAATAATAATAATAATAATAATAATAATAATAATAATAATAATAATAATAATAATAATAATAATAATAATAATAATAATAATAATAATAATAATAATAATAATAATAATAATAATAATAATAATAATAATAATAATAATAATAATAATAATAATAATAATAATCAAAAAAAAATATGGATGCCGTTTTAGCGAGATTTGTCTGTTTAGTTAGCTCCGTCTAGTCTTGTCTAAACTAGGTCTTGTTGTTGCTATCTACCTTTTGAGGGTTGAATAGACTATTTAGAGGCCACTGGCCAAGTAGGTCATTTGTGAGGCTGAATCTTGATATTTCCATTTGATGCCCACCTCCGCATGGAAGGTTGTATCGGTGTTTCCAACGATGTGCGAAGCCAGGATGTCAGCTCCAGAGTCAGCCAATCTACTACACAGTCCACCACCTCCTCATCTCGGGCTATATGTACAGTTTGCAAGAGATCCATACATGTGACTCAGTGTGGCATAGTTGCCAACTTTTTCAAACCATTTAAAGTGAGATGTGCGTTTTGTTTGTTGAATGATTTGCTAGGATGTATTACAGCTACATATTTGCCGAACTTTTTTGGGTTGGTTGCTATAGTGCAAAGTAAGATTGTATAAAATTAATGTGTATAAAGCTTTGAATATTGAAAATGAAGAATATTGAAAAAATGTGATATGAAATACATTACTGTATCTTAGTCAAATCCCTTTCTTGAGATGCTCTCTATTGTATTTAGTTGTAGCTTTCTTGGCTTCTTTCAATAAAAGAAGTATTCCTTTGCGTTTGAAAAAGCTATATATTATATCTCATGATCTTCAATATCAAATCCTGCTACATCACTAAAAGCATCAGCTCCTTTAGAAGCTGGGTTCTTTCCCAATATACGTGTTTTTATGGAATTCTTCCTCCCCATATAAGTTGCTAAACCAACTGCAATCTTGTGAAAAGTTAGTATTGATGGCTTGAAACAATTGTTCAGCTCTCTCACAATCTTCACCAGTGGTCACACACCTATTGTAAAACTTGCTTTCCACACGATCACTGTTATTCACATCAAATATCGTGACACAAATAGGATTCATTTTTTTCATGACAAAGATTTTCTTTCATGTATGCTAGTTGTGCCAGCAATCATTCAGTATGCACGTTGTTTTGGTTCTGCTATATACATTTGAAATGGTGTGCAATCTGTGAGTCTGGAAACATCTTGGAATGATCAGCAGTGGCAAATGACAAATTGTGCTGAATAAGGAAATTGGTGTGTAGCACTTTAGCTTTGATAGTTTTCTCTGTGATACTGGGGGTTGCAGATGAACAGAGTGACCTTGAGCATTTAACAGCATGCTCCATCTTAGATGTTTCACAATGCTGCCTGATGTCCCATATGAGAACAGGTAACATTCTTTTGGCAAGGAATACAAAAAAATGCATACGTTTTGTCATTCACTGAAGATATAAGAAACTCTTTCTCCTATTCTGACTTGTACAAATGTTTTGTATGTAGCAGCATGATGACTTTCTTTTCTTGGTGGCAGGGGCAGCCAAATCACCCAAACATTCTAGTTCACTATCAGTACCTGCTTCATTTGATGACAGCTGTGACATACTGCATTCAGATCCTTCACACTTGCACTAGCTCAGCATAGACTGTAAATAAATTCAATATTTAAGCTGCTAGCTGGTTGCACCCAATGGCATAGCTAAATAAACTGTGGTAGTTTCAGTGGTTAAGGTTCAGTGCACTGTATGTATTCAGATTACCAATTTGTTTGAGTCCGTGAGATAAAGGGAAAATCCGTGAGATTGCCAATGTTGCCTTGAGACCGTGAGATAAAGGGAAAATCCGTGAGTCTCACGGTCAATCCGTGAGAGTTGGCAACTATGGTGTGGGGTTTTCAAGGTTCATGGTCGAATTCGCTGTCCAGGCTCCCGATCTTTTCCCATACTTGAGGACAGGTCATGTCAGGTTTCTAGTGGTGATGAGATGTCTTCCCAGGCTTCTCAGAGTGATTCTCGTTTGTTTGGCCTTCCAAACCCTTCTGTTAAGCTTCTTAGGAGACTGCCACGTGCTTCTAGAAATTTTGCAGCTTCTAAGTTTGCTGTTATTCTTGATGAAGTTTCCTCTATTTCCTCCATTAATGATGTTGGCAAATGGGATCGCCTTTTTAATTTCCCGTCTCAGTGTTTCAGAGTCCCAGGGGAAGATGGGCGCCTTAAAAGCCTTGCTTCTCACATCAACTCATTAATCCAGTCCGAACCCAATCTCTCACTTACTTCGGATCCTCGGCCCTGTACATCCATTTTTCGTTCTACTCAACATGACCCCTTACAATATCTGGCTAAGAGGGTTGCTTCTAAGCTTAATGATGGAGATTTTAGAGGGGCAGTCCGTATTGCAAGCTCAGATGATTCCTTGGCTGATTTCAATGAAAGCACTCTGAAGTCCTTGCGAGATAAGCATCCTCCACCTCATCCAAATTCGGTCATCCCCCCAGCTCCAATTTTATGTGATGATGTTCCACCTTTTGAAGTTTCACCTTCAGTAGTGGCTAAGGCCATTCGCTCTTTTCCTTGTGGATCTGCTGGAGGACCAGATGGTTTACGTCCTCAACATCTTAAGGATATGATCAGCAAGTCTGCAGGTGATGGGGGTCCCTTACTTCTTGCATCCCTCACTGTTTTCATCAACATGGTGCTGTTGGGGAAAACTCCAAACTTTGTTCGCCCTTTCTTCTTTGGGGCTTCTCTTGTAGCCTTGAACAAGAAGGATGGAGGTGTGCGTCCCATAGCCATTGGGTGCACGCTTAGACGCCTGGTAGCGAAATGTGCATGCTGTCAAGTGAGGCAGTCTATGAGTGCTCTTCTAGCTCCTCTTCAATTGGGTTTCGGGATACGTTCTGGAGCCGAATCTATTGTTCATGCAGGTCGTATTTTCATGCATAATCTACAGCCAGGCCATATCCTCCTGAAGCTTGATTTTCGTAATGCATTTAACACTATTCGTAGGGACAAAATGTTATCTGCTGTGGAAGAGCTAGCTCCTGATTTGCTACCTTTTGTCCATTCGACTTACAGTGCTCCATCATCGCTCTTTTTTGGAAATGAAACAATTCAGTCATCTGAAGGAGTTCAACATCCCCTGGGTCCACTTTTGTTTTGTCTTGCTCTTCACAAGACTACACTCAAATTGGTATCCAATTTTAGTGTATTTTATTTGGATGATGGCACTCTTGGGGGAAGCATGGATGATGTACTCAGTGATTTTAATACAGTGGAAAGTGTGGCTGAGGAGCTGGGTTTGGAGCTTAACCGTGAGAAATGTGAGCTTATCTGTCCAGATCCAGAGACTTTAGGGAAGTCTCTCTGTGCTGCTCCAGGACTTCGTGTGGTCAATCCAGAGGTTGCCACTCTTTTAGGTTCTCCTATTGGTGGTATGGAAGGGGTTGAGGAGCTGCTTAACGAGAAAATTGACTCCTTAAAGTTTATGGGAAGCAGACTTCGACACCTCCATGCTCATGATGCCTTTTGTTTGCTTCATCACGCATTTGCAATTCCAAAGCTACTGTACTCTTTACGATCTTCTCCCTGTTTTTCTTCATCTAAGCTTCAAGATTT